>JAWPHD010003495.1:0-215167 GCA_037043455.1 Cyrtodaria siliqua | reverse complement strand
CAATTTCTTGTTTCTTCAAATTTCGCGGGGAAAATTTGTTGGAATTTCCGCCTCTGACCTCATAAGAGCACTTCCGCCATTATTAATCCAAAACGAGGGTGTGCCAAAGAAGATAAATTTGGAGCATAAATACTCTGCTATTTAGGTGAGTGTTTGATGTAAACAATTGAAGTATCTTTATCATTAGTGGCATTGGTTACATTTAATTCGCTTATCAATCATAAGCATGCGTTGCATGTGTGCCATATGAAGTGGTTGCGATGAAAACATGCAGATGCATCCGGCCAGACTCCCAACTCGACCCACTTCCCTTTTTGGGCATGATATTAGTTAATGAATGTTACTTGACTTCATTTTACGGGTTCGTTTTAGATAGTCCTCAGTCACTCGCTCGTCAGTTGTATTCATTTTGTTGTTATATTGTGATTTATTTACGTAGAACATATGTTGTATATTTACCGAAACGACAGTAATAAAAGAAGAATTGTGAAAGTGGGTGGGGTGTGTTATTTACCATTTTGAATAGTATTTCTCGATCTTGAACTTATCGTATATACAAGGTGAAGGTAAAGGGTCTTCCCAAAGAAGACAATGACAAAACTCTGTGGCGCCTGTGAGGATTAAATCTATTTTAACATTTTGGACTTCATACAGCATTTTTTTCATGTTTAATCTTCATTATTTTGATATTTATTTTTACAATCATACATGTTCATTGCTGCTGTGACATCTAAATTCCAATGTTCAAAAACACATAGCAAATGCAAAATATTTAAATATCGATGCTGTTGGCTTAAATATAAATCGGTGAAGAACAATCTCCAAAACAAGTATGCCCTTAACAGATCAATCTGCGCGCGTTATAGGTTGAAGGTATTAAAAAAATACTTGAATATATCACTAAATAAACATTTCATTAACTACAAACTATCATCAAATAACCTTCAAATGCCAAAGAGAAAGTAAAAAAACCTGGCTCAAAGTATCAATCAATCATGTAATTTTTCTTTAACCTCGCCCTACGGCACTGGGCCTTTTGGCGAGCTTTTCTGTAGAAGATTAAGGATGCAGGAGAGTCCGGGAATAGAAGCTGGCATCCCTCGTCAGTGTAGAATTGCAGTAGTAGATTTATTCGGAGTGAAGAAGTCCAACGTAGATAGCCTGTCAGTGGGTGATTATGTTTTTCTTGAAGAAGATTTAAGTTAATGTAGAAGATTATGGCCTATCGGATTGCCTGCAGAATTGTGACTAGGTCAATCCGATTGCCGGCTTGAAGTCGTCTTATCCAATCAGCGCACAGGTGATTAAAAGCATCTCAAGTAGGTCGATCCCATCGCTCGTGAAGTCCGTGTTGGTGGCTTTGCACGTGGTGATGGCTCCTCCGTATACACAGTGGCGGCGAAATTGGTAGCTATCCACGCCCACAGCCAGTGTATATCTCTCAAGGTTATTCCAACGTTGATGGTCATAGGTGAGCTGTTATGTTCCATCGTAGAAGCCTCTTGTCAGTTGCTGGGACTTGCAGTGGCAAGGGGTATCTCGCTGGTCCAACGTAGCAGTTTCAGTAGTCGTCTAAGCGTCCCTCTTTAGGGCCACGGTAAAAACAGGATAAAAACATATGTATAGCATATTATAACCAACTAACTCTTTAAGTGATAACCATATTGCACAGCTTTTTGGATATCACTGTCCAACATGGTGTGAACGCCTTGCTGGGTCACTTTGTCCCAGACGGCCGCAAGACGTCCTGTCTGATCGATGGTCTGAACTGGAATCTCGGCTCAAAGTAGGCCATGTCAACTGATCTAAATCTTCCAGAAGCTTCCTATTGAATTCGTGCTTTCTGATTGGCTTATCCAAATCTGTCATTTGGCTGTAATATTTTATTAAAATGGAAGAGAGTTAGAAATAGACGGCCTCAGTGCTCAAGAAATAGGATAGCCCGACGCCCGGGGCTCCTCGAAATCCATTCGGGGCCTGTCTCATTTTGCAGACGAGGAGCCCGTCGGGCCTGTCTAAAAAAAAATAAAAATCCCCCGAAAAATCAGTTTTACTGGATCTCAAGCTCAAGTTCCTCAAGACAAAATACTCCCATGTGTATTGTGAACTGTGAAAACACTTGCAATAAAGTAATTAAAATGTGTTATACACACATTGAAACAATAAGAAGTTCAAATATTTTGCCTGGTTCAGTGTCGGCAGTTTGTCACAACTTTGAGGTCGACAATTGTTGACATAAAACTCATTATTCTGCTATTAGGGTTGTGTTTTCTTTCCTTTGTGATAAGAAATACCGTTTTTGTCATTAAAAACACACTAATGCATGAAAAAAAATTCGTTATTGATGGTATTTCGATTGAATGTTTGTAAAATGTTCGGGCCGTAAAAGTGCGGTGTCATAGTAGTTCGGATGTTACATAATTTCGGATTTTTTTTTTTTTTTTTTTTACATAATCAAATAAGAAAAACTGTCCTTTACAAATACATGTTGGTGGAAAGAAAAATATATATACTGTATATGTATAAATACAGATATAAAGTATATTTCTATTCATTATTTAAGGTGTAAGGAGTTCCTGGAATCCTACTTTTAAATGAATTCTAGTCTAGGCTCCTAATTCTTTACTTGGAGAAAGTGGTGACAAAAAGAAAAAATATAGCCAGAGGAGGCACTGATAGTCTCATAAAACCTGATTAAAAATTTGGCTCCAAGTTTAGCTCCAGTTTCACCAGGTCGGCTCTGATTATTATCGTTTGGCAAAAGTGCTAGTACTCTCCTTTGCATTGGTTATAAATTACTATGTAATATTCTATTCTAACATATTTTAAACGAAATAGTAAATAAGTCCGCTGACCAGGGAGCATAAAGTGGTAGCAAAAAGAAAAATCTAGTCAGAGGAGGTTCTGAGCTTGATTAATACATAAGTAACAAATGTGTGCTATAAAAGTGAATAAAGACACATTTCCAATAAGAAAAAAATATTTGACCTTTCCATTTTAAATCAGGGCCTGTCCATTTCAAATCAGGGCCTGTCCATTTCAAATCGGGGCCTGTCCATTTTCAGAAGCAACAAGCCCTGGGCCTGTCTCTTAAAATAATTTTCTTTGAGCACTGGACCTGTTTTATTTTCTTATTAAAAAATGAAACAAAAGTAAGCACATCAGCAGTAAGATTTTTTGTATAAAAACTTTAATTGCCGTATATTGACAACTGGTGTTTTTCCCTCATTTCCGGTGGTTTTCGTGAGTTTTGTAGACGAGAAGAAAAAGTGGCAATAATTGAACAGAATTTGGACACGTGCAAAAGTACACAAGTGGTGTTATTATGTCAATTGTAAGTGCACAAATTCAACAGGGTGGCACGAATCAATCATGTCAATAGGAAACAGGGATAAACAACAGAGTCTGCCCAAGGAATGTTTTAAAGACAGGGTCCCCTCTGGGCATCGCCAGTGGAGCCAAATAAGAAATTATCAATATGGCTCTAACTTTTAGCATTTGGCAAAAATGACTATCTAGAGCACAAAAAAAATAATACATATTACAAAAGTTGTCGCCAAACATCGAAAATGAAACAAGAATAAAAAAAATCTGAATTGTTCCGACAACTTTTCAACTTGTCCGACAGCGCGCTTGAAAAGGCAATCAATCGCCAGAAAAAGTACAAACACTGAGATGCCGAGTGCATCTTTTCAAGTTGACAAGACTGATAAATACAACAAATAAATTTCGAAACAAGTACATATTTCAAACATTTAATCACGAGTTTTGTTCATTTTTGTCGTCCAAAAGTCACACAACATACAGGGCCTTCCCCAGCCATTTATGGCGTAGCGGCACCGCGATCCCTTAACTTTTGAAACCGACATGTCGTGATCCCTTAATCTGACCGTGACCCTTTAAAACCGTACCGCGATCCCTTAAAAGTGGGTCAAAACATTCATTTCCCAGTGTTAATTCATGACATATCTGACCAAATAACGCCTTGAGGTGTAAACTCCTGACAAACATACGCCCTTAGATCCTGATTGGAGTGTATTCATAAGGAGGTGTTAATTACCGCGAGAAGGGTCTAATTCAAGAATTCAACCATGCGTACATGACCTGTAAATTTGTCATGTCATCAAATGTGAAAATAATTTACTTGTTATATTTTATTGTAGTGTTGAATTAACGTGCCGCCATCCATTTATCGCGATTTTAAATAGATAATGATAATGATGAGAACACAAAATTATTCGATAATCACATAAAATTATAAGAATCTCGGGGTTGCAGATTATAATTTAGGTTATTTTCGGTTTTGAATTTGCTTCCGTGTTTTAAACTAAAACGATTAATTATGAATAAAAAAGACAGCAATTTATAACATTTAAATAAACTTAAATAACCGTTTCCTACCAGTTTTTAGCTCGACTGATCAGAGATCAGCAGAGCTTATGTCGTGGTGCAGCGTCCATCTGTCCGTCCGTCTGTCCTTAAACTTTTATTTGTAGCGACTACTCCTCTGAAACTACTGGATGGATATTCATGAAACTTTACAGAAATGTTGCCCATGAAGTCTAGTTGATCCTAGCAAAAATTGATGTTGATATGAAATCCAAGATGGCCGCCAAAGCTAAAAATAGATTTTAAAATACAAGTTTGTAGCGACTACTTCTTGAAAACTATAAGTGATATTGATATGGGACTTTTTAGCTCTACTGATCAGAGATCAGCAGAGCTTATGCCGTGGTGCGGCGTCCGTCGTCCGTCCGTCTGTCTGTCCGTAAACTTTTATTTGTAGCGACTTCACAGCTGAAACTACTGGATGGATATTCATGAAACTTTACAGAAATGTTGCCCATAAAGTCTAGTTGATCCTAGCAAAAATTCATGTTGATGTGAAATCCAAGATGGCCGCCAAAGCTAAAAATAGAGTTTTAAAATACAAGTTTGTAGCGACTTCTTCTTGAAAACTATAAGTGATATTGATATGGGACTTTTTCTAAAATGATCAGCATGACATGATGTTGATCCTAGTCAAAAATCGTTTTGATTCAACGTTAAACATGGCTGCCAGCGGCCATCTTTGTTTACATAGAGTTATATAGTAAAAACTTGTAGCGACTACTTCTCTGAAACTACTTGGCGGATTGTCATGAAACTTTACAAGAATGTTGCTCTTGATGTCTAATTGATCCTAGAAAAATTTCAGGTCGGCCGGAAATTCAAGATGGCCGTCGCAGCTAAAAATAGATTTTTAAAAAATAAGTTTGTAGCGACTACTTCTTGAAAACTATAAGTGATATTGATATGGGACTTTTTCTAAAATGATCAGCATTACATGATGTTGATCCTAGTCAAAAATCGTTTTGATTCAACGTTAAACATGGCTGCCAGCGGCCATCTTTGTTTACATAAAGTTATATAGTAAAAACTTGTAGCGACTACTCCTCTGAAACTACTTGGCGGATTGTCATGAAACTTTACAGGAATGTTGCTCTTGATGTCTAATTGATCCTATCAAAATTTCAGGTCGGCCGGAAATTCAAGATGGCCGTCACAGCTAAAAATAGATTTTTAAAAAATAAGTTCGTAGCGACTACGTCTTGAAAACTATAAGTGATATTGATATGGGACTTTTTCTAAAATGATCAGCATGACATGATGTAGATCCTTGTGGAAAATTATTTTGATTCGACGTTAAACATGGCTGCCAGTGGCCATCTTTGGTTACATAGAGTTATATAGTAATAAACTTGTAGCGATTACTTCTCTGAAACTACTTGACGGATGTTCATGAAACTTCACAGGAATGTTGCTCTTGGTGTCTAGTTGATCCTAGAAAAATTTCAGGTCGGCCGGAAATTCAAGATGGCCGCCACAGCTAAAAATAGATTTAAAATAAATAAGTTTGTAGCGACTACTTCTTCAAAACAATAAGAGATATTGATATGGGACTTTTTCTAAAATGATCAGTATGACATGATGTTGGTCCTTGTCGAAAATCGTTTTGATTTGACCTTAAACATGGCTGCTTTGTTTACATAGAGTTATATAATGAAAACTTGTAGAGACTACTTCTTTGAAACTACCTGACGGATTTTCATGAAACTTCACAGGAATGTTGCTCTTAATGTCTTATTGATCTTAGCAAAATTTCAGGTCGGCCGGAAATTCAAGATGGCCGCCACGGTTAAAAATAGATTTTCAAAAAACAAGTCTGTAGCGACTACTTCCTGAAATCAAAATCAATCAGTAGAGCTTCAAGGTCATTGACCTCTTGTTCTAAAATAATCAGCATGACATGATGTTGGTCCTTGTCAAAAATCGTTTTGATTCGACGTTAAACATGGCTGCCAGTGGCCATCTTTGTTTACATAGAGTTATATAGTAAAAACTTATAGCAACTACTCCTCTGAAACTACTTGGCAGATTTTCAAGAAACTTTACATGAATGTTGCTCTTGATGTCTATCGTATTTTACCTTGTATAGTACGCACCCGTGTATAGTATGCACCTCCCTTCTCAGAGGTCAAAACTGGGGTAAAAAGTTGTTTCCGTGTATAATACGCATCAAAATATTAGTTTTCCTAGATGCACCATTCGATGAAAATAAAAGGTTAAACATTTTAAAAAAATAAATAAAAGCAGAATAATATGGTACAACAACTATCTGAAAACAATTGTCTATCAATCTCCCGTTAGTTCCAAACCCTGCTGAATCTACACAAAGAACTATAAATAAACTCTGTAATCAGCTGAGGCAAACAAGGCAAAACCATTTTTAATTTAGGTGTTACAGGTCGTCGCTATTGAATGAGAGTGGTCCATTCCATTATCTGTCAGAGACCTACACATTTTACTGCGTATTTGTCGGGTTACATCAAAAGACTAACCCATCCTCAAAAAAATCAATAGAGAGGGTGTCGCTACTTGCGTCAACTTCAAAGGATTATAGAAATAGAATAACCCACTCTACCCGTGCTTAAAGTGTGTCTGTACTGTGTTTGCAAGTGTACCAGTCTAATTCATGGAAATCACGTGATATCAAGTCAGCTGATATAAATAACAAAAAAAGGACCGAATTTCGTTCACTCATTTATTGAAATTCTACAACAAATATGCAAACATTTATACAAAAACAGCTTTATAATAAACTTTATTCATTTCTAAGTCGAATAAAGTCAATAAATTGCTTGTATAAAGCGAGTTAGTCACGAAAAATAAAGTATTTTCCTCCATTCTGACATCGATTTTCTGCATAATAAATGCAAGAAAAAAGTTGTTTGTATTGTTTCCATGTATTGTACTCACCCCACTTTCGGAAACCGTAAAAGAAGTAAAAAAACTGCGTACTATACAAGGGAAAATACGGTAATTGATCCTAGCAAAATTTCCGATCGGCCAGAAATTCAAGATGGCCGCCACAGCTAAAAATAGATTTTTAAAAAATAAGTTTGTAGCGACTACTTCTTGAAAACTATAAGTGATATTGATATGGACTTTTTCTAAAATGATCAGTATGACATGATATTGATCCGAGTCGAACATTATTTTGATTCGACGTTAAACATGGCTGCCAGTGGCCATCTTTGTTTATACCTAAAGATATATAGTAAAAACCTGTAGCGACTACTCCTCTGAAACTACTTGATGGATGTTCATGAAACTTCACAGGAATGTGGCTCTTGATGTCTAGTTGATCCTAGAAAAATTTCAGACTCGCCGGAAATTCAAGATGGCCACTACGGCTAAAAATAGATTTAAAATAAATAAGTTTGTAGCGACTACTTCTTGAAAACTATAAGAGATATTGATATGGGACTTTTTCTAAAATGATCAGCATGACATGATGTTGGTCCTTGTCAAAAATCGTTTTGATTCGATGTTAAACATGGCTGTCAGTGGCCATCTTTGTTTACATAGAGTTATATAATGAAAACTTGTAGCGACTACTCCTCTGAAACTACTTGAAGGATTTTCATGAAACTTCACAGGAATGGTGCTCTTGATGTCTAATTGATCTTAGCAAAATTTCAGGTCGGCCAGAAATTCAAGATGGCTGCCACGGCTAAAAATAAATTTTCAAAAGACACGTTTGTAGCGACTATTTCCTGAAATCAAAATCAATTAGTAGAGCTTCAAGGTCATTGACCTTTCGTTATGAAACTTCACAGGAATGTTGCTCTTGATGTCTAATTGATCCCAGATTTTTTTAAGTCGGCCGGAAATTCAAGATGGCCGCCATGGCTAAAAACAGATTTTTAAAAAAAAGTTTGTAGCGACTACTTCTTGAAAACTGTAAGTGATATTGATATCAGACTTTTTCTAAAATGATCAGCATGACATGATGTTGATCCTTGTCGAAAATTATTTTGAATAAAAATTAAACCTGGGCACCAGTGGTCATCTTTGTTTACATAGAGTTTGTATAGAAAACATTTGTAGTGACTACTCCTCTGAACTACTAGACGGATTTTCATGAAACTTTACAGGAATGTTGCTCTTGATATCTAGTTGATCCTAGCACAATTTCAGGTCGGCCGGAAATTCAAGATGGCCACCACGTCTAAACATAGATTTTTAAAAACAAATTTGTAGCGATTACTTCTTGAAAACTGTAAGTGATATTGATGTGGGACTTTTTCTGAAATGATCAGCATGACAAGATGTTGATCCTTGTCGAAAATTATATTGATTTGACATTAAACATGGCTGTCAGCGGCCATCTTTGTTTACATAGAGTTATCTAGTAAAACTTGTAGCGACTACTCCTCTGTAACTACTCGACGGATTTTCATGAAACTTCACTGGAATGTTGCTCTTGATGTCTAATTGATCCTAGCAAAATTTCATGGCTAAAAATAGATTTCATAATACAAGTTTGTAGCGACTACTTCTTGAAAACTATAAGTGATATTGATATGGGACTTTTTCTAAAATGATCTTTGTTTACATAGAGTTATCTAGTAAAACTTGTAGCGACTACTCCTCTGTAACTACTCGACGGATTTTCATGAAACTTCACAGGAATGTTGCTCTTGATGTCTAATTGATCCTAGCAAAATTTCATGGCTAAAAATAGATTTCATAATACAAGTTTGTAGCGACTACTTCTTGAAAACTATAAGTGATATTGATATGGGACTTTTTCTAAAATGATCAGTATGACATGATGTTGATCCTTGTCAAAAATTATTTTGATTTGACATTAAACATGGCCGTCAGCTGCCATCTTTGTTTACATAGAATTACATAATGAAAACTTGTAGCGACTACTCCTCTGAAACTACTTGACGGATTTTCATAAAAACTTCACAGGAATGCTGATCTAGCTATCAAAAACCTATCAGTAGAGCTTGAAGGTCATTGACCTCTTGTTTGTTTATCCCTGCTCTAATTTCGCATGGAATCCCCACGATATTTCGGGTGACAATCCGCGGTACGATCGCGTGGATTTGTGACTTTAATTGAAAAACAGCCGCGGGCATGCTGCGAAAAAATCGTAATCCGCGTGGCACCAACTGTTGATACATGGTGCTGGCAATGTGTGATTTGTGGTAGATCTATGATGCTGGCAATGTGATCTGTGGTAGATACATGATGCTGGCAATGTGTGATCTGTGGTAGATAAATGATGCCGGCAAATACCATGAGAGACTATATACACATACACAGTCTTTTTAAAGTTGCTATTGTAGGCATGCTATTAGACATATTGATCTTTGTTTGCTCTCATCCACTGGGTTTTCCTATTCATATTTTGGTAGTATCATAAATCATTGAAAATTGGAAACTGCTGACTGGCCACAAAATCATTACATGAAAATGAAATAATGCTTGGCACAAACATTATACTGGCTGAACAAGACACATAAGATGAATCTTGTGACTCTTTCCTAGTAATTGTTTGTACATGTACGCCTGTTTGAAAAAGTGTGACTAAGGACAGTAGTGGTATTAATGTGAATGTCTTTTAAATAAAGGGCTCCGGAAATATGGTTGCCAGTCCCCTGTCACAGAATCATAGTCAGACCATGGTCGACCATGATAAAACCATGGTTGACCACAGTCATATGACCATGGTCGAACCATTGTTGACCATTGCCGGTATATGGCACCTTGGTCAGTCCATGGTCGACCATGGTTGTATCTTACCATGGTCAATCAACATTTTCATGAATATTTTTGTTCTTTAATCACAAGTCTCATTTAATGTTCATGAACTATTCATGAATGATGATTTAAGAATATTTTATCTGTACTTCATGAACAGCTACTTATGACAAATTGAGGAACCCAACAAGACTTGATCATGAATTCCTTACTGAGAATATAACAGGGATCCCCGTGGGTTCTAACAGCAATGTCCGTTCTTGAATTGCAATATGAATGAATGAATGAATGGTGTTTTACGGCACGTCGACACATAAATAGGTCATATTGTGCGCAAAAAAATGTATAAAAAATGAAGTATTAATTAAAAATTAAAGTAAATATATAAAGATAAAACTATTAAAAAAATAAATAAGGGATGATAAGGTGTAATATAAACTATGTATGTAAATCAATAAATGCCCGGCAACGGGTATATAAACAAGTAAATATATATAAGAACACATTACAATGATTTATATAGTCTGATCTCTTTCAGGAAATCTAAAACAAGACTAAAATCTACAGTATCAAATAACTCTTTCATAGTATTAACATTGTAGTACCTTTGACGCATAGGATCAAAGTCTACACATTCCAATAATATGTGTTTGACCGTTAACGGTGCAAAGCAGGGTATACATTCTGGTAATTGCTCACCTTGTAATAAATATGAATGAGTATAACGTGTATGCCCTATCCTGCACCGGGCTAGGACAACTTCCTCTCGACGAATGGGTCTACTAGAAGAACGCCATTCTCCGAGTAACGGTTTAATTGGATGTAGTTTATTGTTAACTGACAAATCCCAAGCGGCTTGCCAAGAGTTACGAATATATGTGTTTTTAAAATCAGTATAAGGTAATTTGGTATTAGTTACATGTAAATCTAATGCTGCCTTAGCAGCACTATCAGCTCTATCATTACCAGGTATTCCTACATGGCTTGGAAGCCAGCAGAAAATAATAACATTATCAATTATAAGAGAATTGTACTTTTCTAAAAGTTGAAGCACAACTTGCAATATGAAGTGTGATAATATACACTAGGTGGGAATCTTGTGTTAGCTTTTGTAAATGGCGGTGGAAAAGTGACATTACTAATCTTTCTGTGATGAAATACACTTGGTAAGTGAGATTCAATCTAAACTTTTGTGATATTTTGTTTTTCATGGATAATACTGTTTCTACTGACTACATTTAGAAATTCCTCTTTCAAATACACCTATTAAATGTTTAACATTTTTTGATACAGTGAGTAATTTATGTTTAATCACAAAACATTTACTTTTAGTCATTAAATGGTGCAAAGATAATGATGCCATTCCCCCCCCCCCCCCGCCAAAAAAAATCAAAACATTGTGTGTTTTATTTGCACTCATTGTCAGAATCACAACAGGTGTCATAGTAATATAATCCACTTGTCTTTCCAAACTCCTAAACCAATCAATTTATCTTCATAAAACTAAATATTGTTATTTTCTCTTTGTCATTCATCTATTTCTGTTTCAAGTGGGGCAGGCTAGTGATCTGGTGCTTTTTGGCAGAATAATGTGGTGAAGTATAATGACTAAAACAAACAGACCATGATTCATGGTCAATCACTGTCACGACTAAAATGTGAAATTATTAGTATTATTTCTTTTTAATTCTAAAAAGAAAGAATTGAATGTTGTTTAACGGCTGATCAACACAGCATAGGTTATTTAGAGCCGCCCCAGAGAGAGGGGAAGGATACATAGGAATCCGGGAACCTGTCCTACTCTTATTATCGAATAGATTCCTATGGTTCTTTAACGTGCTCGGAGGATAGACCGATACACGGGACCGCCCGGTTTACGTCCCCATCCGACGGACGGGGCTAAGGGAAAGTGTCTTGCCCAAGAACACACCGACGGAGCTCAGTGGCACCACGGAGGATTGAACACGGGGCCTCCGGTTACAAATCCGCCGCGCTACCGACTGCGCCACGCCAGCCCTTTAAAAAGAAAGAAAGATTGTCTTTACAATGATTTCAATATTATGTTTTACTGCTTATTCAAATCTGATACCGTGGTTGCCCATGGTCAATTCTGACCAATCAATGATGATCATGGTCAAACATGGTCGACCATGTTATCAGGTGACAGGCAGTGACACCCCAGACAAGTTGATTTGTGTGTGGGCAGGTGACCTTCGCAAATCTGGTTGTCCGTCCCTTGCCCGACTGGACGTTTCAGTTTTAGATAATTAAAAAAACTCGCCTTGGTCATAAAGTGTGCCTATAATTGATTAGTTAACCGCCGTCGCTTTCGCCACATGCAATTAATGATTAGTGTCAAACTGATCTCTGTTGTTTTTGATTGCTTAATCCCTCCCATTTGACAGTTTGTCAGAATCTTATTGGCCGAGAAAAGTTTGAAGTGCCAATCAAAAATTTGCATGCGTCGGTTTATCCTCATTATCTAAATCTCCTGCTCGATTGGCATTAATAACTTTTCCTCTCGCATGTCATTCGGAATAGGTGTGTATCTGTTGTTTTTTTTAAACGCAAGTTTTGTTATGATTGAATCAGACACAATAAAGGAATGGCGCATTTTTGTTTCAGTGAAGCACTGTCGTTGTATCTGAGATCTGCTTTGACCTTGGTTAATTTCCATAATTATATACGAAGAACTGGCATATCAAAAAAAAAATAAGAGAGAAAAAGAAATACATATCAGTCAGTTTTAGCCTGTTGGAATCGGCTTAACAACACGGATCAAGATTGCTTAAAATTGCTAAAAATAGATTTCATTCATACAAATATGCATGATTTTGTCCAAAAACAGATCGGGAATCTATTGAATTTAATTGTGCTTCTATTGTTTAATGGCACGATATGTTGTGTGACATCAGTATCGATCTGTGCTATTTAGGGGCAAGTGACTTTTACATTGGGGCAAGTGACATTTTGGGCAGCGCGGTGGGTTCGAATCCCACTGTGAGCTCGACTTGTCAAGTGGGAAAGTGACGATTTTTACGGTTGGCTGGAGGTATACAGGTTCGGTCTCAGGAAAAATGGGTGGTCTGTCTCTACCACAAAACAAATTGATTGTCGTACATGTACATGTATATAGCCAAACATGTGCTAAAAAATATATATTTGCATGTGTGTACATATGTATTAAATCATGCCAGCTAATATGTTACTGTTTATAAACATTAGTTTTCAGAAAAGTGTAACCAAGGTTCTCATATTTATGGTACAGAGATAACACTGAAGACGACATTTGATCTGTTATTGAACTTGACAAGTGGATTATAATAAATAAACCATGGAGGAAGTTGTGGTGTGCTGTATTCCTCTATTATAGTATGACAAAGGCTTACTTTACTGTCACACAACAGGAAACAGCTGAGAGAAATCCCCTTGTTACCAGGATAGAGAGAAATCCCATTGTTACAATGTTAAAAAATGAAGCATAAACAGCGTTTTTTTACCTTATATAAATGGGTCCGATAAACGGCCACATTCCCAATTGAAAAAATTGACCTTTTTCCCCAATTTCCAACTAAAAAATTCCCAAATCGAAGTTGTTTTTCCGTCAATTTTTCTCCTGGGATATTCTCAATACACAGATGTAATATATCTTCCCAGTTCTGTTTTAGATTAATATTCTTAATAAAGTTTTTTACCAGGGTTGTACGTTTCTTCTGCTTTTCTGTGTAAATTGAAACGCAAAACACAGCCTCGTCACCCGAGGACGATGCCATGTTGTTTATGCGTTGCAGAAACGCTTTACCGCTTGTATGTTATCGAAACGCTTTACCGCTAGTATATTCAGTGCTCAAAGAAAATTATTTTAAGAGACAGGCCCAGGGCTTGTTGCTTCTGAAAATGGACAGGCCCCGATTTGAAATGGACAGGCCCTGATTTGAAATGGACAGGCCCTGATTTAAAATGGAAAGGTCCAATATTTTTTTCTTATTGGAAATGTGTCTTTATTCACTTTTATAGCACACATTAATTTTGTTACGTATGTATAATCAAGCTCAGAACCTCCTCTGACTATATTTTTCTTTTTAATACCACTTTATGCTCCCTGGTCAGCGGACTTATTTACCATTTCGTTTAAAATATGTTAGAATAGAATATTACATAGTAATTTATAGCCAATTCAAAGGAGAGTACTAGCACTTTTGCCAAACGATAATAATCAGAGCCGACTTGTTGAAACTGGAGCTAAACTTGGAGCCAAATTTTTAATCAGGTTTTATGAGACTATCAGAGCCTCCTCTGGCTATATTTTTTCTTTTTGTCACCACTTTCTCCAAGTAAAGAATTAGGAGCCTAGCCTAGAATTCATTTAAAAGTAGGATTCCAGGAACTCCTTACACCTTAAATAATGAATAGAAATATACTTTATATCTGTATTTATACATATACAGTATATATATTTTTCTTTTTTCTTTCCACCAACATGTATTTGTAAAGGACAGTTTTCTTATTTGATTATGTAAAAAAAAAAAAAAAAAAAATAAAAAAAATATATATATATATATATATCCGAAATTATGTACCATCCGAACTACTATGACACCGCACTTTTACGGCCCGAACATTCACGAACATTCAATCGAAATACCATCAATAACGATTTTTTTTCATGCATTAGTGTGTTTTTAATGACAAAAACGGTATTTCTTATCACAAAGGAAAGAAAACACAACCCTAATAGCAGAATAATGAGTTTTATGTCAACAATTGTCGACCTCAAAGTTGTGACAAACTGCCGACACGAAGCCAGGCAAAATATTCAAACTTCTTATTGTTTCAATGTGTGTATAACACATTTTAATTACTTTATTGCAAGTGTTTTCACAGTTCACAATACACATGGGAGTATTTTGTCTTGAGGAACTTGAGCTTGAGATCCAGTAAAACTGATTTTTTGGGGGATTTTTTTTTTTTTTTTTTAAGACAGGCCCGACGGGCTCCTCGTCGGCAAAATGAGACAGGCCCGGAATGGATTTCGAGGAGCCCCGGGCGTCAGGCTATCCTATTTCTTGAGCACTGATATTCTACTACGAAACGAGCGCCTCAGTGAGCGATGGATTAATACTAAATTAACAGAAATCGTCTGGGCCAGGAAACTCTTTCCTCGGTCATGAGAATATGCAGAGAATCTGGTGCAACCCTAAATGACAATGAACTTAACAGCATTGTTAACATTATCAGGGACAACAAAAACAGGGAAATTATTCTGTAAGAACACAGTGAAGTACAATAAAAACTTGAAACCTTGCAGTTGTGAAAATATTTTATTATGTAAATCGTCAATAAATATGTAATATTTCACAAAATACAAAAACAACATTTTCCCCAATTCTGAGAAAAAACACGCGTTTTTGCCCAATTTTGAGAAAAATCACGTGTTTTTTCCCAATTTGACCGGCCACGGACCCATTCCCAAAATGGTGAAAAAAAACGCTGATAAATTTATATGGTTTTGGAAATCATCAGCAAAGGTACAGTACAGCTCACGCGAAACGCAGAGTTCCGATGATAAAACTACTCGGAGTGGGAATCAGCTACACGAAAAGCTCTCGGCGTAATTACGCCACGATACTTTGCGTAGACAAACTCAGAGTTCGTCGAGTCGAAACTCTACAGTTAAAAGGTACAACTTTTTCTAATTGCAGTCATTTTAATGCATAATTATTCAATAACTTTAGAAAAAATCGAAGCAGAAGCAGGGGTCTGGAAATATTTTGAAAAATCCACTTGCCCAGGGCAAGTAAATTTTCAAAATCCACTTGCCCTGCCCAAAATGTCACTTGCCCCAATTTCAAAAGTCACTTGCCCCAAAATTAAGCTATGTCAACATGCCTTTTTTTTGAGACCGCGCGCTAAGTAGATGATTTCATTGTAAAATTAATGCTTTAAATTAGGAAGGATCAAAGCTATAGGTTGTTACCATTATGCACATATCAGTGTTTTCCTCCTCTGGTGGGAGAGGGTGAGTGGGGTGTCGGCAGGATACCCCGAGGATAAGACATCACTGATGAACATGCTATGGGGTAGGGAATTAGATGAACCGGGTGCCAACACGGTAATATTAGATATTGGTAGACCCTATGGAATTAAGACTGACATGATGCTCCTAGTGCAGTAATTACAAAAGGGTAGGCAGATAAAAAAAATGCATTAGGTCAAACACTTTTTTCTACTTAGACTACATCAGATAAAAAAAGGAAATATGCATTAGGTCAAACAGACGTTTTTTCCTACTTTCACTTTCCTTATAGACATCACGTAGATAAATCGGCAAGCTCATTTTCCTATGTTGGAAATTATTAGCACGGTTTATACCTAAATCTGACTAGTATGTTTTTTTTCCTGTTAATATCTTTTTGAGAAAATTAGCAAGGTCGAAGCAGATCTTGGATATACTGGCAAACATGCTTCAAAACAAAAACACAACATTCCGTCATTGATCTCGGATTCGTTCAAAACAAACACGGCTTTTTGAAATAAAAGCAGATGCATTACGACATGCGTCGATAGTCTCTTTGCTCATCAAACAATGCCGTCAAATTGCCATTATCGTTTAATTGCCCTACTTGTTTACAAATTGGTTCGATTGACTGGCCATTGTTTCACTTTACCACGTGGTAGTGAACGAGAGTTGTTTCAATGGCTGATAAAAAATACATTGGTTATTTGATTGGATAATATGGATACAGTACTAGGTCAAGTATTGCGTCATGATTTTTAATTATTGAACAAAAGATTACCTTGGGTCACTACGACACACCGACCGAAATACAAAGAGACAACACCATTTCAGTAACTGATTTACACATTGATGTGTATTTGACACTAAGCTGGTGCGTGACACTTCCTGCATAGAGGGGCTCAATACGGGTGTATATTTCACACAGTATACAAATTCTAAACACTGCACGTCTTCATTTGAAGATTGGCACCCCAAACCTTCCTCGGCCAATCAAATTCTGATAAACTGTCAAGTGGGAGGTATTAAACAATCACGAACAACACAGGTGAGTTTTACGACACATCAGTAATTTCTCTCTGCGAAAGCAACGGGTGGTTAATTCCTACGCAATTATCGGCAAACTTCACAGTCAGGGCAAATTTTCCATTGATTTTTTATCTAATGCTGAAACGTCCCATCGGGCAAGTGATGGACAACCAGATTTACGAAGGTCACCTGCCCACAACCAAAATTCACTTGCCCGGGGCGTCGGGCAACCATATTTCCGGAGCCCTGCAGAAGACAATTTTACTTTCGTTTTGGAAAATTGGATGTGGTAAATTCGAATGCCTGGATTATGTATACTGGGTCACAACATTTATATGGCGGTTCCTATTACCGGGTTCGCGGCGAATGAACATAAAATTCATGTTCACCATAATGAGACAGCATGTCGTGTGCAAGACCCAGGTCCGTAGCTCAAAGGTCAAGGTCACACTGGAGGTTAAAGGTCAGAAATAGGTTTGTCCGGGCTGATACTTTGTCATGCATCGTGGGATTTTGAAATAACTTGGACAAATGTTCACCATAATGAGACGGCGTGTCGAGCACAACACCCGATAGGTGACTATGACCATCCCTCGGACTGCTTCTTGTTATACTGGAAATTATAATTATATTTTAAAATAATCGTTATTTGTAACACATTTTTACTATTCTGCTGTTTACTATTAATACATTGATGGGTTTTTTAGTCAGAAAAAAATCAGAAAAAAAATGTAAAAAATTTCGAGTCATAAACCCATTGTTAGTGCCGCCTTGTTAAAGGTATATACATGGCCAAGGATTATGGGTATTTATGTTGGTAAAGAAGTGCGACTTTTGGACAACAGAAACAGCAAAACTTGTGATTAAATGCATTAAAAGTTTGAAATATGCATTTGTTTTGAAATTTATTCATTGTATTTATCAGTCTTGCGCAGAAAAGATGCACTCAGTGTCTCATTGTTTGTACTTTTTCTTGCGATTGGCTTTTTCAAGCGCGCTGTCGGACAAGTTGAAAAGTTGTCGCCCAATAATAAATCACCACAGGTGTGCACTCATGGTTAATCGGATTCTACGCGGAGTGCCAGTGACTCGACAATGGCGTAGTTTCGCCGCGTGGATTTGCCTAGTCCAAACACTCACTCAGCGTAGATCTGCGCAGCACTCGATACAACCAAACTAGGCGAATGCAGTAAAGTGTGGGTTTTTCCGTGAGCTGTACTGTAGATGACTGAACTATAATCATCATTGCGTGAGCTGTACTGTAGATGACTGAACTATAATCATCATTGCGTGAGCTGTACTGTAGATGACTGAACTATAATCATCATTGTGTGAGCTGTACTGTAGATGACTGAACTATAATCATTGCGTGAGCTGTACTGTAGATGACTGAACTATAATCATCATTGCGTGAGCTGTACTGTAGATGACTGAACTATAATCATCATTGCGTGAGCTGTACTGTAGATGACTGAACTATAATCATCATTGCTTGAGCTGTACTGTAGATGACTGAACTATAATCATCATTTTGTTTGTATGAGAAACAAGAGTGTTGAGTCATTCAAATGAGCAATTTGGTTCTTTAAACATTTTCTGTGTTTTGAATAATTTGTGAATACAATTTACACCTATATTTCTTGTTCACAAAATATGTATTTATGCCGAGGCTTAAAAGAGGGGTAAGTTCATAACAACTGTCAGGTCATCATTCTGTCATATTTGCATTCAGAGTTCATCAGATTGTTAAAAACACAATAAAGTTACCCAATTCAGGGTTCTCCACAGCGCCTTAAAGTAGTTATCCTGCCAACAACGGTCAGCTTTTGCAACGTATGTACACCGTTTCTAAACCTACTGACAACGAGGTATATAAATTATATAACTTACATATCTTGAGAATCCAAACTCGATAGACACGGCATAAACGGCTTTGGTCAGCGAGGCCAAACCCTAAAAACTGATTAAGAGTACCAACTCCTAATTGATTTTACGCATATTCAATCACGCTTGTTTTAAAAACCGGGGAAAAAACTATACTTTTAATTGGCATATATATATACATTATTATATGACCTGAATACCTGGATAGAGTTTTGATCAACAGTTTTGTTGTGTAATTTTGCAGTTATTTGGCGAGTTAGTTCCTTGAAGCATGGCATAACTGCAGTGCTTGAAATTCAAAATCCCTGTTAGCGTGGTCATTTAAATTTGAAGTGCCATGCTTTAGATTTTGTCTATTTGAAGTCCCATGCTTTAGATTTTGTCTGTCTTAAAAAATACCTCTTACAGAGCTCCTTGATACAGGATGTGAGTCACGCGGCAGATGTCGGATTGAAATCCGCATGCAGGTCAAGTGTGTACAGTTGTAATATAAACGTGTTTAATCATTTAACGATATTGTGCTGTTGCTTTGCGTTAGCTATGTATATCGTGCAGTGACACGAGGTAGTCTGACACGAGGTAGTCGTCGTCAAAAAAACATTATCCAATGAAATTAACATGTATTTTTATGATTCAATGAAACAATTTCTAACTCTTTCAGGGCAGGAACATTTATTTATGAGTTACAATGTACAATGCCCTACGTAATATTTGAATGGTCAGATTTACCTGAATTTCTACTAGTCCTTAATAAATGAGCACTCATCATGGCGAGCGGACTAGGAAAATTTTCGTGCCTTGACTATTAACTATTTTACCGAAAATAGTGATTCAATCAAACAGCAATTATACAATTACGGCAATTTGACAGTGTTTTTGGATGAAGAGTTCAGATTTATAAGAAAATGAACATACATCGTTAAAAATTGGGCCTAAATTAAAAATTGTTTGTTTGGAGAAACCCGACCGAATCGTTCAAATTGCCGCGACTCAAAAAAAACAAAAACTGTCGAGGTGTGAATTCAGCATGAGCACGTGTGCGCGAGGAAAATCGGGCTTCAAAATCAACAAAAAACGCTGTTGAACAGCAGGAAGTTCAGTATTAAATCGGATTATTACGCTCTAGTTTATGCACAAATAATTTGTTTTTATATTTAATCTCACTAAAATGACAAACTTAATGGTGTATTTGCACATTTTTCAACACCAGCTAACATTCAGAAACAACAACTCTTGTCTTGTGGCGTAATGCACATGCGCCGGTACTACAAAACAAGCTTGTCATTTTCCAGTCTTATTTCGAACTAGAAACTTGTTCCGACTAATAATTCTCATGAATTCTTTACTAAAATAACACTTCAAATATTCATACACATGCAGGGTTCTGGAAATATTTTGAAAATCCACAGGGCAAGTGGATTTTCAAAAGTCACTTGCCCTGCCCATAATGTCACTTGCCCTGCCCATAATGTCACTTGCCCCACATTTAAGAACACTTAATTGCCACAACAATTGGCGCTGACCATTATTCGTGTTAAACGGGACGGACCGCCGCATAATTTGGACCATTATACTAAGTTAGAAAAGGAAGGGAGAATTTATTTTATGAATTAGTTTATACATTGTATTTATTCATATAAAAAAATCAAATGGTTGCATTTTCTTCTTTTGTGTCTATTACATCTTTGTGTTACTTAAATCATAAAATGATGAGACATTATACAATCTCATTTTATTCCGCCCCCCACGCCACCAATAACCACACACACAACCCCATCATTTTTGATGACCATCCAAAAAAATGCTTGGCAGCTAGTGTATGGAACTTTTAATGTCACAGTGTGTACAATTAACCAGTTGACAGAGAAAAAAAAGAAGCTATTGTATTCATTTAAAAGTGCGACAAGCAAAGAAACAAGACAAAAACTTTATTAAAAATATTCACTTGGCCCCCAGTTTCTGCAACCATGGTAACGTTCCTACGGCTTTGTATTTTAACTAAAGGGAATTATATGAAAGCAAGAGGCATGAATAGGGGTTCCCTAGGAATTGTTTAACTTAAGAAGTAGTAGCAGTAACATTATTTATCAAAAGCGAAAGTTCAGAACTTGAGAAAAAGTTCCGGGATTGGTTCTGCATGAAATCGCGAAAACCCATGACATGCGCATATCGCTAAGTTATGCAACTTATTTGTGTAGTATGCACTTCAATATACGTTTAATTACGTTTGATTATATCAATGAAATACACCAAATACCTCATAAAAGCGCATTGGTAAACGAGTGCTTCGGGTAAAAGAAATGTATTTTCGTTACGAAAAAATCTTCGGCAAAATTATCTTAACAAAAACATAACGTCACGTCGGTCTGCCAATCATTATTTTGACACATTAAATTTGCAAATTAAGAAAGAGTTTTCTGATTTGATTGGTGGAAGGTCCAAATGACGTTCAGAGATTTCTGAGTTTATGGTTGGAAGGTCACGGACATAATTGCCGCGATTTCATTGGCCGATGGTCACACGTCTGACGGTCGTGTCAGGATTGTTGTTTTCAAACGGTGTGAAATGCGCGTGTGGGTTAATTAGGTTGTTTATTGAAATAATGCCACAAATTAAGCTCCCTGGGGCGAGATTGTTGATTTGTACCGAAAGTTGTTTGATCTTATTAACAATCGCTAGCGGCGAAAAACAGCGGCAAGTTTTTATTCAGTTATCAAAATGAAATTCTGATAAGGCTAGTTTGTCACTTGATTTGTTCTGGAATGGAAATGTCCGTCGGGCAAGTGGAGGGCAACCAGATTTGCGAAGGTCACTTGCCCGCACCCAAAATCCACTTGCCCGGGGCGTCGGGCAACCGTATTTCCGGAACCCTGACATGTTATCATTCATCAAGAGAGAACTTTTGGCTCTTTTTGGCTAATTTACTCAGTTTTCAGAATTGTTCAAATCTGACCTGGACATTGTCACGATAAGTCATGTAGGCCATCTACCGCGAGTATTCATTTGTTTACATTGCAAAAATGACAGATTTAACACCAAATTGTGGATATAGTAGCAAATAATTAAAAGGAAAAGGGAAAGAAGCATTCATTTGACACATTATTTTGTATTAAATAAACATCTGTATGACTTTATTGGAAGGGAACAACTATTTATCAGCTAGGTTGCTTTTTTCAAAACAATTGGAAAACCAATTACATGTAGTAGGCTTATTCCTGTGGCAAATGTTGGACACAGGGAGTACTCCCTGTTGGACACAAACAGTTTGTTTTTTAGCTCTACTGATCAGAGATCAGCAGAGCTTATGCCGTGGTGCGGTGTCTGTCGTCCATCTGTCCGTCCGAGTTTACAGGAGCGCCTTGTGTGTCTTTTTTTGTGTATAAAGTATACTTGTGTGACTTTTTTTTCTTGTGTGACTGACACACAAGCAAGTATGTCTCTATGCGCAGGAAATAGTCTATTCATTTAAAGCAATAAAAAATTGCAGTCACACAAGGGGAACGGAGCTTGTGTGACTAAAATGTGTCCAAATGGTAAAAACGACACACAAAATGTAAAAAACAGTCACACACGGTATAAACGTACACACAAAAGACAGACACAAGTTTTGAGTCACACAAAGCCTGATTTTGTGTATGTCCGTCCGTAAACTTTTTTTTGTAGCGACTACTCCTCTGAAAATACTAAATGGATTTTCATGAAACTTTACAGAAAGTTGCCCATGAAGTCTAGTTGATCCTAGCAAAAATTCATGTTGCTGTGAAATCCAAGATGGCCGCCAAATCTAAAAATAGATTTTTAAAAAGCAAGTTTGTAGCGACTACTTCTTGAAAACTCTAAGTGATATTGATAGCGGCCATCTTGGTTTACATAGAGTTATTTAGTTAAAACTTGTAACGACTACACCCTTGAAACTAGTCGACGGATTTCCATGAAACTTCACAGGAATGTTGCTCTTGATGTCTAAATGATCCTAGCAACATTTCAGGTTGGTCGGAAATTCAAGGTGGCCGCCACGGCTAAAAATAGATTTTCAAAAAACAAGTTTGTAGCGAGTACTTCTTGAAAACTATAGGTGATATTAATATGGGACTTTTTCTAAAATGATCAGTATGGAATGATGTTGATCCTTATCGAAAATTATTTTGATGCGACGTTAAACATAGCCGTCTTTGTTTACAAAAAGTTATATAATGAAAACTTGTAGCGACTACTCCTCTGAAACTACTCGACGGATTTTCATGAAACTTCACAGGAATGTTGCTTTTGATGTCTAATTGATCCTAGCAAAATTTCAGGTCAGCTGGAAATTCAAGATGGCTGCCACGGCTAAAAATAAATTTTCAAAAAACAAGTTTGTAACGACTACTTCTTGAAAACTATAAGTGATATTGATATGCTTCTTTTCCTAAAATGATCAGTATGACATGATGTTGATCCTTGTCGAAAATTATTTTGTTTTTACGTAAAAAATAGGCCGCCCGGCCATCTTTGTTTACATAGAGTTATATAATGAAAACTTGTAGCGACTACTCCTCTGAAACTACTTGACAGATTTTTATGAAACTTCACAGGAATGCTGATCTAGCTATCAAAATCTATCAGTAGAGCTTCATGGTCGTTGACCTCTTGTTTTTAAAAGGGTCCGAAAAGTTTTGTGAATCCCTAAATGTATTTCTTCTTGGTCGAAACATTGGAAAAATAACTGAAGGGATAAACATGGGTCTTTTGGCAAAAAATGGAAAAAAGAGTAAAGATAAAGTACTAAAACTGCTGATTTCTGTAATAGTTCAATAGAAATATTTTAGCTGATTGCTTATTTTCGTTTACCATATTAGGTATAATGATATTTTATACATTTCGTCTTGTTTTTAAAAGGGTCACCAAAGGTTTGTGAATCCTAAATGTAGTTTTTAGGGTAAAAAAATAACATATAAATGTTGATTTCTGTAATAAATATATATTTTAAATTATTTATTATTATGAAATGTCAGAATGTCCCTAATATCATATATCACACTCGGTGTAATGATACCTCTCATGTTATTTTAAATAAATAAATCAAACAATCAATCAATCAAGGGATATATGTGGGTATTTTCCAAAAAGAAAAAGAAAAAAAGAAGAAAGAACTAAAACTGCTAATTTCTGCAGTAATTTAATAAAAAATATATTTGTATTAGTTTCCGTTATGACTTTTGAATACTTTCATAAGGGAACGTTAGATATAAGCCATCTTGGGTGTGGTCTTGTGAGTAACATGACAGGTGTGGCCTGTACATGTATGGGTGTGTGTATATTGAAACTTGCTATGTCTATGTTCTGTACAAATATGTAGGTGTGGTCTTAGTGTAACATGACAGGTATGGCCTGAATCTGTGTGGGAATGAGTTATCAATAACAGGGGTCACGCGATTAGGCGAAGTCGCTAAAAACTTCGCTTTAGTTTGGTTGACTTCGCTTTTTTATTCATGTGGGGCGAAATTTGAGTCGCCGTCATTTTCGGCAAATTCGGGTCAATTTCGGCAATTTCAAATGTGATTAACCTCATAATAAACAAAAGCCTCTAAAATACACAATCAGCGCGTGTATCACACGTACCTTATTTAATCCCATTACCATTAAATAACAACGTGACTCTTATCTAATCAGGGCAATAGCCTAATTATCGATCTTTATCGGCTTGCCTTAGGCGAGATGCGAATATCAACCACCATGTTTGCTCGTTAGGCGATCACGTGATTAGATCATGTGGGGAATCATGTGCGCATTCTATTTAAGTAAACCAATCAAAGCTGTCGTATTTTTTCGTTTGATGAATAATTAAAAATCGTACTACAAAACACTGCGTAAGGGCGGGGTTATGATTATGATTGACAACAAGATACCTTGAAAAATATCCCACGATAAATAAATTTAAAAGACAGTGTATATAAATTATATGATTGACATCGGCACAGTTAATTGTAAAGAATCTTTAATAAGCAAAACTTTGATTGTGTGTTTTATGAGGCTAATTATGAAATAAAGAAATGTGTTTGGTATAAAGAGAGTTTGTTTGAGATTGTTTTATTGACGAGAGAAATCGGCGGAAATGTATTGTTTTCTACGATTAGACATAGATATCAATAACGTATGTTACTCAATGCGGGCATGAATGAAAACTACGTTTGGGGTAATTATCGAATAATTAGTATTTTTCAATAAAAATGAAACAAAGTGGGGGGGGGGGGGGGGGGGGGGGGGGGGGTTCAAGACAGATAGGATTTTTGGCACTGTTCACTTTGAAGTTTGTAAGGCCGTGGGAAAATAATAATAATAATAACAAAATGATAATAATAATACATGCTTTATTAGTATTATGCATTATTTTAGTTATTATAACAGAAATAATACCAATACAAATAATTAATAAAATAACATGCAATTGGTTAAGAATTGGTTAACTCGATATATAATCGTCCGTGTCATGTCGACCGACCTCAAGTCTCCCTGTTTTGAAAAACTTCTCCCTGTTTTGACTGGAGGGAGAAGTGAGTCTGGCTTGACCCCTGCAATAATATCAATAATATCAATATAATAAGTATCTGGCACATGGTCATAATCGGTGTTATACGTGGTCAAGTCCACCTAATCCCCAGGGGGCTAATTACAAACTATCAGTATAGCTCCCAGCATAATCGGTGTCACTAAATACTACTGGAATACACACGAGTGTCAACACAAATCCCACTCCCACAATGTACCTTATTGGCCAATCGAATCGCTCGAAACGGCTCAGCCACACAAAGAAACAATCATAATAGCCAATGTGTGCAACGTTTACATCGCTGTGCAAATTGAAAATTACTGACGTGCATTAATTAACCTAAAGGTGATAATTGTCTGTTTATTTCACTCAGATTTAAGAAATTGCATTGTTTTTTTGATTGACTTACAGAGCAATGTTGTTTGTGAAAATTAAAATATAGCACATGATGTAAAATCGAAAGTAGACCTTAATCTTGAAGCCAAATGGCTTTAGATCAACAATTAACCTAAGTTGGAACTACTCGCTGTCACATTAAAAATTGTATAATTTCTCTTTAAATTAATGTTATTGTGATCAGTTTTCATTTTATTTGTTGAAGTTACAAAGAAAAAAGCATGCACATTTTGAAAGCATTTAATAATCTTCAACTAAGGGGAAAGCACTCGCGCGATTTGAAAACAAGGAAGTGAAATAATTATGAGAAAAAATATGAATTGCTTTGATAATAAATGTTAAAAACGGTTATATTTATATACAGTTAACAGTTTTAATTACTTATCAATAAGGTCTGCTTATTAAAATGCCTCCCTGGAGAACCTGCACTTTGAAAAGATCACGAAATCGTAAATCACTGTATAAAAATTGGTGGGTGGGATAATGCAAAAAAATCGAACTTGTAAATGTTTTACCTGACACTTTCAAATTCAATACACAGGGAAGCCCTAATAATAATGAGAGATTATTACAGTCAATAACCATTAAACAGGTATAGTAATAAATCCATTATCATAGAAAATTTCAAATTTGCATCAATATTTCAAATTCATATTGTAGAGTAAAAAGAATTAGTGTGCATTACACTGTATTCACTGCATTGCAATATACATGGTGATGACTATTCAACCGTTGTCTACGTATAGGCCGCGTGAAGTCTTCCTAAATTCTCTCCACTTCTCCCTAAAATCACATGAGGGAGAACGAGGGAGAAGTGACTTCTCCCTAAATTCCTGGCCTAGATTGAGCTCTGTATATTCTTTACAATACTTGTTTATATTTACGTGTAACATGACTAGATGACATGTATATCTGTATGAGTGTAGGTAAATTGAAGCCCACTCGCTTCCTCTTGGTTCTGTACACTATGTGAGTGTATACTTAAGCGTAACATAACATGTATGCTCTGTATCTGGGTGTGGGATGCTTGAAGCCTTCTGCATCTATGTTCCATACAATATGTGGCTCTATACTTACGTGTAACATGACAGGTATAACTGAATATGTATGAGTGTGGCTAGCTTGAAGCCCGATGACTACGTTTGTACAATATGTGTGTGTGCGCAACTTGAAGCCTTCTGCATCTATGTTCTTTATATGTGTTAACATGACATGTATGGCGTGTATCTGTTTGGGTGTGGGCAACGTGAAGCCCACTGCCGCTTTGTTTCGTACACTATATGCATATGTGTTAACTGATAGGTATGGCCTATATCTGTTTGAGTTAGGGCAACTTGAAGTCCACTGTCACTATGTTCCTTTGAACAATATGTGGGTATATACTTTCTTGTAAAAAGACAGGTATGGCCAGTATTTGAAGGAGTGTACAGTGCCCCAGATAAGCAGCATATCTGCTTATTTTACGCAAATAAAATAGCCAAATACGCAATTAATTTTCGGGACATGCATACTGGATACGCAAACTTTTTTCTTTTCACTCAAAACTTTTCATTTAAAAGCATAAGTTTCACGTGTAAACATCTGGTAAAACAAATTGACCGTCTCACGTGTATTATCAGTAAAGTCCACCAGTTAAAACTCGCACTGAGCAGTATAAATCGTTACTAAACCAGTCTATTATTTGCATCGTCTGGGCTCTTTCCGAGTTCACTGGGTTAGTGGTAAAACTTAGATTAAACACAACCTATATCCGAGACAATTCGACATTTATAAATTTAATTCTAGCGTTTTCATTTTTATACAATTGGTTATGCTTTGTTTTATTTGAACTATTTTAATTTATTTGAACTGTTTCATCTTAAAATAGTTGGGAATCGTATATACGGTATGACAATTTCCTTTCATTTAGAAGCCTACTGTAAGAATTGCTACAACCGTCCTAACGTCCCGACAGTTCCCACATAATCAACCGGCTTTTACTACCAACCATAAATAAAATTCAAGCGTTCTCGGGATAAATCGCCGGCTAAAATGTCATTGCCTTCGATAGCACCAAATAGCTCAGTTCTGAGCTTTTTCACGCCGAATACGGAGAATTTCATGAAGATGATAGTCGAGGACATCATCTCTAGGTTGAATCGAAATTTAAAATGAAAAATATAAGGTCCGCTTAAAAAACACCAAACGTGCAGAGAATTCTTAAAGGTGAAATATAGCGTGTCTTTTGAGCATATATTTTGAAATATATGTATATAATATACAATCTGTTCAAATCTTACACTTATTGGTTGTCCTGTTTTCTCACAGTAGCCAATTTATCTCATCGCGCACACGCTTTGAGTTTCGCCCTTTTTGAAGACAGGTAAGTGTCACGTGATCCTGTGACGTCATTGGTTCCAAACGATTAGCGGTGTCGCATTGAGTTGTATAGTATTGTCTATGTAGGATTACGTTTGATGGTACTTGTTTAAAATGCCGTGTGCTGTTGCTGGGTAAAAAAGTTTGCATTAAGAAGGACAAGATAATAACCTAAGTTTCTTCCGTTTCCCTAATCGAGATAATGATATTTGAAGTGTGGGCAGATCGTTACCGAAGAAAATCGCCCGACTAGACGAGAAAGTGGGAACCTACGAAATACGCGCGAGTTTGTAGCAACCATTTTGAGTTGACTTCGTGGGAAGTCCATCCTTTGGTTTCATTATCTTTAAATTTGGAGAACAAAAGGCCATGCGGATTAAAACCAACAGCGATATTTGACTATAAAAATGAGAAGTGTATAACCCCGCCGTCTCCAAGCAAGTTGTATTCGCCTATTCGACCGGCGTTGAGGAGGAAATGCATACATGAAGTAAGATTGACATTTATGTTCAATTATCTTATCACCTCATCGGGTATACGTATGATAAATTGAAGAAAGTTATATAGTCTTAGATCTTTATATACACCGTGAACGTTTAGCTGTTGAATTAGAAGCATGCGTCTTTACGTGAATCAATGAAGAGTTGACGACGCTGATATTATATAGTCATCTTTTTTAAAAGATTGCTAAAAACGTTCAGCATATAAATTTAAATGAATCCGGTGAAAAAACTGTGTTTTGTTTCCAAATTTTAATTTTAATAATTTTAAATTATACACCCTCTTCTGCCAATAGTGTTATATATATATATTATCAACATATATAGGTCTATGGATTTGAAAAAAAATACAAAATGTTTCATGGATATCTATCACAAGGCAGAATATTGATAATATTACTAGCTTTTATATTAATTCAGTAATGTTTTGTGGCAAAGCAACAACAATAACGCCTCTATGCTCGTGCAATAAGTAAAACAAGTATAATAGAATAATATACTTTATATTATGGTAATTTGATATGTTTGGTCTGTTTTCGATCTGTATATCAGGAGTAAGTATACATGAGTTAAGTATACTTACCAACTGTCTATATCATGCTCATAATACATTTGGCTATATTATTTAAATCATAGTACGATTCTCTCTTTGTGCGCGACAAATTAGAGCTCGCATATCGTGATATATCCGTCTTGTGCAATACGCGTCTGCCCTCGGCGGTATGACACCGCTCAAGTAATTGCAATAAACAGGAAATATATCGTAAAACTAGGTTTTCCTAAATGGTGCATGCTTTTGTGATATACCGACGTATGTACCCTAATTAGGCTGTACTTCAATAGTGCACCGCAATATTTGATTAGTTTGTGGTATATTGATATTTGGGGGCACGCGGAGACTAGAGAGCGTGTTATATTGCAAACACCGCTCCTATAGAGTGTTTGGTGTTGATGGCGACTTATGGCAAATATATAATACTATAGAAATTAGGGCGCCAAAATTATATGCTGTTTCATTTATTATTGTTTTTGTTCATTTTTATCAATTATGAAATCAATTATGAATAATATCCAATAAATATATTTGTTCCATGACTACTTATCGGCAAAAAATCTGACGCTCGTATTAATGTATAGGTATTAGACCAGGTCCATTCATTCGGAATATACTACATTTCGCAGATATTGTGTATGTACCCAAGATATTGCAGTGTTGCGGGTGACTTACTGTCAGATTTAGATGAAAACAATTTTTACGTTGTTTGTTGTTGCTTAAGTGTTGGCTATAAATACGCTATTTTGTTAGATTAGTGAATAGTGTAATGAACCGCTGAACGTAACGAATGCCTGCACCGCGTTCGACTTCATCATCAGTTGATGAATCCGATGTATTTTCGTCCTCAGACACGTATTCTGGCTCAAAATCGTAAGGTTGCACATTGTGTAACCGTCTTATCACGGGCATTTCCTCTGACTCAGCATCATGATCGATTAATTCTCATATTTTCACACAAAGTATACTGTTTTGCGTTCAGTCCCAATGTAAACAAAACAATAGTTTGTTCCCAATGACGTCACTTCCGGTAATTCGCGCAAGAGTTTTTCCCCTTAGATTTTTTTTGATTTTTTAGCGATGCCTGTTTGCCTTTTCGATTTTTATCTTTAAAAACATATTTTCACTGAACATACATCAATGGCATAGTACAAATCGTATTTATAATGATATTTAATACTTAAAAACACATCAAGAGCGGATTTGTTGATTTAAGACAAAGTTCTGCTTTAAGTTTAGATAAAGTTGACTAGTGACAGTTAAAATTAAAGTTATGTTAAACCAATCAAAAAGAGCAGACTGGAAGTATTGATAGAGTTGGCTACGTAAAGACGGTTTAAATTGAAGTTAATATGTTAACCCACACAAACAGGCAAATCGAGAACAGACTAGAAAAAGTATGTTTTCTTTCTTTATATATAGGTTAAAGTAGCAATTCCACTCACTTTTTTTTCAGAATTTGATTTTCACTCAATTTATTTTAATTTGATGTCAGAGTGAAATACCCTATTAGGTCAATGTGACCTTGGTGACCCATTTTGATTTTCATGTTAGACTACCAACTACTATCACAGAAAGTTTGGTGCGTTTGTCCACTCTGTCCACATCCGACATAGTGGACTATCTAAAAAGGGTTTTTGGAAGACAATGTAATAAGACGATGTAGATGAAGTTAAGGAGATATTCATGATATTAGGCAAAGACACGGCAAACACTAAATCAGTTCAACCAATTGGAAAAAAGAATGAGGAGATAAACAATGACAATGGAAATGGCAAAGTAGTGGAGCTACTAGAAATAGACCATTGAGACTAAGTTGAAATGTATACATTACTGATTAGAAGTCTGACTTTTATTAGATTTAACGAGTAATGTATATATTTCAACTGTCAACTCTGAAAATAGAGGAATATATTTACATTACAAAAGACTATTAATATATCAAAGATTAAAGTCAAATTATATTTACCAAAACTTATATTTACCAAAACATTATTAGAAAGCATTTAGTATTGTCTGCTTAAGGCCATAATAAATTATTGCAAGTTTCTCATCCAAATTTAGTTCAAAATAGGGGCAGGGGGTGAAAATTTTATTTTTTTATTTTTTATCTTATACGGAAAATGGCCTCGGCACAAGGCAAAAATAGTAAAACATACTAATGAGTACTTCCAAGATCGAAAACACATTTTTAATAGTGTTTCATACTTTCAGCAATTTCTTTTATTAATTTTTTTTTTAAATATCTTTTTTTTTCTTTTTTTAAATGTATATATATTTTTACTTTTTTTTAAGAAATAAAATTTACCGGGGCGGCATAAAAATAATGTAGCAATTAATTTATTATGTCCTAATAGCAGGGGTATCATCGGAAGCCATCTGATTTGTTGTCGCCAGATTTAGGACTATAATGTTATCTAAGCCTTAGTATATGTAAAGAAGCACTATACTGCCAAAAAAAAAGAAAAAAAAAAGTTAAATAAAAATCAAAAATGTTGGGTCCGGTAACTCCAAACAAACAATTCTTTAATTTAGGCCTTGGTGTTGGTGTGAATCTGTTTTTGTTTTGAAATGCAATGTTTCTTCGGATTAAATGCGAGATCAATGGCGGTTTGCCTGACCTGGCTAATTATTCGTAGAATTGGCATTTGAAAAAAATTATAATAGAAGAACAACTAAATATCAGTTAGATTTAGATTGGCCTAATGGCAGCAACCTACAACATTAACTTATATTGGCCTAATCAAATCAGCTGTGATGGTGCTACAACTATTAACTTTTTGTAATTTGTCATCAGTTCTCCTCTGAAACTAGCAGGTGTTGTTTCATGAAACCCTTTTTGCAACAAATCAACTGTATATCCTAGCAATATATGAGATCTGTGATAAATTCCTACTGTTTTCCATCCATCTGTCTGCTCTCCTGTTTAACAGCACTTTCGAAAAACACTAGGCCATTTTCAATAGTATATTATATGTTTACAATGTATATTATTACATCATACAATTATGGCTGCCCCACACAATGTGTGGTAGGGGAGCCATATTGATTTTGTGCTTTCTGTCTGTCTGTTTCTCTGCGTGTCTGTGTCACAAACGATGTCCGATCAATAACTAGAGAATGGTTGGACCTAGGGTCCTCAAACTTGGAAGGATGGTTGGTCATGACAAGTAGATGACCCCTATTGATTTTGGGGTCACTAGGTCAAAGGTCAAGGTTGCGGTGACATTGACTATCAAAACGATGTCCGATCAATAACTAGAAAATGGTTGGAACTGGGGTCTTCAATCTTGGAAGGATGGTTGGTCGTGACAAGTAGATGACCCCTATTGATTTTGGGGTCACTAGGTCAAAGGTCAAGGTTGCGGTGACATTGACTATCAAAACGATGTCCGATCAATAACTAGAGAATGGTTGGACCTAGGGTCCTCAATCTTGGAAGGATGGTTGGTCGTGACCAGTAGATGTCCCCTATTGATTTTGGGGTCACTAGGTCAAAGGTCAAGGTCGCAGTGACCTTCACTATCAAAACGATGTCCGATCAATAACTAGAGAATGGTTGGACCTAGGGTCCTCAAACTTGGAAGGATGGTTGTTCATGACCAGTAGATGACCCCTATTGAGTCGGTCGGGTTACCTGAACCACACATATTCTTTTATGTGGCCTTACTGATACAGATAGTAGATACAGTCACAGGGATACGATCTCGGATCAATAGAGAACGGTTGGACCTAGAGTTGTCAATTATGCCTGTTTGGGCGAGTGGGGGAGCCATACGTTTTTGTCCCATGGACAATAACAATTTCTAGTTATATTTGTGTTTCAGGACCATACCACCCCAAAACTGATAATGTGACCCTGGCCAAGGAACCCTCCTCATCAAGAAAACCAGATAATTGTGTAGAGGTAAGATACAACTTTATGTTATTTTCAGGGAGCATATAGTTGCCATCATGTCTATCCATCCGTATTTATGTCCCTCCGTCTGTCCTGCTTTTTTGTCCGCTCAACTCCTACGTTTTTCATCCGATTTTTATGAAACTTCACAGGAAGTATAAGTATGATGTCTAGTAGAGTATATTGTCAGAATGTTCCGGTTGAATGATTTTTGGTGGAGTTAGGGACATTGAAGTTCTTTTAATCTGAAGCTTGTCCGCTCAGCTCCTCCTGCATTTTTCATCTGATTTTCACAAATTTTGCGTGTAAGCTGTGTTTACCAGTATATATCTCTATATTTCTTATCCTAGCACAACCAAATTTGGCCAAAGTTTCCTTATAGCATTATCTTAAGGGCTGCTTAAGTGGTTCCTGTAACCCCTGGACTCCCATGGAAGCCAAATTCGTCTGTTACACATCAATTTTTGCATGCCTATGTTTACAGGTTTACATTTCTTGTCCTAGCTCAACTAAATTTGGGAATTCGTTTCCTTAAAGTATGTTGTAAAGGGTGGTGTAAGTAATTTTGTCTTCTACAAATTCTGGGGTCCCATGGAACCCAAATTGTATTCTGGGGTCCCATGGAACCCAAATTGTGATGGCCCATAACATGTGGAATAAAGGCAGATGAAGGTTTGCATGTAAGCTGTTGTATATATTTATATCTCTTAGAATATTTTTCATATGTCTTTTGGTTTGGGAGTTCTTATAGCATTATTCATCTTATTCATACTTTACCCATATTGGGGCATGTCCCCCTCCCTCCCCTATTCATACTTCACCCATATTGGGGTATGCCCCCACCCCCTGCCCCACCCCCCTCACCCACCCTTATAGCATTATTCATCTTATTCATACTTCACCCATATTGGGGTATGTCCCCACCCCCTGCCCCACCCCCTCACCCGCCCTTATAGCATTATTCATCTTATTCATACTTCACCCCCTTCTCACACACACACCAACTTGAAACATGTTTTTTAGTATGCACAGACTCGACACTATGTGTCTATGTGAAGTAAGGACAGACTTGACACTATGTGTCTATGTGAAGTAAGGACAGACTCGACACTATGTGTCTATGATAGTGTCTATGTGAAGTAAGGACAGACTCGACACTATGTGTCTATGTGAAGTAAGGACAGACTTGACACTATGTGTCTATGTGAAGTAAGGACAGACTCGACACTATGTGTCTATGTGAAGTAAGGACAGACTCGACACTATGTCATTGTGTCTATGTGAAGTATGGACGGACTCGACACTATGTGTCTATGTGAAGTAAGGACGGACTCGACACTATGTGTCTATGTGAAGTATGCACAGACTCGACACTATGTGTCTATGTGAAGTATGCACAGACTAGACTCGACACTATGTGTCTATGTGAAGTATGCACAGACTCGACACTGTGTCTAGGTGAAGTAAGGACAGACTCGACACTATGTGTCTATGTGACGTATGCACAGACTCGACACTATGTGTCTATGTGAAGTAAGGACAGACTCGACACTGTGTGTCTATGTGAAGTAAGGACAGACTCGACACTATGTGTCTATGTGAAGTATGGACAGATAGATAGGTGAATTCATCAAATTTTTGAGCACAAGAATCAGACTCGGACTCAAAATCTCATATTTTTGCAAACCATATCAACACAAAAGTATGGGTAAGAATTGTGATTTTCAGACATTTTCTGTTAAATTCCCTTTAAAATTACTCGTTTCTGTAAGTTAAAATAGTAATTTGATTGTAGAATTGTTTTTATTTGGAATTAAAAATTGAGATTTTGAGTCCTCCGATTGTTGTGCTCAAAAGTTTGATGAATATTAGGCCAGGACTGTCAACTTGCTGGTGACATCAATTAAAGAGAATCAAGTCCCAAATGTGATTTTCAAGTTGAAGTAATTTGACAGATTTCTGAGTGCTTGTCATTGATAAACAATGAAGCCTTGTTATGACAATGATGGGCATCTGAAACAATAACAGCATCCCTTGTTGATTGTATTGGATTTTAGTTCCAAGTCCCATGTAGTCCCAGTGCTTTGGTGTATTATTACAGAAGCTTGTGTGTTCAATACTACTCTATCTTGGCACTCTGTCCTCACAACTTAGCATATTTGGAAAGGCAGCTTTAAAACTAACTTCCCTGTGTCGACTGTTGAGTCGCCACTGCTTATTGGTTGGTTTGAGTGGCTTTAAAGGTCAGGCAGTTGATGTGGTGGGGTTTGATTGGTTCATGAATTACTGGAGCTGTCATGTGACATTTTAAAGTCCACATGAGAGCTGTAGAATGATCATGACTGTATAAGTTCTAACTCAGGGAACATAATGCTTTAACCTGCCTGCTCAACATTTTCAGATCATGCAGCCTCACTTAGTATTTGTACATTGTATTGCCATTACATACATTTATTTGCAATGCTAATTTAAAAGAATAAGCTAGTGGCTGTAAGGATGATATGGGCACATAGAAACAGGAGACAGAGGGGGAATGGCAGAGTGAGTGTGAATTATGCATAATAGAGGGAATGTATGGTATGCAAGAAGGGAGGAAGGAAGAAGGAAGTCGGACACTCCAGATGGGAGGGCCCGCTGTCTTATCCAAGGTAAGCCTTTATACGCATCTTATAAGCTGGTCACTAATTTACAATATTGGATGTGTTCTATTTGATTTGTTTTATTGCTCAATGAATTATTTGGATATTTTGGATTTAAGTTGTTGAAACATGATTCTGTGTTGGGACAGTTCTGATCAGTTTTATTTAAAAGACTGTCAAAGTTCAGCAAATTTTGTGTAAATTTTTAATTTTTTGCTTTTAAATTTGATTTGTTATTTAGCATCATCAAAACCAATTATAAACTCAAACTGAAATTTGTGACAAAAAAAAAGAAAGAATTATTTCTGAATTGGTGAATTGGAGATTTGGTGAAGTGGTGGTTTAATGGTGTTGATAAGAGCTTCTTGTTATTTGTGATCAGGAAGATTGTTTAGGGCTCACTCACTGCTTAGATTTTACAAAAAATGTTGACTTTTGGACTTGGTGCTGTTTATGTAAGTATATGTAGTGGTGTTGTTCCGATTGATCAATTTGATCGATCGTCGATCAGTTATGCCTTTGATCTGATTAATCGATTACAATTTTTCATGATCGACTTAACTCGGTTGTTGAAAATTATGGTATATCTATTCTCTTGTACTAAAATATACAAGAAAATAAAATGAGTTTATGCTTTTGCAACGAGTAATCGCATATTTTTAAAAAAAAATAATATGTTGGTCAGTTTCATTCAGTTCCTTTGTTACCAGAACATACTTGAAATGTGATTCTTTTCTTCATTATAGTTTGGGGGGCGTCCGTGGCCGAGTGGTTAGAGTCTCTGACTTGCAATCACTTGCCCCTTACCACTGTAGGTTCGATCCCTCAGGGGCCTAGGAATCTTTATGTGAGGAAGCTATCCAGCTGGCTTGCGGAACGTCGGTGGTTCTACCCAGGTGCCTGCCCGTGCACGAAAATTGCCCGGAGGGGCACCTGGGGTCTTCCTCCACCAGTGGAAGCTGGAAAGTCGCCATATGACCTTAGCTGTTTGACCTTAGCTGTTGGTGCGACTATAAAATCCAATTCAATTCAATTCATTATAGTTTGAAAAAGGCTTACACTTGTCTTTTATAGCAGCCATGTTTAATCGATTATTGATAGATCATCGGTCGGTTAAATATTCTGATGATCGATCATGAATTTTCAGCCGATTCCCAACTCTAATATTTAGTACAGTTTACTAACAATTTCATCCCATAGAAACTTCATCCATTTTTCAGGAAGATAAAAAATGATTGAACACAGTAATGCAAACAACAGTTGTCTAAGAACACTAATGCTTTTATAGGTAAGGCCATAATAAATTAATTGCTAGTTTATCATCCAATTTGTTTTAAAATAGGCGCAGGGGGTGAAATTTTATTTTTTATAAAAAAAATTATACTACAAATGGAATATATTGCCTCGGCACAAGGCAAAAATAGTAACACATGCTACTAGGTACTTCCAAGATTAAAAAGACATTTTAATAGTGTTTTATACTTTCAGGCACATATTAATTTAAGAATTTAAACATTTTCAGAAGAAATATTTCTTGTTTAAATAATACAAAATGTTTCAACTGCAACAGAGGCTAGTATAGGCAGAAATGTAATAAACCACAGGTACCGGTTTAAAAAAAAAAAGAAAAAAAAAAAAAGTTATATTCTATTAAATACTGAAGGTCAGCATCGAGGAAATCCCAAAATATAGGCATGCATCTCAAAACAACAGCTGCAGTGTTAGTTTTTGAAGTCCCACAGAGCTGTCATATGCTGCAATCAACTCGGGAATAAATTATCTTTCCAATAACATACACTTTCGTATGTCCACACCACATAAGAAAAGCTCTGGTGCTCGAAAAACACAGAAAACGTACCTGTTTTTAAAAATCGACTCTAAGCCAGTCCGTATTATTCGCCTATACAGACCCCCGTAGACCGCTGTTTAGCCTTTGTAGAAGCTCCCGCAGACATAACTCATCGACACTATTCCTTACGCACAATATGTCTTTATCCGTGCAATAAATAATGTCCAAGTACCTTTCCGACGATCACAAGTATTTAACAAGTATTTCTGCGGCTTTGCTATCAACTTCCGGCATTCTCAATGCAAATGGCGTCGTGGGATACTGAGATTTTTGAAAACGTGTACTTTTGATCGTCGGAAAGGTACTTGGACATTATTTATTGCATGGATAAAGACATATTGTGCGTAAGGAATAGTGTCGATGAGTTGTTATGTCCGCGGGAGCTTCTACAAAGGCTAAACGGCGGTCTACGAGGGTCTGTATAGGCGAATAATACGGACTGGCTTAGAGTCGATTTTTAAAAACAGGTACGTTTTCTGTGTTTTTCGAGCACCAGAGCTTTTCTTATGTGGTGTGGACATATGAAAATGTATGTTATTGGAAAGATAATTTATTCCTGAGTTGATTGCAGCATATGACAGCTCTGTGGGACTTCAAAAACTAACACTGCAGCTGTTGTTTAGAGATGCATGCCTATATTTTGGGATTTCCTCGATGCTGACCTTCAGTATTTAATAGAATATAACTTTTTTTTTTTTTTTTTTTTTTTTTTTTTTTTTTTTTTTTTAAACCGGTACCTGTGTAATAAACCACTTCAAATCATACTAGGCTATTAGCATTTTTAAATCACAGAACATTTAATTGTTTGTGACATGAACACAATTTGCAAACGGTAGTTATATTCAGTTTCAAATGTCTTCATCACTAAAGATGTGACATCGTCTGCAACGCAAGATTGTTTATCTAATTTTCCACATAGAAAATCGCTATAAACGTCTAGTAACAATGTAATATGCTGTGCAATATTACAACCAAACCAGTCTTACATAATTGCAACACCCTTTACCGCTTTAATGATAACAAACACCATTTTTTTAACATTTAATTTGCCAATTTTGCATCATTTTGAGAATTTTTTTTGTACCTCGACACCGGTTATTACGTTTCCAGGTTCAGTGGACAGGTTTAAAACGCGGCTCACGAAACAGCGGTAAAACGCGGAATGCTGTTTGGAAAATTGGAGTCGACACAATTGTTTTATTTATTTTTTGGAAAAATAAAAGTTGCTGTAGCGGCATAAAAAAAACGGGGCGGGCGGGGATGATAATCTAGCAATTAATTTATTATGGCCTAATGTCTGTTACAGAACAACAGTAGTCTTTTCTAAGATCACTTAAGATTTTATAGGGACATAATTATTGGGCTCAAATTCTACTAATAATTGCTTTGAATTAGGAGACAAGATTTTGTCAATCTTTTTCACTAGATTTAACGAAAATAGGTTGCAAGTTATTACTTAAAATAATTTGATTCTGAGTGTTTTCAACTACATTTGTGGTAGAACATATTGTCATTATGTTAGAGCATAATATTTTTATACTCCCGTTTCACAGGGTGAAGTGGGGGTTATATATAGGAATCGCGCAGTTCGTAACATTATGTATCGCCACGTTGTGTCGCTTAACATTTTAGGGATCACTTTGTCCGTCGTCTGTCGTCCGTCGTCTTCCTTCCGTCACACTGTAACCTGCAACCTAACCTTGGCCATTACTTGAAAAGTATTTGACCTATGTTCATGAAACTTCACACACATCTTCATCTTAACACAATGAATGTTGTTACAGTCTTGTCCAATAACTATTGACTTTCATTTTGGCAGAGTTATGCCCTCTTTCATTAAAGTTTAACCTGCAACCTAATCTATGTTCATGAAACTTCACACACATTTTCATCTTACCAAACAGTATATTGTTACCCATGACCAATAAGTCTGACTTTCGTTTCAGCAGAGTTATGCCCGTTTTCATAAATAACCTGCAATCTAACCAAGCTCATAACTGGCCATAACTTGAAAAGTATTTGACCATAGTTCATGAAACTTGAACACAGATCTTTGTCTTAACCAAAGGAATATCTGTTACATATGTCCAATATAAACATTTATACCGTTCTTCCTTATCAGTTATCCAATGCAGATTTATGCCATTTTTCATCAACTTTAACAATTTAAAAAAAAGCTCCATAATTGAGGAGTATTGAGATTTTGCATGTTTTTCATAGACTTAATTATATAGGATTTTTTTTTAAAAAATCTTCTTCTCTGAAACCACAAGGCACAGAGCTTTCATGCATTATATGTATCATCAGCTTATTGTCCTCTACTAAGTTTGTTCAAATGGTGTCCCTGGGGTCACATTTGGCCCCGCCCTAGGGGTCGCATGTTTTACATAAACTTGTATAAAGAAAAACTTTAAAAAATCTTCTTCTCTGAAACCACAAGGCACACAGCTCTCATATATTACATATAGCCCTGGGGTCACATTTGGCCCTGCCCCAGGTGTTACAGTCTAGCACCTTCATTTTGTATTTGATCTTTACCAAGCTTTGTCAGTGTCTTTATATCAATGTTGTTAACACAACAGAGGCCACATTTCTTGAACAATCTTAACCAAACTTGCACAGATTATATATGACTATAAGATTTCGAAGAAGTTTGATAACGTGCCAGTACTCAGGTGATCGAGTTGGCCCTCTTGAGATGGCACTCTTGTTTCTGAACTTGATCGTTGCCACCCAAGTTTTCCCCCAACTGTTTGCCTTTTATGCTACATGTCGACCAGTTGGTGGCGACGATCAAGTCGCAAAAAAAACCTGCAAAGTTCGAACAGGCTAAAAGCACCTGGCGTCAAATTAGGCATCTTTGGAAAAAAAAATTGGGTTGTGTGCGAAACTTAAACATAACCACATGGAACTGCATTCCCCGATTTAACTTAATGAAGAAATATCAAAGCATACCCACCTTGTTTGCCTTTATTTTTGGCCTTGTAACTACCTCAGAAGTGGCGATGGAGCACTTTTGCATATACCTCCAAACCGAGGTAGCTTCACTGATTACCAGCCGTGCAATAGAAATGCCAGAAATCAACCTGTGAGACCTATTTTGGTATTTAGTTGAGTTACCCTTCAGTACCCGAAAGGATCAGTACCCAGTGTTCCCACTGCTGACTTTTTCATTTGGGGGTACATGTACCCCCTACTGTTAAATTTTGGGGGTACACTACAAATTTAGGGGGTACACTATGAATTTTTAAGATTTTTAAACCTTTCAACATACTTTATTTGCTACTGAAGGCATTACAATACACAGCACAGTGTAATATTCAAGTTGACAACATATTTTTTTTATTTTTATTTTTTCTGTGCGTGCATGCACGTACGAGGTGAGTTTTCTGTGCGTGATTTTTTGTTTTCATGCGTGATTCACGCACATATGTGCGTGCATGGGAACACTGAGTACCATGTACAGAGTCGGTAAATGTCAACATTCAATAATAGCCATAATTTGCAGGGTGACATTTACAATTGTATCCACATTTATATCTGCTAATTGACATAGTGGAATTTAGCTGGTCTTTCATCAAGGAACATTTAGGTGGCAGTTCCATAAATGTCAGTTTGCTAATGACAACACACAATAGGTGCAGGCTGCCAGTCATCTGTCACCTTCAGTCCCAAGCATGAATTACATGACATACTCTTCTGCCTGCTGACTAGTTACATCCCATACATTAGGTCCCCCACCACCATACATTAGATCCCCTGGATCTGCCACTGTAGTCTGGATATAGGGCACCCAATGTCTTGATCCACAACTGTAGTGAGTGACTGGAGGGTTGAATACTATGATCTGGATGATTTATACACTGTGTCCCCACCCCCACGATTCAGCTCTGTAGTGTGTAACTGGTGGGTGGAATACTGTGATATATACACTGGGTCTGCACCCCCACAGTTCATCTCTGTAGTGTGTAACTGGTGGGTGGAATACTGTGATCTATACACTGGGTCTCCAACCCACGGTTCATCTCTGTAGTGTGTAACTGGTGGGTGGAATACTGTGATCTATACACTGGGTCTCCACCCCCACGGTTCATCTCTGTAGTGTGTAACTGGTGGGTGGAATACTGTGATCTATACACTGGGTCCCCACCCCCACGATTCACCTCTGTAGTGTATAACTGGTTGGTGGAATACTGTGATTTATACACTGGGTCCACACACACTGGATCCACTTCTGTAATGGTAAACTGGTGTGTGGAATACTGTGATCTATACACTGGGCCCCCACCCCCACAATCCACCTCTGTAGTGTGTAACTGGTGGGTGGAATACTGTGATCTATACACTGGGTCTCCACCCCCATGATTCACCTCTGTAGTGTGTAACAGGTGGGTGGCATATTGTGATTTATACACTGGCCCCCCACCCCCACAATCCACCTCTGTAGTGTGAAACTGGTGGGTGGAATACTGTGATCTATACACTGGGTCTCCACCCCACGGTTCATCTCTGTAGTGTGTAACTGGTGGGTGGAATGCTGTGATTTATACACCGTGTCCACACAATCTGGATCCACCTCTAGTGTGTAACTGGAGGGTGGACTACTGTGATTTATACACTCTGTCCCCACCCCCACGATTCACCTCTGTAGTGTGTAACTGGTGGGTGGAATACTGGGATTTATACACCGTGTCCACACAATCTGGATCCACCTCTGTAGTGTGTAACTGGTGGATGGAATACTGTGATTTATACACTGGGTCCACACACCCTGGATCCACCTCTAGTGTGAAACTGGTGGGTGGAATACTGTGATTTATACACTGTGTCCTCACACCCTGGATCCACCTTTAGTGTGTAACTGGTGGGTGGAATACTGTGATTTATACACTGTGTCCACACACCCTGGATCCACCTCTGTAGTTTGTAACTGGATGATGGAATACTGTGATTTATACACTGTGTCCACACACCCTGGATCCACCTCTAGTGTGTAACTGGTGGGTGGAATACTGTGATTTATACACTGTGTCCTCACACCCTGGATCCACCTTTAGTGTGTAACTGGTGGGTGGAATACTGTGATTTATACACTGTGTCCACACACCCTGGATCCACCTCTGTAGTGTGTAACTGGTGGATGGAATACTGTGATTTATACACTGTGTCCACACACCCTGGATCCACTTCTAGTGTGTAACTGGTGGGTGGAATACTATGATTTATACACTGTGTCCACACACCCTGGATCCACCTCTGTAGTGTGTAACTGGATGATGGAATACTGTGATTTATACACTGTGTCCACACAGCCTGGATCCACCTCTAGTGTGTAACTGGTGGGTGGAATACTGTGATTTATACACTGTGTCCTCACACTCTGGATCCACCTCTAGTGTGTAACTGGTGGTGGAATACTGTGATTTATACACTGTGTCCACACACCCTGGATCCACCTCCAGTGTGTAACTGGTGTGGAATACTGTGATTTATACACTGGGTCCACACACCCTGGATGTTACAGGTGGGTGGAATACTGTGATTTATACACTGTGTCCACACACCCTGGATCCACCTCTAGTGTGTAACTGGTGGGTGTAATACTTTGATTTATACACTGGGTCCACACACCCTGGATCCGCCTCTGTAGTGTGTAACTGGTTGGTGGAATACTGTGATTTATACACTGGGTCCACACACCCTGGATCCACCTTTAGTGTGTAACTGGTGGGTGAAATACTGTGATTTATACACTGGGTCCACACACCCTGGATCCACCTTTAGTGTGTAACTGGTGGATGGAATACTGTGATTTATACACTGGGTCCACACACCCTGGATCCACCTTTAGTGTGTAACTGGTGGGTGGAATACTGTGATTTATACACTGTCCACACACCCTGGATCCACCTCTAGTGTGTAACTGGTGGTGGAATACTGTGATTTATACACTGTGTCCACACACCCCGGATCCACCTCTAGTGTGTGACTGGTGGGTGGAATACTGTGATTTTATACACTGGGTCCATGCCATCTCCAGGTAGCAGGTACATGCAGTGCTTAGCTTTGCAGCTCTAAAGTGCATGAGTTTATCCAGTGAGCTACAATGGCTGATATACATCAGTGAGCTACCCTGGCTGATACATCAGTGAGCTACCCTGGCTGATACATCAGTGAAATACAGACATCATAGTGCGAACAGGAATCGGGTTTAAATGTGACTATATTAGACTAGCAGCTAGATGAGCGCAGCCATTAGTGGAATATGCTCCTGGAATATTGTGATCTTTATTTTACATTAATTAGACTAGCAGCCAGATGAGCGCGACCATTAGTGGAATATGCTCCTGGAATATTGTGATCCTTATTTTACATTAATTAGACTAGCAGCCAGATGAGCGCGACCATTAGTGGAATATGCTCCTGGAATATTGTGATCCTTATTTTACATTAATTAGACTAGCAGCCAGATGAGCGCGGCCATTAGTGGAATATGCTCCTGGAATATTGTGATCCTTATTTTACATTAATTAGACTAGCAGCCAGATGAGCGCGACCATTAGTGGAATATGCTCCTGGAATATTGTGATCCTTATTTTACATTAATTAGACTAGCAGCCAGATGAGCGCGACCATTAGTGGAATATGCTCCTGGAATATTGTGATCCTTATTTTACATTAATTAGACTAGCAGCCAGATGAGCGCGGCCATTAGTGGAATATGCTCCTGGAATATTGTGATCCTTATTTACATAATCACAGATATCCATCTGCTGACTGCCACACACAGCCCAAAACACCATTTGCATATTGAAAGAAGAGCATGAAGTGATTTGCCTGTAATTAGTGGGGATCAGTTTCACTGGGTTTTCTTTATGCATGAGACTGTACCTTATTTACATATTGTTAAGAGGAATCAGAACTGCTGAAGATACTGTGTTAGTCTGAATGTTTAGCTGAAAATGATGTCTCCAATGACATGATATATGGAAAGTCTACAGGGAGTTAATTTAAGTATTCCATCCTGATTGCAGGTTATCTCCTACATAAATCCATATTCTATTCTTGATACTGTCCCAAGTGCATCAGTGTCCAGTTCCTAAAAGTGAGGGTGATATCAGTATGACGGAATCTATGGAAGAATGTTTAACACCACATCCCTGGAAGTATAGGGGTGACAGAAAGCTTTGGTAAAAAAGGAAATGAAATAAAGAAAACCTAGGTTGTCCATCATATGTCTAATCCAACATCATCTAGGAGTTAGTAGCAAAAAGTTATAATTTTAAAACTTCAGAATGTTGGTATACTTTATAAACACGCGTAATCTGCATTATCATCCATCAAAAATGATGTATCAGTGATGATCAGAGATGATCAGCAGTGTTCGACACTAACGCTAGCCCGATAGCCCGGGGCTAGTAAAAGTGACCGTCGGGCTAGCACGTACGATCGTCTAGCTAGCCCGATTGGCTAGTAGATTATAGAACAAACACGTACCCAATTTGCGTTGGCATTATATAAATAAAATCTCAAGCACTGTTAATCATTAATGTTCCGCAGATTCTCGCTTAAAACTGCTGCTCTTTTAGTCCGCGTAAAACGACATTTGTTTTCTTTTTGCTTTCGTTTACCGCGTGATACCAGCCCGATACCGAATCACACAAACGCTTGTAACTACGCCTTATAAACTAGACAGCTTTTCTCAAGCGTTTTTATGACCACGATTTCAGCAGTTGTTTCCGCTTCCGTCGGAAAACGCCGCGAATTATGAACGTGCTATAAACGGTGCAAACATAGATCGATTTTTGGGGCTTTCTCCACCAGCCAAAAAACAAAAAACTCTATCATAATAATTTCTAATTTCTGTGTTTCTCATGTACATTGTTCAGAAATACTATAATAAATTAAAATAATAATCATCACAGTATGTTACTTTTCTTAACAGAGGTGCAGACTGCCACGAGATCAGGTTATTGTGACGGAGGGTGCTGTCAGCGATGTCACAAATTTTGAATCTGATTTGTGTTGTTATTTTATAACCAACCCCGTCAAATCAATATACAATGAGGATTTGGTACCGTTGGTAGCAGGGCTAGTAGAAATTAAGGGGGGCTAGTGAAATTCCAAACCAACTAGCCCCCGGGGCTAGTAGGTCCAAAAAGTTAGTGTCGAACACTGATCAGTGATGATCAGAGATGATCAGTGATGATCAGAGATGATCAGTGATGATCAGGTAGTTGATTGAATTAGGAAACAGATGAATCAATATGGCACTACTGTCATTGACTGTAGTTACATGTTCCATCACCAGTACATTTACACAATTCTGGGAACCAGCCTAATGTCTGCATGAACTACATTTGACAGTAATTCTTTTTTGTAAAAAAAAATACATCAACTCTGAATATGCAATAATGCTCTGATGAACAGCCTCCCTATCTGATTTTGACAGAATTTTGAATATGTTTCCATGGCAACTATCAAGCTATGATGAAGTGCATTGAATGTTTCCGTTATAACAGGTTGTTCATTTGGAAGTTGTTGGGATACAAGTGAATAGTTTATGATTTTGTGTAGGAATAAATCGATGCTGTTCTGGTCCGATGCTGGTCCCACCAGTGTTGCATGCTGTGAGGGAACATCTGGTCCAGGTAGTCAAACTCTCATAATATTTAACTTTAACACTTTATTTAATTTTGATTTACATGGTAAATGGTTTTTGTCATGGTTTTTGTCATGGCTTTTTCAATAAAAATAAGGTAATTATATATATAGTCTTAGGTGCTATTAGGCTGACCAGTGGGCAGGTGGCCAGCTTTAACTTTTGGATAAAAAGTTTATCCAAGTTTTCTTAAAAACAACAATTCAATACTATCCAGCAGTTTGATTTAATATTTGCACAGTTGTAACATATGATCATTAGCTTTCCAACAAAACCATGCTTCCATGACCTTGATCACGATTGAAAAGGTCAAGTTTTGGTGAAGAAGTTTCGAGTTTGTCCGAGTATCTCCAAGAGATAATTTGAATATTAACAGATTGATTTGCTATTCACACAGTTGTTACCTGTCCAACCATACCATTATCTATGACCTTGACCTTCAGTTCAAGATCACTTGTTTTGTTTTTAGCTATGAAACTTTATAGGAGCATTTCTTTTCGTCAGACGATGGTACTTGATAATTATAGTCACTAATCAAAGGTCACGGTTATTTTTTGCCTCTTTTATACTGTTTAATTGTATAATTAATCGAGACTTGATGAAGATTGATTATAATTTATCAAACCGGTGATTACTTAGGGTTTACACGAGGGAACGATGCGTGAAGGTCAAGGTCGTTCTTTAGAATTAATAATGACTGTGTTGAATAAGGGTGGGTAAATTGCAACAATTATATATATATATATATATATATATATATATATATACATATACTGAACCAAACAGCTAATGCACCAGTAGACAATACCTTTAATATCTCAATAACAATCAATAAATCAAAACATCATTCTGAACGAGACAAATATCTTGTCAATGACGACTTAAAAAAATCATTTAAATCACCAACGGTACCAGTCGGCATATAATAAGTTCATACATTAAAGGTATTGTCCACTGGTACGTTAGCCGTTTTGGTTCAGTATCAGTATATGTGTATATATACACACTCAAGTGATATGAAAATGCAACACTTTGTAACAAGAACTTAATAAATGTTGAAGTAGCTCTTTGAAAAATTGAGCTAGTTCAGTACTGTATTTAACGTAAATAGTTTGCAAAATGTTGCATCCTAAGTTTGCTCACATGATTGAGCCAAAGGCGTACTCTGTGAATAATGAAACATTGAAGGAATACTATTTGCTGTATTATTTGTTGTTTTAGTATTTTTTCCAAAAGGAAAGGTCTTACGTAGCCATGTACCATTCGATTAAAAGCAGCATGTTGTACATACAATATATAGCGGAAATTCCCGTGTTGCGTTTTCATATCACTTGAATGTATAGTCAGGGTTCAAACTAGGCCAGGTTTTTAGGGAGAAGTGACATAGAGAGAAGTGATAAAAAAAATAGGGAGAAGTGAGGGAGACACAATCTTTTAAATTAAGCGCGCAATCAGTTATTGTTAATTATTAATTGATATACATGTATACACCCTATTGGTTATAACCATTTGATTATTTAAGTTATAGCTAAATACACTTAAAGCATGCTAGCTGTTTCAAATTAAATGTGTTGATTAATTTTATATATGTGTAAAGAGTGCCTGTGAGTGAGAATAAAATTAATCAACACATTTAATTCTGTAACTATAGAAGAAAGAAGGATTGAGAGAAGAATTAATATAAATATATTGCATGTATCTTTATTTATTCATCTTTCTATCAACTTGTATGGAGATCTATGGAGGGTGTGAATAGGATTCTCAAACTTCTTCCTAAAAGGCTTATATCTCATTTAGACCTATAAGACTAATTTATGTTGTTTTTTTCCCAATTTGTATTAGCTAAAAACAATGTTCAGTTATATTCTAATAAAAAAAAGTTTTTCCTCCATCCGAAATTATGTACCTGTCCGAACTACTATGACACCGCACTTTTCCGGAAGTAAAATATTGCCAAAAATTCAGTAGAAATGTCATCTATTATTAACTTTTTTTCATGCATTAATTTGTTTGGAATGCCAAAAGGTCTGTTTTATCAAACAATTAAGAAAACGCAACTCTAATCATTATTCGGTGGTACCATTTAATCACCTCAGGTCAATTATCTTCAGATTGTTGTTTTCGATCACGTTTTCAACACACACTTGTCTAACTGTAACGGAACCTACGATTGGTCAGTTGTTTAGCTATACTCGATCTCATTGGATAAAGACGTGTGTATTCCCTATACAGTTTAATTTGTAAACAAAAAATGGCGAGGTGCGAAAATTGCCTTGGGTTGGGGAGGGAGTGGGGGAGGAATATCATAGCTGTAGGAAAGTATGCTCCCCGCGGTGTTTCTGCTGTGATCGATCAAAGCAATTAGCTAATCCCTTCCCAGTGATGTCTACGCCTGTCCTGAGACACAAACAACAGGTCAATTAAAGGACTGGTTACACTTCGCTTGAGGGCGGGACAAAAGCGAAGTGGTCAATCTGAAGGCGACTTAAACTTCGCCGTCGGCTAGAAAAAAAGCGAAGTCACAGAGGAAAAAGCGACTTTGTTGCCCATGTCTCCCTCTAAGACTGCGACTTAAACTTTGCCTTGGGATGGAAAAAAAGCAAAGTGATGGGAGGAAAAGGCGACTTTGTCACTTTGTGTCGCCCTCCAGTTTGTTCACTGTATAGTAGTAATTGGGTGGGTGTGTACACCCTAAGTAATCACCGGTTGGATAAAATTATAATCAATCTTCATCAAGTCTCGATTAATTATACAATTTTATCAAACCAGGTAATACTTAGGTTTCCACGAGATTTTAGAGCTTCACATAGTCATTATTTAACATCACTGAATATTGCGGCTTACATGTAAAAAACAATGTTCCTATATGTTGATCAGCTGTATATAATTATAGGCATCTACCATGTTATTTACACATTGTAATCTTACATATAAAACTCTATGATATTATAGAGCACAACTTGTTAAATCAGTTGATCACTGAGTTTTTTCCCCCTTATCAAATCTGCACAGCTATGTAATTATAAGTCCTTTACATTACTCAGTATAACTGAACTGTAAGAGTTTGTATCAATTATTTTCTGATAGTATGTTTTTTCCGAGATTTTTTAAAATTCACCTCTTACCGTATAATTATGTAAGAGTGTACCCGACCACATGTATTTCACTTACTTGTTACATGACGAACTGATAGTTTATACTTACCTGTCACATCACTTAACCTAAATTAAACAACTGCCGGGCGCCTGTGCACATGCTCGCTTCACTGACATTAAGTGCTTTGTCAGCATTATCTTAGCCTTCCGGATTTCCCGGTATTCACTGGCTTTTTTAGTTTTTGACGGTATTTCACTGGCTTTCCAGCTTTTCCCGGTGTTTTACTGGCTTTCCCAGCTTTTCTCGGTGTTTTACTGGCTTTCCCAGTTTCCATGATGGTGCAAGCACCAGTTTCCATGCCAGCAATTTCTTTTTTTTAACTTTTACGGATTTTTTGTGAGTTTGTTCACCGCTTTTCCCAGTGCTTCACTGGCTTTCACCAGTTTTCATGCGAGCGATTTCTCTTACTCGGCAACCATGAAATTTATTCATTTCACGTATTTGGCGCTTTATACACAATACCACACATTTTTCATATTTTTTCATCGATAAATTCATATACATGTATGTGTAAATTTTCAAAATAAAACAATAATGACAATTTATGCCATTCACTCATTTGTTTCATTAGCATTTATTTGTCATATTAACCTGTACATTGTACATAAATCATGACAGTTATGCATTTCACATTACCATTTATTCTTTACAACTGAATATATAAGTCCATGTATGTTATACTTTGGCTAATTGTATGTATTTCACACCATTTCTCTTATTTGCCACATTACACCAAATTACAACTATTGTTTCTATTATAACATGCATTGCATGTCTGTCTATGCCTTGTAAAAATCACCACAATTGTATGCATTTTGCTTATTTTTAAATGTCACCATAACACTTACTTGTATAAGTCATATTTCTTCATCTATAAATATGGTACATGTAAATTAATTTATAATTAAATCTTGATGCACACATTTTAATTTTGTTAAATTACACTATATTCATTTTTATCAACTCCACCCATCTATGTGTGCACATGTACGTTTTAGTATGCATCATATTTACTCCTATTTTCCTAACTAATCGTAAACAAGCCACGTTTTGTAACGATCGTCGGATAACCATTTCTTTTGAAAGTCACTTTTCTTTAAAATTAATGTTCTGTGTTTTGGCTGGTTGAGGGACCGGGAGAGACAGTAGGGCTATCACCTGACTCAAATGAGAAAGTAGCGTCACAAGGTTTATCATGTGACTTCGGTTTTTTCGCCGTTTTCAGCAAGAACAAATCTGAAATCTGCTTCATCATTGATGCTGACATGGCTAATGTAAAGCCATAGCAACAGATGGGTTACGCTGTATTTACTAGTAAAAATACTGTACAGATTAGTTTATCGATCGCAACACAGTCAGCAGGTGCGCACGGAGTTCCTAAATAGCAGAATGGGAGAAAATGACCGAAATTAACGAAATGACCATCGCCGATCGAGTGACATTCCTTACGAGAAATTGCGCCATTTTGCAATGGTGCAGCGTAGATTGAAAACTGTAAGACATACTATATATAAAATCTAATGTGCTAATGGATGTCACGTGATCAGCAGAAAATGTAAATAATGTGGGTCCCACATTGTTTACAAATAATAAATAAAAACTTTGTTTTTTTCAAACTCAGGAATGTATTACTACAGACTTATCTGGGGTCTATGCTAATATTTTCATGCATACATCACTGAATAAAAATCAGACAGTTATTTGGCTATGCTCAATATCTGCTTAATTATGGACAGTGTCCCTTTAACAGTTTCTGATTTTCACCAAATTTTTAATGGTGTTTGGAAGGTTTGCCTCTCGCAGACTTGGACAATAAGACAAATCAGCACATGTGTTACAGAGTTATAGCCCTTGATTATATTGGAAGTTGTGAATGTGATATCTTCAGTAAACTGTTTGGAATGTTCACCAGACTTGAAAAGCATATTCACGCCCGAAAATCGCACCACCAGCATCGCTTTGGCAATACCGAGTTTATAATAATTACAATAATATGATAGTACAACATAAATAGGAATCTCTCAAATTGACGAATATGTCCACCTTGAGTTTGTTCTATTTCATAGCACGCCTGAGTGTAGGTTGCACGTCTGTATTGCTGTGCATTTTTTTCGATAAATCGTTTTCAATTTATCATATTTGTGTCTAGAAATTTGCATATGTACGTCAGACATCTATATCTATGGCCTGGGAAATTCACAAGATGAATGTAAAGGTCTGGATATTAATATCATCTACATGTTATATCATCTACATGTTATGCGATTTTTCCCTTGCATAAATTGCATACGGCAGAAAGGATTTCTCAAACATGCGTAGATGGTCGATGCCCCAATTCTGGGAATAGTCGCTTTGGTCAATTGGCAAAACTAATCGTGCACAATGTTGAACACCTACCTCAATTTTGGCTATTTTGATCGCTCGCCTGCATTACCGGAAATCCTCTGCCTTAAACTCTAGGTATTGCCAAAGCAACACTGGCAGTGCGATTCCCGGATAATAGAGAGGTGTTCCAACTTATAACGTAACACTTTCATTTTGTACCTAATTCAAACATCTTCACATTCTCGCCGAATATGTCCATTTTAATTTCAAGTCTAATGTTTCTTTCGATATAAAACATTATGACATGAACTATTATGCGATTCCTAATTTTGCTGCATCCGTATTTTTGTATAATGGTAAAGAATGACATTTTGAAGCAAAAGTCTTCAATTATAAAAAGTAACGGCAAAACAAATTTAATAACAAATGCTTGTGATTTGTCGTTTAAGGTAATAGTAGTCTGATATGTCCATGTGTGGACGTAAAAAAAAATGGAATATGCATTTTTTTGCTATTTGTCGGTTTTCACGATTTTAGCAAAAATTAACCTGAACAAAAACTTTGAAAATTATTAAATCTATAAAAACTTTTAGTTCGAAACATCAACTGCAGGCATTCTTATGATGTCCTCCTCTATAAAAATAAGTTTCGTTACCTTCTTATAAGAAAAGAAATGAAAAAATATATAACTTAAGATTTAGGGGCAAAACACACACATTTGCAAATAATGATGAACAAATATATACTTCGACCAAAATATATCTTTATATGGTATGTGATAATACAGCAACAATAACTATTCTTTATTTGTCTCATAAAATATGAATAAAATGCTTATTTTGGTAAATTTATAAAAGCATCGGTAACATACTAGCAAACTGTCCTATAATTTGTCAATTTCTTAAAATTTAGATAAAATTCGTTAATTCAACATTTATATTTTTGACTTAAAATAAAACATACGATCATATTTAAATTTCATTTAAAATTTTCGTCGCAAATCCATTTGCGCTGATACTGAGTTGACCCCCAATGATAATAAATAAATAGAAACTATTATCTTGTGATTTATATAGATATTTCAAATAGATCTGTCCTTTACACTGCGACAGATATTGTGTACCGCGTATGCGTTGAAATGGTTACTAGTAGCGGGCGCAAAATGGAGTAAATAAAAAATGCCTCCCGATCAATTTCATGTGCAATATGGTTTAATCTCTCATTTTTAGCTCTACTGATCAGAGATCAGCAGAGCTTATGCCGTGGTGCGGCGTCCGTCTGTCCGTCCGTCCGTCTGTCTGTCCGTCCGTCCGTTAACTTTTATTTGTAGCGACTACTCCTCTGAAACTACTGGATGGATATTCATAAAACTTTACAGAAATGTTGCCCATGAAGTCTAGTTGATCCTAGCAAAAATGCATGTTGATGTGAAATCCAAGATGGCCGCCAAAGCTAAAAATAGATTTTTTAAATTCAAGTTTGTAGCGACTACTTCTTGAAAACTATAAGTGATATTGATATGGGACTTTTTCTAAAATGATCAGCATGACATGATGTTGGTCCTTGTCGAAAATCGTTTTGATTTGACGTTAAACATGGCTGCCAGCGGCCATCTTTGTTTACATAGAGTTATATAATGAAAACTTGTAGCGACTACTTCTCTGAAACTACTTGACGGATTTTCATAAAACTTCACAGGAATGTTGCTCTTGATGTCTAAATGATCCTAGCAAAATTTCAGGTCGGCCGGAAATTCAAGATGGCCGCCACGGCTAAAAATAAATTTTCAAAATACAAGTTTGTAGCGACTACTTCTTGAAAACTATAAGTGATATTGATATGGGACTTTTTCTAAAATGATCAGCATGACATGATGTTGGTCCTTATCAAAAATCGTTTTGATTCGACGTTAAACGTGGCTGCCAGCGGCCATCTTTGTTTACATAGAGTTATATAGTAAAAACTTGTAGAGACTACTCCTCTGAAACTACTAGGCGGATTTTCATGAAACTTTACAGGAATGTTGCTCTTAATGTCTAATTGATCCTAGCAAAATTTCAGGGCGGCGGGAAATTCAAGATGGCCGGCATGGCTAAAAATAGATTTTCAAAATACAAGTTTGTAGCGACTACTTCTTGAAAACTATAAGTGATATTGATATGGGACTTTTTCTAAAATGATCAGCATGACATGATGTTGGTCCTTGTCGAAAATCGTTTTGATTTGACCTTAAACATGGCTGCCAGCGGCCATCTTTGTTTACATAGAGTTATATAATGAAAACTTGTAGCGACTACTCCTCTGAAACTACTTGACGGATTTTCATGAAACTTCACAGAACTGTTGCTCTTGATGTCTAATTGATCCTAGCAAAATTTCAGGTCGGCCGGAAATTCAAGATGGCCGCCATGGCTAAAAATAGATTTCCAAATGCAAGTTTGTAGCGACTACTTCTTGAAAACTATAAGTGATATTGATATGGGACTTTTTCTAAAATGATCAGCATTACATGATGTTGGTCCTTGTCAAAAATCATTTTGATTAGATGTTAAACATGGCTGTCAGCGGCCATCTTTGTTTACATAGAATTATATAATGAAAACTTGTAGCGACTACTCCTCTGAAACTACTTGACGGATTTACATGAATTTCACAGGAATGTTGCTCTTGATGTCTAATTGATCCTAGCAAAATATCAGGTCGGCCGGAAATTCAAGATGGCCGCCACGGCTAAAAATAATTTTTCAAAAAACAAGTTTGTAGCGACTACTTCCTGAAATCAAAATCAATCAGTAGAGCTTCAAGGTCATTGACCTCTTGTCTTATTTCTCAATGGTAATTGCTGTCAAACAGCTTGGGCTAATTTCAGCCATTTCGTCATTACGAAAAGGATAATTTTTCGCTAAGCAACGGGACTGATAAAGCACTGCTGAATATTCGCGATTGTTGTGGTTATTGTCGTCTTCAAAAAAAAAAACGCCAATAGAAATAAACAAAATAGGTTCAACTGGAAAACTCATCTCTCTCCCTCTCTCTCTATCTCTCTCTCTCTCTGTGACTGTTCAAAGAATAATATTACAGAATAATCATACTAATGAGTGTTTGTTGTTGTGATGACTTCACTCTCTCCCTCAGTAAACATGAGTCATGTGTGAAGGATGGAACACTCTTGTATATTGTCTACCTGTACCCATGGCAGGATCCAGAGAGATTCATAAGTACCGAAGCTACTTTTGGGAAGAGGGTTGTGTATGTATCATAGGGTGGTTACAGCAGCTTCCATTCTTCATCATTGTAGGTGCCCCACCACCCACAGGTGGTTACAGCAACTTACATTCTTCATCAGTGTAGGTGCCCCCACCATCCCTGATGGTTACAGCAGCTTCCATTCTTCATCAGTGTAGGTGCCCCCACCACCCCCTGATGGTTACATCAGCTTCCATTCTTCATCAGTGTAGGTGCCCCCACCACCCCTGATGGTTACATCAGCTTCCATTCTTCATCAGTGTAGGTGCCCCCACCACCCACAGGTGGTTACAGCAACTTACATTATCAATGTAGGTGCCCCCACCAACCCCTGGAGGTTACAGCAGCTTCCATTCTTCATCAGTGTAGGTGCCCCCAGCACCCACAGGTGGTTACAGCAACTTACATTATCAATGTAGGTGCCCCCACCACCCCCTGATGGTTACTGCAGCTTCCATTTTTCATCAGTGTAGGTGCCCCGCCAACCCCTGGTGGTTACAGCAACTTACATGCTTTATCTATAAAGGTGCCTTCAGCCCTTCACCACCCCATGATGGTTACAGCAGCTTTCATTATTCACCACCCCCTGGTGGTTACAGAAACGTCTATTCCCCATCAGTGTAGGTGCCCCCACCACCCCCTGGTGGTTACAGAAACTACCATTGTCCATCAGTGTAGGTGCCCCCACCACCACCTGGTGATTACAACAGCTACCATTCTTCATCAATGTAGGTGCCCCCACCACCCACTGGTGGTTACAACAGCTTCCATTCTTCATCAATGTAGGTTCCCCCAGCAACCCCTGGAGGTTACAGCAGCTTCCATTCTTCATCAGTGTAGGTGCCCCCCACCACCCCCTGGTGGTTACAGAAACTTACATTCTTTATCAGTGTAGGTGCCCCAACCACCCCTGGTGAGTACAACAGCTTTCATTCTTCATCAATGTAGGTGCCCCCAGCACCCCCTGGTGGTTACAGCAACTTCCATTGTTCATCAATGTAGGTGCCCCCACCACCCCCTGGTGGTTACAACAGTTTCCATTCTTCATCAATGTAGGTGCCCCCACCACCCCCAGGTGGTTACAACAGCTTCCATTCTTCATCAGTGTAGGTGCCCCCACCACCCCCTGATGGTTACAGCAGCTTCCATTCTTCATCAGTGTAGGTGCCCCCACCACCCACTGGTGGTTACAGCAGCTTCCATTCTTCATCAATTGATCAATGGAAGTGCCCCCACCAACCCCTGATGGTTACAGCAGCTTCCATTCTTCATCAGTGTAGGTGCCCCCACCACCCACTGGTGGTTACAGCAGCTTCCATTCTTGATCAATGTAGGTTCCCCCACCAACCCCTGGTGGTTACAGCAGCTTCCATTCTTGATCAATGTAGGTGCCCCCACCACCGTTTGGTGTTAATCCACACCTGGAATTACTTCACCTGCCTTGTGCACAGTGATGCCTCCACTTTCATTACAGTGTGTAACTTATGGATAGCAACTGGATTTTCTCTTACAGAACCCTCTGACACTGTGATTTCTTGGACAGTTTATTTATATTAATGTTTGTTCAAATTGCTGTAAAACTCAACTATAACGCAGACTGTACGTGTCGTTAATCCTAAGCTTTACAGTCCCAATTTGATTAAATGTAAGCATACTTTTGGAATGTTATTATTTGTTTATTTTAAAAATCAGTATTAATGACAGTAACCTTTTACACCTACAGTTTTATATGAAGATAAAGGCTCCAGAAATGTTTCTTATATCTTGCTACAAATGTTTATACCTTGATAAGATTTGGTAGGTTTGTTTATTTGGAGCTTTAAATACAGATATTTTCATAGTTGAACAATTTTTAGCTCTACTGATCAGAGATCAGCAGAGCTTATGCCGTGGTGCGGCGTCCGTCGTCCGTCCGTCTGTCCGTCCGTTAACTTTTATTTGTAGCGACTACTCCTCTGAAACTACTGGATGGATATTCATGAAACTTTACAGAAATGTTGCCCATAAAGTCTAGTTGATCCTAGCAAAAATTCATGTTGATGTGAAATCCAAGATGGCCGCCAAAGCTAAAAATAGATTTTCAAAATACAAGTTTGTAGCAACTACTTCTTGAAAACTATAAGTGATATTGATATGGGACTTTTTCTAAAATGATCAGCATGACATGATGTTGGTCCTTGTCAAAAATTGTTTTGATTCAACGTTAAACATGGCTGCCAGTGGCCATCTTTGTTTACATAGAGTTATATAGTAAAAACTTGTAGCGACTACTCCTCTGAAACTACTTGGCGAATTTTCATGAAACTTTACAGGAATGTTGCTCTTAATGTCTTATTGATCCTAGCAAAATTTCAGATCGACCAGAAATTCAAGATGGCCGCCACAGCTAAAAATAGATTTTTAAAAAATAAATTTGTAGCGACTACTTCTTGAAAACTATAAGTGATATTGATATGGGACTTTTTCTCAAGTGATCAGCATGACATGATGGTTATCCGAGTCGAACATTATTTTGATTCGATGTTAAACGTGGCTGCCAGTGGCCATCTTTGTTTACATAGAGTTATATAATGAAAACTTGTAGCGACTACTCCTCTGAAACTACTTGATGGATTTTCATGAAACTTCACAGGAATGTTGCTCTTGATGTCTTATTGATCCTAGCAAAATTTCAGGTCGGCCGGAAATTCAAGATGGCCGCCATGGCTAAAAATAGATTTTCAAAATATAAGTTTGTAGCGACTACGGTACTTCTTGAAAACTATAAGTGATATTGATATGGGACATTTTCTAATATTATCAGCATGACATGATGTTGGTCCTTGTCAAAAATCGTTTTGATTCGATGTTAAACATGGCTGTCAGTGGCCATCTTTGTTTACATAGAGTTATATAATGAAAACTTGTAGCGACTACTCCTCTGAAACTACTTGACGGATTTTCATGAAACTTCACAGGAATGTTGCTCTTGATGTCTAATTGATCCTAGCAAAATTTCAGGTCGGCCCGGAAATTCAAGATGGCCGCCACGGCTAAAAATAAATTAAAAAAAAACAAGTTTGTAGCGACTACTTCCTGAAATCAAAATCAATCAGTAGAGCTTCAAGGTCATTGACCTCTTGTTTAAATATGCCATTATTATAGTTTGTGATAAATATATAGTTTCCCCATTTATGCTGTGCAGGGAGAAAATACTATTGTAGCAAACTGTTCCAGTTTAAACAGTTTAAACATTTAAAGAGGCATTTTTAGATAGTTTAAGTATAAGTAACTGTTAGTGGTTAAATGGCAGTGTGAAGGTAGTATAGCAAACTGTTGTTAGTTAAATTAGGGTTTGAAGATAGTATAAGTAACTGTTATCGGTTAAATGGCAGTGTGAAGGTAGTATAACAAACTGTTATCAGGTAAACAGAGGTTGGTTTGAAGATAGTATAAGTAACTGTTAGTGGTTAAATGGCAGTGAGCAGGTAGTATAGCAAACTGTTATTAGTTAAATTGGGGTTTGAAGATAGTATAAGTAACTGTTATCGGTTAAATGGCAGGTGAATGTTGTATAACAAACTGTTATCAGTTAAACAGGGGTATGAAGATAGTATAAGTAACTGTTATCGGTTAAATGGCAGTGTGAAGGTAGTATAGCAAACTGTTATTAGTTAAATTGGGGTTTGAAGATAGTATAAGTAACTGTTATCGGTTAAATGGCAGGTGAATGTTGTATAACAAACTGTTATCAGTTAAACAGGGGTATGAAGATAGTATAAGTAACTGTTATCGGTTAAATGGCAGGTGAAGGTAGTATAGCAAACTGTTTTTAGTTAAATTGGGTTTTGAAGATAGTATAAGTAACTGTTATCGGTTAAATGGCAGTGTGAAGGTAGTGTAACAAACTGTTATCAGGTAAATTGGGGTTTAAAGATATTATGAGTAACTGTTATCAGTTAAATGGTGGTTTGAAGATAGTAAAACAAACTGTTATCAGTAAAATGGGATTTTGAAGATCGTAAAACAAACTGTTAACAGTTAAATGGTGGTTTGAAGATAGTAAAACAAAACTGTTATCAGTTAAATGGTGGTTTGAAGATAGTATAACATACTATTATCGGTTAAATGGTGGTTTGAAGATAGTATAACATACTATTATCGGTTAAATGGTGGTTTGAAGATAGTCTAACATACTGTTATCAGATAAATGGTGGTTTGAAAATAGTAAAACAAACTGTTATCAGTTAAATGGTGGTTTGAAGGTAGTATAACAAACTGTTATGAGTTAAATGGGGGTTTGAAGGTAGTATAACAAACTGTTATGAGTTAAATGGTGGTTTGAAGGTAGTATAACAAACTGTTATGAGTTAAATGGTGGTTTGAAGGTAGTATAACAAACTGTTATGAGTTAAATGGTGGTTTGAAGGTAGTATAACAAACTGTTATCAGTTAAATTGGGGTTTGAAGGTAGTATAACAAACTGTTATCAGTTAAATTGGGGTTTGAAGGTAGTAGAACAAACTGTTATGAGTTAAATGGTGGTTTGAAGGTAGTATAACAAACTGTTATGAGTTAAATGGTGGTTTGAAGGTAGTAGAACAAACTGTTATGAGTTAAATGGTGGTTTGAAGGTAGTATAACAAACTGTTATCAGTTAAATGGTGGTTTGAAGGTAGTATAACAAACTGTTATCAGTTAAATGGTGGTTTGAAGGTAGTATAACAAACTGTTATCAGTTAAATTGGGGTTTGAAGATATTATAACAAACTGTTATCAGTTAAATTGGGGTTTGAAGATAGTAGAACAAACTGTTACCAATGAAACGGTGGTTTGAAGATAGAGTAATAGACTGTTACCTGTTAAAATTAACCATTTACATTGATGTTACCGCCATTGGCCTTTTACTATAATACTGTATTAGATCACAAATAGATTCATTTAAGAGTACAGACACATCATTTAATTTGCCAATCTTTTGTGGGTGATCTAAGGTCAGATATCTAGATCCTCACACAATGTAATAAACACAGTGTTAACATTACAGCTATGAAAGTTTGGATAATGCTGTGGGAATGATGTCCTCATGGTAATGCAGTTTCAGTTTGGATTTATTTGCTGCTCAAGTAAGTTGTTATACAGAGGGAGGCATAATGCCACATATACTGAGGGTGGAGTGATGATGATGAAGGAGTGATGGAGGAATGACATGCCACATAGACTGAGGGTGGAGTGATGATGATGAAGGAGTGATGAAGGAATGACATGCCACATAGACTGAGGGTGGAGTGATGACGATGAAGGAGTGATGAAGGGATGACGTGCCACATAGACTGAGGGAGGAGTAATGATGATGAAGGAGTGATGAAGGAATGACATGTCACTTAGACTGAGGGAGGAGTAATGAAGGGGTGGCACATAGACTGAGGGTGGCGTGATGATGATGAAGGAGTGATGAAGGAATGACATGCCACATAGACTGGGGGTGGAGTGATAATGATAATGAAGGAGTGATGAAGGAATAACATGCCACATAGACTGAGGGTGGAGTGATGATGATGAAGGAGTGATGAAGGAATGACATGCCATGTAGACTGAGGGTGGAGTGATGATGATGAAGGCGTGATGAAGGAATGACATGCCTGATGAAGGAATGACATGCCACATAGACTGAAGGTGTAGTGATGATGATGAAGGAGTGATGAAGGAATGACATGCCTGATGAAGGAATGACATGCCACATAGACTGAGGGTGGAGTGATGATGATGAAGGAGTGATGAAGGAATGACATGCCACATAGACTGAGGGTGGAGTGATGATGATGAAGGAGTGATGAAGGAATGACATGCCACATAGACTGAGGGTGGAGTGATGATGATGAAAGAGTGATGAAGGAATGACATGCCACATAGACTGAGGGTGGAGTAATGAGGGCATGACATGCTACTTAGACTGGGAGGAGTGATGAAGGGATAACATGCCACAATTATTGAGAAAGGAGTAATGAAGGGTGGCATATATATTGAGGGAGGAGTAATGCGAGCCTGGCATGCCACATAGACTGAGGGAGGAGTAATGAGGGCACGAAATGCCACATAGACTGAGGGAGGAGTAATGAGGGGGTGGCACATGGACTGTGGGAGGAGTAATGGGGGGTGGCACATGGACAGTGGGAGGAGTAATTAGGGGGTGGCACACCACGTAGACTGGAAGGTGTAATGAGGGGGTGACACAAAGACTGAGGGAGGAGTATTGAGGGGGTGGCACATAGTCTGAGGGAGGAATAATGAGGGGAAGGTACATATACTGAGGGAGGAGTAATGAGGGGTTTGCACGTAGACTGATGGAGGGGTAATGCGGGAGTGGCACATGCACTGAGGGAGTAGTAATGAGGGCCTGATGTGCAACATATACTGAGGGAGGAGTAATGAGGGGTGGCACATACACTGAGTGATGAGCAATGAGGAAGTGGCAGATATACTGAGGGAGGAGTAATGAGGGAGTGGCAGATATACTGAGGGAGGAGTAATGAGGGAGTGGCACATACACTGAGCGAGGAGTAACTAGGGGTGGCATGACATCTGTCCCACCACCTGGAGCCCTGGCGGTAACATGTCTGAATCTTTAGCCTTCAGTTTATTACCACCAAGGTTGCTGTCTTAATGTGATTTTTAAACAGACGTAAAGACCCATTTAATTGAATTTCCTTTTTTCGTGCCCTTGCAGACCAAAAAAGCGGCTGCAGTGTTAAAACAGGTAATGGTTGAGCAGACTCCATTACCAGTACTCTTACTCCAGCAGCAACTCATTATATACCTGCCAGTACACCCACAACACACTGCATACATCACTTTAATACTCACAGGTGTTTCTGTTTTCAGAATATGTATATACACTTAAAAAATAGTTTTGTCTTGAAAGATATACATTGAGGTTGCATATCACTGAATAACTGCCCATAAAAGGTCAATGAAGAGGTCTCCAGGTCACATGAACACAACAAAGCTACTGAATTCAGCAGAAATTGAAGACTTACAGGTGCACCAATGGGATGTGCAAAATAATTTGCTTACATGCACAAAGAGTCAATGTTTTGTGTCCCTGGAGTCTTTTTACAGATAAAGGTTAAAAAGGTAGTTTTTAGATGATTTTCCTTCGTTTTTAGATCACCTGAGCCGAAGGCTCAAGGTGATCTATTGGGATCACTCTGCGTCCGTCCGTCCGTCGTCCGTCCGTCCGTCGTCGTCGTCGTTAACTTTTCTTCAAACGACTTCTCCTCAGAACCGCTTGGCTAATTTTGACTAAACTTCACATGGATGATCCTTAGATGAATGCTTTTTAGATTTGTTAAAATTAGGTCAGCGCGAAATCTAAGATGGCCACCATTGCCATATATGGTCGAAACCTTAAAAAATCTTCTTCTCCAGAACCGCAGGACAGATTTCAACAGTTTTTCTTTTAAAATGATCGCCAACGCCTAGACTATCAAGTTTGTTCAAATAAAGTCCCCGGGTCAAAAATGGCCATGCCCCAGGGGTTCCAAAGTTTGTATATTGAGATTTTGCATGTTTTTCATATAGACATATAGGAAAAAACTTTAAAAAATCTTCTCCTCTGAAACCACAAGGCACAGAGCTCTCATGTATTACATGTAGCATCAGCTTATGGTCCTCTACTAAGTTTGTTCAAATGGTGACCCTGGGGTCAAATTTGTCCCCGCCCCGAGGGGTCACAGTTTTACATAGTCTTATATAGGAAAACAAAATAAAAAATCTTCTTCTCGGAAACTACAAGAGCCAGAGGTTTAATGTTTTGCATTTACTATAAGCATATGATTCTTGAGCAAGTTTGTTCAAATAGTGACCCTCGGGTCACATTTGGCCCCGCCCCAAGGGTCACATGTTTTGCATAGACATGTATAGGGAAAAACTTAAAAAATCTTCTTCTCTGAAACTGCAAGAGCCAGCCAGAGGTTTAATGTTTTGCATTTGCTATAAGCTTATGGTCCTCTACCAAGTTTGTTCAAATGGTGACCCAGGGGTCACATTTGGCCCCACCCCGGGGGTCACAGTTTTACATAGGCTTGTATAGGGAAAAACTGAAAACAATCTTCTTCTCGGAAACCACAAGAGCCAGAGGTTTAATATTTTGCATTTACTATAAGATTATAGTCCTTTACCAGGTTTGTTCAAATGGTGACCCTGGGGTCACATTTGGCCCTGCCCCGGTGGTCACAGTTTTACAGAGACTTGTATAGGGAAAAACTTAAAAAATCTTCTTCTCTGAAACTACAAGAGCCAGAGGTTTAACATTTTGCATTTACTATAAGATTATGGTCCTTTACCAAGTTTGTTCTATTGGTGACCCTGGGGTTACATTTGGCCCCGCCCCAGGTGTCACATGTTTTACATAGACTTGTATAGGGAAAAACTTAAAAAATCTTCTTCTCCGAAACTGCTTGAGCCAGATGTTCAATATATTGCATTTGATATAAGCTTATAGTCCTCTACCAAGTTTGTTCAAATGGTGACGCTAGGGTTACATTTGACCCCACCCCAGGGGTCACATGTTTTACATAGACTTGTATAGGGAAAAACTTAAACAATCTTCTTCTCTGAAACTGCTTGAGCCAGATGTTCAATATTTTGCATTTTCTACAAGCTTATGATCCTTTACCAAGTTTGTTCAAATGGTGACCCTGGTGTCAAATTTGGCCCCGCCCCGGGGGTCACAGTTTTACATAGACTTATATAGGATTTTTTTTTAAATTTTCTTCTCTGAAACTACAAGAGCCAGAGGTTTAATATTTTGCATTTACTATAATCTTATGGTCCTTTACCAAGTTTGATCAAATGGTGACCCTGGGGTCATATTTGGCCCCGCCCCCGCGATCACAGTTTAACATAGACTTGTATAGGGAAAAATTAAAAAAATCTTCTTCTCTGAAACTGCAAGAGCCAGAGGTTTAATATTTAGCATTTACTATGCACTTATGGTCCTTTACCAAGTTTATTAAAATGGTGACCCGGGTCACATTTGACTCTGCCCCAGGGGTCTTATGTTTTACATAGACTTGTATAGGGAAAAACTTAAAAAATCTTCTTCTCTGAAACCACAAGGCACACAGCTCTCATATATTACATGTAGCCCTTGGGTCACATTTGGCCATGCCCCAGAGATTACACCTTCATTTTGTCTTTGATCTTTACCAAACTTTGTCAGTGTCTTTATTTCAATGTTGGTAAACAACAGAGGCCACATTTCTTGAACAATCTTAACCAAACTTGCACAGATTGTATATGATCATAAGATTTCGAAGAAGTTCGATAATGGACAATTACTCAGGTGATCGATATAGGGCCATCTTGGCCCTCTTGTTAGCTCTACTGGCTGGCTGGCTGGCTTATGCCATGGTTTGTTTTCCTTCGTGAACTTGTTGATGTTAAAGCTCTAACACCTTCATTTTACATCTTATATTTACCGAAGTTAGGCAGAGATTTAATATTGATGTAAGCTCGGAGAGTTCGAAAATCACCAATATTGGATAATAAACAGCAGAGTTATGGTCCTTGAATTATTTAATATATTTTTTTATGTGATCTTTATCAAACTTTGTTAGAATGTTTATATCAATGAAAGTTTGAACGAGCTAAATACACAGCCAGATTTGAGAGAGAGAGAGAGAGTGAATGGATGAAGAATGAATGGATGATGTTTTACAGCACGCCGTCACACCAGAAAGGTCATATTGCAGATTTGAGCAGATTTTTTTAGAGCATGATAGCTTTGTTTTTCACCATTATGTCCTATACATACAACTGATGTGTGACATGAATGAAGAAATGGCCTATATATAGAGCTGGTGTGTGACATGAATGAAGAAATGGCCTATATATACATCTGGTGTGTGACATGAATGAAGAAATGACCTATATATACAGCTGGTGTGTGACATGAATGAAGAAATGGCTTATATATACAGCTGGTGTGTTGCATGAATGAAGAAATGGCCTATATATACAGCTGGCGTGTGACGTGAATGAAGAAATGACCTATATACACAGATGGTATGTGACATGAATGAAGAAATGACCTATATACACAGCTGGTGTGTGACATGAATGAAGAAATGACCCATATATACAGCTGGTGTGTGACATGAATGAAGAAATGACCTACATATATACAGATGGTATGTGACATGAATGAAGAAATGACCTATAAATACAGCTGGTGTGTGACATGAACGAAGAAATGGCCTATATATATACAGATAGTGTGTGACAGGATGTACTATATATACAGCTTGTGCGTGACATGAATGAAGAAATGGCCTATATATACAGCTGATGTGTGGAATGAATGAATGAATGAATGAATGAATGAATGAATGAATGAATGAATGAATGAATGAATGAATGAATGAATGAATGAAGGAAGGAAGGAAGGAAGGAAGGAAGGAATGGAATGGAATGGAATGGAATGGATGTTTTACGGCATGTCGACACATAAATAGGTCATATTGTGCGCAAAAACTGATGAAAGATGAAGAAATGAAGTAGTAATTAAAAATGAATGTCAATATATAAAAATAAAACTATTAACAAATAAGGGATGATAATTATGGTAGTAGTGACATGAATGGAGAAATGGCCTATATATACAGCTGGTGTGTGACATGAATGGAGAAATGGCCTATATATACAGCTGGTGTGTGACATGAATGAAAAAATGGCATATATGTACAGCTTGTGTGTGACATGAATGAAGAAATGGCCTATATATATATACAGCTTGCTGGGCTCTTCATTGGACCAAAAAATGTTTAGCCATTTTGGCTAAACCACCTCAATTTTCTTTAGCCAATGGAATTTTTGTTTAGCCATTTTTGGCTAAGCTTTTTTAGCCATTTTAGCAGAATTTAATACAATTTCCGATTAAATATTTGTATAATTTTCTTATCATTAATATATATGTATATATATTAAACCAAGTTGAATGATATTAATTCTTTGACAGTTTCTAACAGTTAGATGGTTACATGAACATGGTTAAAACTTGATTTTAATATGTTAATTGCCACTATTATCACCAATGCCTCTATTATTTGTCACAGTTCGGGACATGTTCCAATGATGAATGTTGTAAGAAAACATAATTTTAAGCATACATGCAGGTTCATTTTTATGACCTTTTTATATGTTGGTGCGTCGTGAAACCCTTCAATCAATCAAACAATCAATCAATCAAGAAAGCAACCAAGCATGTACCCATGATGGAAAAAACGGATGACACAGTTATCGTTCTGTTTTGTGTGGCCACGCATACAACTCGAAAGAAATGGCTTGCTTTCAATGCGCGAAAACAGATGACACTGTATTGTTTACATGTTGTTTACATGTACGTATCATGGGCTACTTTCAGTTTTGAATAACGGAGTTACAAAGTCATTATTTCAGTTAAAAGGGTGTTAATCTTTGTATGAGAAAGGTTAATTATTACCATTTTGATAATATGTCTTCGTTTCGATTTGTTGTTGTTATTGAAAAATGCGACTTTTTTTTCGGCGAGCTCTTGTTTGGTTTACAATTTTCCTCCAGTGTAGGCACACCAAGTGAGTTGCAGTTAGACGTCGCTATGTAAAATAAGCCGTGTGTAATATAAAGCGCAATTGCCGTAACACAGTCTATAGATTTTAGCTCTTCTGTAAACACCGAGAACCCGTCAAAGATTTTTCAGGAAAACATGGCCGCGCCCACGAACTTGTTCCTTTCGCTACTTTCGCCAATTTCGCCAATTTCGCCAATACCAGCCGTCAGTTTACATGGGTTAAAATGACTTTCGCCAATTTGGCAAAGCACTTAACAAAAGTTTCGCCATTTGCAATTTGATTTCGCCTATGGCGACTGGCGAAGGCAAATAAAGAGCCCAGGCTTGTGTGACACGAATGAAGAAATGGCCTATATATACATCTGGTGTGTGACATGAATGAAGAAATGGCCTATATACAGCTGGTGTGTGACATGAATGAAGAAATGGCCTATATATACAGCTGGTGTGTGACATGAATGAAGAAATGGCCTATATATGTACAGCTGGTGTGTGACATGAATGAAGAAATGACCTATATATACAGCTGGAGTGTGACATGAATGAAGAAATGACCTATATATACAGCTGGTGTGTGACATGAATGAAGAAATGACCTATATATACAGCTGGTGTGTGACATGAATGAAGAAATGGCCTATATATACAGCTGGTGTGTGACATGAATGAAGAAATGACCTATATATACAGCTGGTGTGTGACATGAATGAAGAAATGACCTATATATACAGCTGGTGTGTGACATGAATGAAGAAATGACCTATATATACAGCTGGTGTGTGACATGAATAAAGATTTGTTTGATTGGTGTTTTACATCATTTTAGCACTTGTAAGGCCATATATTACCATATATTTATTTGTGGTAGAGGCAAACTGTCCCATTTTTCCTGGGCAGATCTTTCCTGAGTAGAACCAGTACTGTAAACCTCCCGCCATCCGTAAAAAAGAAATGGCCTTTATATACACAAACGGTCAATATTGTCCAAAATGTGCCCTTCCTGTAGGGCGGACTACTGTACACACCAAACATGTTTTAATGCACAGTGGTGTTAGTTTTCTTTTATATTGTGCATTTTCAGTAGGAGGCTATAACATTCTGATTACATTCCTAAGTATGAACTCAGTGAGTCTACTCACTGAGTTCTACTCACTGAGTTTATACTTAGGAATGTAATTGTTTCCGTCTCCGGTATGTTGTGTAGTTTATGGAAATGGGACTGGTGATCAGACTACACCAATTACCAACCAATCAGCAGGGAAGGGGAAAAGTTCCAGGGTAAATTCGGAGCTATTACACAGAAAAAACTTAATTTTGATTGGTTGACAAGGTAAACAAACCAACAAATCTTGCTAAAAACTTTAAAAACTTTTGAAGACTACTTATAAAGGTTAAATCATACATTTGTGCAATGTATTCATAATAAAAAAAAAAGAGTATATTTTACATTTTCCACATGTTTCTACATGCAAGTAGATGGGTCAGTACCATCCGAGCCAAACAGCTTTTTCAAAACATACTCAAGGTATGGTTTGTGTATGTTTTTTTTGATAAAAATAAGATAGGTCTTTCAAAACAAGTAACAGTGCTCACGAAGTAGGATAGCCCCAAGCCCGGGGCCTGTCAAAATCTGGTTGGGGCTCGTCCCTTTTTGCCATATTTTACTCTATAATTAATTCAGGGCCTGAATTATTTTTCATGAGCACTGAGTAACCAAAAATATAGCTTCTTATATTAGGGAACTCAGTACAGAGCTTAGAGCTATAATGTACCTCTATGGAAAATGAATTGGTGCAGTATGACCTAAATGGGGCATAGTATATTATATAGAGTGGAGTCTTGGTGTGGAGTCTTGGAGTGGAGTGGAGTGAATAATTGGAGTGACCTTGGAGTCACATTTTGGAGTGAATATTTTGGAGTCAATTTTTGAGTCTAAATTTCCCAATTTCAACAACTAATTCCAATTTTCACGTCTTATTTTAACTTGGGCACTGTTACTACATGTTCTAAATGAAAAATCCATGTTTGTGGAACAGTTAGGCTGAGCGAGCTCTAAGTTCCCATAAACTTTAATGCTTTTCGTTTTCAGTCTCTGTTGTATGACGGACATATTGGACATATTGGAACTCTGTATACCCCTGACACTGGATGTCAGTGTCCTGACCTAAGATTAGTTGGTCCCTCGGGACTAGTTTAGGTCAGGCCAAAGGGTCATTGCTTCAATACTGGGGTTAATGTTTGAGAATCCAAGTTCATTTATGTTTTTTTTAGATGGTCTGTGGCTCACATTAAGGTTAGCACATGTCTCATGGGACAATACAGCTGTACTGAGTATGTTAGGAACTGTGCACCTTGTGAGGGTCATTCAGAAATATTATAAATTGATAATTATCCAAAATATTCACTCCAAATCTGACTCCAAGGTCACTCCAAAATGTGACTCCAAGGTCACTCCAATTATTCACTCCACTCCAGTGTATTAGGCAGAAATTCAAGAACTGGGTGTGCAAATATGCAAACAGGGTGTGCAAAATAAGTTGCTAACACGCGTTACGCGCCAATTCGCGACAAGTGCGTGTCTCTGGGGTAATTTATTTTAACAGATAAAGGCCAAAAAAATACATTTTAGGTCATATTTCTTCTATATATGTATACTAAACATAACAATATTGAGAAAGTAAGAGTTTGGAAGTGTTTTTTTTTTTTTTTTTTTTTTTTTTACCCCACCCACTCCCTCAAATATTGGCCGCGATTTTTCAAAAACGGCCGTGCAAAAGACGGCTGCACGGCTGGCTGGCTAATACACTGCTCCACTCCACTCCAAGACTCCACTCTATATAATATACTATGCCCCTAAATGGTGAGGATGTGGAGTATATTGGTATTTGTGTGTGTGAAGTATGAATTACATTCTGTACTATTGTATTACAATACTCAGCATGACACAGTATTCAATCATCTTGTACAGGAATGTATAATGGCCAGGTTATAGTAATCAAATATTTCAGGGACATACTTTTTATAACCGGCCATGAAAGTGGAAGGGATATGTAAATCCTGTATGTGACTGGCAGGGCTAAAGCGGGATATCCGGTGTCCATGGATGCATTTTCTCTAGTTACGTTTCTTCTAATGTTTCTCCCCACTCCCCCACTTTTTTTTTGTTGACATTTTAGTTGATGTGGTTGTCTATGGGAAAAATCTAGATAATTTAGTTGGAGGTTGGCATTGAAAAAACAACAGAAATGGCAAGCAAATTATGCTTGCAAATATTCATTTTTGTTGCAAATAATCGAGCACTTTATTTGACTGCCTAGAGGAATTTTGACCAATGTTGACCATGACTGAACTTTATGATTGATCATCACACACATCATCCAGCTGTCTGTTACCTGTCAATCAGATCTGAGAACCTGCTATTAACAAGGCTTAGACAAAAAACGGTTTGTTTCTAGTAAAGGGCTGGGGATCCCTTGTCTGTTATTCCCCCTGTTTTTTTTTTGTTTTTTTGGTTGAATTAGTTTATATCAAGAACATTTCTCCTGAACAGTCAGGCACAGGGACCGGAAATGCTGTGTTGGCAGACAAAGAGATATATAACAGGACAGGCCTAATTGTCGGACAAGAGAAAAAGATGGAGAAATCTATCAAATGGGTTTATAATAATTGGGAAAACATTAGTCCATGTTTGACTCCTGCTACACTATATAAATGGTCATGGTGAATGATGGCTACAGTTTACATGTACCACACATCTATAAATACATTAATTGGGTTTAAACATAATTAATTTCTCATTGTTTTACTGCATTTGTACTCGATAGAAGAAAAAGGATTAAAACGAAAGTGTTTTACTTATAATATTCTTTACCTCAAACCATTAATTAATGATGCGTTGGTTGGGTTACAGGAAACCAATCATTATCTGTGTTAGGCCTATATTATATATGTCAGATAATGTTGTGTCCCATACGTACATGTGCTACTTGCCATAGTTTTACTGTAGATTTAAGTATATTGCTGCTGCAATATAATCAACAATTACTAATATGCAAAAACATTGAATGATTAAATATGCAAATCATGTATAAGGCCTTATGGAATGCGGCCAGTATTATAAAAAAAACACAAGATTGTGTGAGCCACTTTAACTTGTAACTGAAATGTGAAAACTTTGAATTCTTCAAAACAGAATCTGATGTTAGTGTCTTTAACCAGAAAATTTGATCATCCTGACAATAATATTTCCTGACTAACACATATATTTATACAGCTGAGAAATGTGCGTTTGGTGAATTTGTATTGCAAGATTTAAAATTATCTTTCAGTCACTACTTATCTATCTATCTATCTTCCTTTAATTCCAAACCTCTACTTGTAGTAGTGAGTTCAGGCACACTTAAATATCATGCTGTAGACACAAGACGCCCCACCCAGACATAGCACATGCTGTAGACAAAGGATGCCCCACCCAGTTACAGTACATGCTGTAGACAAAGGACACCCCACCCAGTCACAGTACATACTGTAGACACATGATGCCCCACCCAGTCACAGACATGCTGTAGACACAGGACACCCCACCCAGTCACAGTACATGCTGTAGACACAGGACGCCCCACCCAGTCACAGTACATGCTGTAGACACAGGACGCCCCACCCAGTCACAGTATATGCTGTAGACACAGGACGCCCCACCCAGTCACAGTACATGCTGTAGACACAGGACGCCCCACCCAGTCACAGTATATGCTGTAGACACAGGACGCCCCACCCAGTCACAGTATATGCTGTAGACACATGACGCCCCACCCAGTCACAGTATATGCTGTAGACACAGGACGCCCCACCCAGTCACAGTACATGCTGTAGACACAGGACGCCCCACCCAGTCACAGTATATGCTGTAGACACAGGACGCCCCACCCAGTCACAGTACATGCTGTAGACACAGGACGCCCCACCCAGTCACAGTATATGCTGTAGACACAGGACGCCCCACCCAGTCACAGTACATGCTGTAGACACAGGACGCCCCACCCAGTCACAGTATATGCTGTAGACACAGGACGCCCCTCCCAGTCACACTACATGCTGTAGACACGGGACGCCCCACCCAGTCACAGTATATGCTGTAGACACAGGACGCCCCACCCAGTCACAGTACATGCTGTAGACACAGGACGCCCCACCCAGTCACAGTATATGCTGTAGACACAGGACGCCCCTCCCAGTCACACTACATGCTGTAGACACAGGACGCCCCACCCAGTCACAGTATATGCTGTAGACACAGGACGCCCCTCCCAGTCACACTACATGCTGTAGACACAGGACGCCCCACCCAGTCACAGTACATGGAAATGGGGCCTACCAGTCATAGAACTACCATATTTATGCTGAATGCCAAGCAAGGGTGCAACTAGTAACATTTTTATAAATCTGTGGTGTGACTCTCCTGGGGATTGAACCTATGACCACCTGCATGCGTCAGAGGTTCCACAACTATGCCACCACGGCAATATACTAGCATTAAAGCAGCAGCAGCACACACCTTAGACAATAATCTCTTAACATTATATATAAAAATAAAAATAAAAAAAAGGGAAAAAATAAGTACTATTTCAGTATTTATATTCCGTTTCTATTTTCAGATTGTCAGCATTGGCCCCAACCAGGGGTGATTTAGTACCAAGTTTGTGGTTGCCATAGCAACGCAAGACAAAATGGCCACCCTCTCACTAAAGATAAGCATTGTGGGTAAGAACATTGTGAAGACGATGCAGTTCGAGCCATCAATGATGGTATTTGATGCCTGCAGAATTATCCGAGATCGTCTGTCCGAGGCAGGAATTCCACTGCCACCAGGAAGTTGTAAGCATTGTTATTATACTGTTTTATCTGTTGTAAAGTTTAATATAGTCCCTCACCGTCCCTTATACTATCGTTTACCATCCATTATATTACTATCGTTTACCATCCCTTATACAGGGTTCGACACTCGCTTCTAGAACTAAGTGGTCCACAGGACCTGTGACTTTCAAGACTAATAGGTCCTTCACAAGTTCAACAGGTCCTACACCAGAAATAATAACTCTTAAAAAATAAACAGGTTTCAACAGTTTATTTCACATAGACTTACACTTTATTCAGTCTATCAATTCATTGATAAAAGAAGCTTGTAGCTCTTCTTCTGTAGCTCAAGAAGATCTCTCTGGTCCCAAGCCCCGTCCTCTTCCTCATCATCTGCATCGGTAACTGCATACTTAGCCAGCAGCCCTGTAGATTTACATCCGCCTCCCCCTCAATATCTTCCTCCTGCTCCTCTACCACCACCTCAAGGAACCCTTAAAGGAACTAAAACACCACGTAAACCAACTTCATCCTCGGTGGCCACTAAACGACAAAATTCAAATCTTAAAAAGTGTATAAATAATTTCTTTTCGAAGTGAATAAATCTGTGAATATTATATCTTTTAATGCCGGATGCTTAACCCATATAAAGCACTCTGAGATTAAAGTATTCCTGGACCTTAATCCTGAAGTTGATATTCTTTGTATTCAGGAAACTAAATTTAATAAAAAGACATTCAAATCTATGCCCGGTTTTAAGCATAAATTTAAATTTTATGATAATAATAGAGCATGTGATACCAATACGTGTGGAGGGTTGGCCGTCTACTTCAAAAAATATATTAATTATGAAAAGATTGAAATTTTAGATCCGAAAGATAGATGGTTTTACAGCCATTGAAGTGTAGGGGTCACGCGATTAGGCGAAGTCGCTTAAAACTTCGCTTTAATTTGGCCGACTTCGCTTTTCTATTCATGTGGGGCGAAATTTGAGTCGCCGTTATTTTCGGCAAATTCGGGTCAATTTCGGAAATTTCAAATGTGATTAACCTTATAATAAACAAAAGCCTCTAAAATGCACAATCAGCGTGTGTATCACACGTACCTTATTTAATCCCGTTACCATTAAATAACAACCCGAATCTATAGCCTAATTATCGATCTTTATCGGCTTGCCTAAGGCGAGATGTGAACACCATGTTTGCTGTTAGGCGATCACGTGATTAGATCATGTGGGGAATCATGTGCGCATTCTATTTAAGTAAACCAATCAAAGCTATCGTATTTTTTCGTTTGGTGAATAATTAAAAATCGTACTACAAAATATTGCGCAAGGGCGGGGTTATGATTATGATTGACAGCGAGGTACTTTGAAAAGTCTCCTGCGATTAATAAATTTAAAAGGCGGTTTATATAAATTATATGATTGACATCGGCACAGTTGTTAAGAATCTTTAATAAGCAAAACTGTGAACTTTGATTGTGTGTTTTATTGACGGCTAATTATGAAATAAAGAAATGTATTTGGTATAAAGCGAGTTTGTTTGTGATTGTTTTATTGACGAGAGAAATCAGCGGAAATGTATTGTATCCTACGATTAGACATAGACATCAATAACGTATCTATGTTTATGGATTGGCTAATGATTTTGTTTCGCCGAATTAAAAATTTTCACTCTGAAAAATCTGACGGTCACACGGGTCGATAGGCTAGAAAATCAACAGGTCCGCCGAGTAAACAATCGGTCTCGGACCGACGGACTTGAGGAAGTGTCGAACCCTGCTTATATTACTATTGTTTACCATCCCTTATATTACTATCGTTTACCATCCCTTATATTACTATCAGTTACAATCCCTTATATTACTATCATTTACCATCCCTTATATTACTGTGGTTAACCATCCCTTTACCATCCCTTATATTCCTGTCGTTTACCATCCCTTGTATTACTATCGTTAACCATCCCTTGTATTACTATCATTTACCATCCCTTGTATTACTATCGTTAACCATCCCTTGTATTACTATCATTTACCATCCCTTATATTACTTTCGTTTATCATCCCTTGTATTACTATCGTTTACCATCCCTTCTATTACTATCGTTTACCATCCCTTATATTACTATCGTTTACCATCACTTATATTACTATCGTTTACCATCCCTTCTATTACTATCGTTTACCATCCCTTGTATTACTGTCGTTTACCATCCCTTATATTACTATCGTTAACCATCCCTTGTATTACTATCGTTAACCATCCCTTGTATTACTATTGTTTACCATCCCTTGTGTTACTATCGTTTACCATCCCTTGTATTACTATCGTTTTCCATCCCTTATAGTACTATCGTTTACCATCCCTTCTATTACTATCGTTTACCATCCCTTCTATTACTATCGTTTACCATCCCTTATATTACTATCGTTTACGTTTACCATCCCTTATATTACTATCGTTTACCATCCCTTATATTACTATCGTTAACCATCCCTTATATTACTATCGTTTACCATCCCTTATATTACTATCGTTTACCATCCCTTATATTACTATTGTTAACCATCCCTTATATTACTATCAGTTACCATCCCTTATATTACTATCGTTAACCATCCCTTATATTACTATCAGTTACCATACATTATAATACTATCGTTTACCATCCCTTATATTACTATCGTTAACCATCCCTTGTATTACTATCGTTTACCATCCCTTATATAACTATCGTTAACCATCCCTTATATTACTATCGTTTACCATCCCTTATATTACTATTGTTAACCATCCCTTATATTACTATCAGTTACCATCCCTTATATTACTATCAGTTACCATACATTATAATACTATCGTTTACCATCCCTTATATTACTATCGGTTACCATCCCTTATATTACTGTCATTTACCATCCCTTATATTACTGTCGTTTACCATCCCTGATATTACTGTCGGTTACCATCCCTTATATTACTGTCGGTTACAATCCCTTATATTACTATCAGTTACCATCCCTTATATTACTATCGTTACCATCCCTTATATTACTATCGGTTACCTCCCCTTATATTACTATCGTTTACCATCCCTTATATTACTATCGTTACCATCCCTTATATTACTATCGGTTACCTCCCCTTATATGACTATCGTTTACCATCCCTTATATTCCTATTGGTTACCGTCCCTTATATTACTATCGTTTACCATCCCTTATATTACTATCGTTTACCATTCCTTATATTACTATCGTTTACGATCCCTTGTATTACTATCAGTTACCATCCCTTGTATAACTATCGGTTACCATCCCTTATATTACTATCGTTTACCATCCCTTATATTCCTATTGGTTGCCGTCCCTTATATTACTATCGTTTACAATCCCTTATATTACTATCGTTTACCATCCCTTATATGCCTATTGTTTACCATCCCTTATATTACTATCGTTTACAATCCCTTATATTACTGTCGTTTACCATCCCTTATATTACTGTCGTTTACAATCCCTTATATTACTATCGTTTACCATCCCTTATATTACTATTGTTTACAATCCCTTATATTCCTGTCGTTTACCATCCCTTATATTACTGTCGTTTACCATCCCTTATATTACTATCGTTTACCATCCCTTATATTACTGTCGTTTACCATCCCTTGTATTACTATCGTTTACCATCCCTTATATGCCTATTGTTTACCATCCCTTATATTACTATCGTTTACCATCCCATATATTACTATCCCTTATATAACTATCGTTTACCATCCCTTATATGCCTATTGGTTACCATCCCTTATATTACTATCAGTTACCATTCCTTATATGCCTATTGGTTGCCATCCCTTATATTACTATCAGTTACCATCCCTTATATGCCTATTGGTTACCATCCCTTATATTACTATAGTTTACCATCCCTTATATTACTATCATTTACCATCCCTTATATTACTATCGTTTACCACTATCGTTTACCATCCCTTATATTACTATCGTTTACCATCCCTTATATTACTATCGTTTACCATCTTTAATATGTACACAACTAAAATGGGTGCTCGTTGTACATGTGCCCCCCCCCCCCCCCCCCCCCCCCCCCAAAAAAAAAGAAAAAGAAAAGAAAAAGTAATCAAGCATAATTTCATAGCTCTATAAGATTTAAAACTTATTTTATTTTAAATGATGTAAAATGATGAAGTCAGTGTTTAGTCTGTATAACACTCCTTTGCTACAGCAGTGGTCGGTAAAAAACTGTGTAGCTTGCCTAGTTTGTTATAATGACTATGTTAAGGTTTGGTATGCTGTATATTTATTTGGGATGATTGTGTCAGTTAATCCATGGCACCCTGCTGACACAGATATTTTATTGCAATAATAAATTTGACACAACTGATATTTTTGCATAATAGAAAAATAATGTGTAAAAAATTGTACAGAAAAATGTAAGTTGGACACAAGACCCAAATTGCATTTGTAAATTCTTTTGTCTTAGAGTCTCAGTGGCTGATTTGATTTCCATTCCAGTAGTTGCGCACAGTTTGACTGTGGACTGACATATGAATTAATACTTCAGCAGTCCCTCCACTTTCTGCATAATTTCCCACAAATGACTGATATTTGGAAATATCAGATAGGACATAAAATGTCAGATGTAATGGTAAAATGATGACTGCCTATAATGTCGCATAATTATGGCCAATATTCAGATTTCCGGTCCTTGTTTTATATGAATATTTCATTCTTCATCCATTATAGCATTCTTTTACAAAGTTCACGCATACACAAATATCCATTTGGGAAAACTCAGCACAAAACAAAATGTTGCCAAGTCTATGTGATGTTGATTGCTTTTATCCTTTTTAGCTCTAATTTCCACAAGGCCTGATGAGCTATGCCTGGCATTCTTATCCCTGAGACCTTACTTTTAAACGGGACAATTTTAGTAAATGGGTTGAGATTTTTATCAAATCTGATTAACAGGTTTGTTTAATAATAAGGTCCCTGACGATTTCGAAAACGAGCAAAAATTCAATAAGCTGAATCTTTTTTTTTTTTTTAAATATTTTATAGTTTTTAGCTCTGCTAGCCAAAAGGACAATAGAGCTTGATATATGTGATGGCAATTGGTCCGTCGTCCAGTGTCTGTCATTCTTTAACTGTTGTTTGTATACACCTTCATCTTTCATACACAATTTTTTCCAAACAGATTGTCGATATCAATGAAAGCTTGGATCCTTTCGAAAACCAGCTACGTTGAATTAGTAACACTAGAGTTATGGTCCTTGATTAATTTTGCTTCACTCCTGCACTTGTAATATGAACGTTACCCCTATTTTATTGAAGGCTCAGACAAGTTACAGTATTAACTTTTCATTACACTCCAGCACCTTCATTTTTCATCGGTCAGTGTTGATATCAGTGAAAATTTGGATAAGAAAGAAAAAAAGCTAGATTTAAATAGTAATATATGAGTTACAACCCGTGAATTATTGAGGAGAAAAAGAGCTTTATTTTCCTTTGTAAACATCAACTCCTTAATTTTTTAACTGATATCTGCTGTTGTGTTTGTAAAAAGCTTATGGTTCTCTACCAAGTAACCTCAAAAAATGACCCTGTGCTCAAGTTTTGCTCTGTTTGGAGAAGGTCACAGTTTTACATAGTTTTACAGGAAAATCTTCAAAAAACTTCTCTGAAAGATTAATTTTGCTTCACTCCTGCACTTAACTAATATTTTGCATTTAGCATAAGCGTATGCTTCTTTAAGTGTTGATTGTGAATCTATTTGACTGCACAACAAGGGGTCTACAGGGAAGCTGTTATTATTGTTGTTGATGTCAATGTTGTTGTTCTCCTTGTAGTTCAGACTGGCTTTCTTGATCATTTAATGCTCAATTTTCTCCTTATAAAATTATCACCTGCGAGGACTTTGGGCCTTTGGGCCTGTTGTTGTGGTTGTTGTTTCTTGATGTTCATTGCTTTTGTCGTTGTCCAATCGACTGTGTGTTACAAGTTAAGAATATTTATGTCCCATCCAGCCATTGTGTAAGGAGAACTATTTTGGACAAAAAAGGATACAAGTGTTGACATACATCAAGGGAAATGGGTAAAAAAACAGAACTAGACATGCAAGGTATTGAATAAAGCCTTCATTGACCAACGTATCTTGTAAACACAGCAATTATGAGCTTCTTGGAGAAATGCAGGAATTGTTAGATTTTCCAATGATTTATATACAGTTTGCAGACACTAGGCAGTGATCGTGTGTACTTGTTGGAAAACAGAGGCCTTATCTGGGCAATTATCCCTGATATAAATCAATGGTCCATCAAGAAAATGTTACAATAACTACATTAACCTTATTGCATTTAAATGATCTATAATGAGCACCTTATGATGTGCGAAAGAATTTTCTCCAGGAAATATTAGACATTGTCTGGCCCTGTTTTTAGTGTTTACCTCATTATTTAACCTACTGGTAGCTAGACATTGTCAGGTATTGTTGTAATTGTTTGTGTTTGCCTCGTTATTTAACATACAGATTGCTAGACATTGTCAGGCCTTCTTTTAACTGTTTGTGTTTGCCTCGTTAACTTACAGATTGCTAGACATTGTCAGGCCTTGTTGTAAATGTTAGTGTTTGCCTCGTAATTTAACCTACTGGTTGCTAGACATTGTCAGGTCTTGTTGTAATTGTTTGTGTTTGCCTCGTAACTTAACTTACAGATTGCTAGACATTGTCAGGTCTTGTTGTAATTGTTTGTGTTTGCCTCGTAACTTAACTTACAGATTGCTAGACATTGTCAGGTCTTGTTGTAATTGTTTGTGTTTGCATCGTATTAAACCTACTGGTTGCTAGACATTGTCAGGTCTTGTTGTAATTGTTTGTGTTTGTCTTGTTATTTAACTTACAGATTGCTAGACATTGTCAGGTTTTGTTGAAATTTCTTGTGTTTGTCTTGTTATTTAACTTACAGATTGCTAGACATTGTCAGGTTTTGTTGAAATTTCTTTTGTTTGTCTTGTTTTTTAACTTACAGATTGCTAGACATTGTCAGGTTTTGTTGAAATTTCTTGTGTTTGCCTCGTTATTTAACTTACAGATTGCAAGACATTGTCAGGCCTTGTAATTGTTTGTGTTTGTCTCGTTATTTAACCTACTGGTAGCTAGACATTGTCTTGCAGGTTCCAGTCACTAAATGTTGTACTTGTCACTCCCAGAACAGAACAGAACAGATTCTTTATTTACATCTCAGATTACATACATGCATGATTACAAACATACAAGAGCAACAACATGAGCACAAATGTAGCATATAAATATTATTTACAGTGGGAAGTGGTGATAACATAGTATGTAGTTTTAATGCGTGAACATAGTTTACCTATATATGTTGTTTAAATTCATCAACCAAAGGTATATGGTTTTCATTTTAGGATTTAGATCTTTATCAGTTTGACAGGGGGAATAAAGTTGTTTATAATCAAATAGACATTTCCGTTGTGTTGGTTCACAAGCTGTTATATAAGGGAGAAGACTCGTCCCACCTGATAAGGGAGTACACTCCTTCACCTTCGCCACTAGTGCAATGCCCAGACGAGTTCCCCTCCCCTATCCAATATAATCACTTTTATTTTGATTATTGTACTCTTTTTTTTTTTCTCCACAAATAGCTAACATACAACTGGAATACAATAAACTTTTACGAAGTTTCACATCATTAATTGGTGATTTTCGTAGGCATGCTTAAACAAAAAAGTATAACCAAGCATGAAACATTATAAATACACATATTGCATAATGGACATTTTTTTTCTTAATTCTGCGGCCAGTTTAATATACACATAGTTAATCAACTGATGTAATTTAGTACGTTCCCCTTCGACAGCCTCTAACAAGTTTGTAAACAGTCGATGCATTTTGGTGGGGTATTGGTCAGAGGTCCGTTGTATTGTAATACTAACTGGCGTCATATATTTCACGGGTTTTCCGTGTTACTCAGTACTTACTGTATTGTCGTCTGTACACGGTTCATTCATACATGTGGGGAATTAAAGTATAGTTGGATATTATCCATGGGTACAGACAAACTGTTATGGTAAGGGAATTTTACTTTTTTACTTAAAATAAAATTGATTATGCGTGCTTTCATTTAGCTAGGTTTTGATCGTTAATATGTTGAGTTTGGGACTGGCACGGCACGGCTACTTTCCGTTTACATTTGACCTTTTGTCTGAATGTTTCATAATACATGTTACAACTAATTGACTATGCATGTTCACATTTGAGCGTTTGTTTCAGTGATTTCATATACATGTTACAACATAGTTATACATCTAATTGGCTATGCGTATTTACACCAAACAATTACAAATTAGTTGACAAATTAGTTAGGGGACACTTGGGTTGAAGTCCCCATCTAAAGCATCAATCAGTGGGATTCACTGATTGATGCTTTAGATGGGGACTTCAACCCAAGTGTCCCCTGTATTGGAGTCTTATCAAGAATATATTCGATAGTAAGAGATAGGTGATCCCCCGCCCCATCTAAATAATGTGTTGGTGACAACTACCCTTTCTCTAAGGCATTTACCTTTTGATATTCAGAGGCGCAAGATACGACTTCCTTCTTAAAATGGTCAATGAAAGCAACTAAACATCAAATAATCACTTGACAATTTCAAACGGTTTCCATGGTTTCGTTACATAGAAGAAGAAGTGGACTTCTGTCTTTCTTTTTTGCTGCTCCGTTGTTGTACCTAGATTGACAAGAACTAGTCACAAGGCATCAATAAGACGTTATTGACTAACATAAAAACATGCAAGAAACTTTCAGAGTGGATGAATTAAAGAATCAAAATTAAGGGAATGACAACTCATTTATGAAAGGTGTCTGAATCAGTATCTGTATATTGTCATATGTCAAAAAAGTGTTCTGGTACTATTACCAGGGGAACACTGTGGTGTGTCCAGACAATGTTTGGCAATGTTGCAAGGAAAACTGGAAGTCGCAGGCATACTTTTAAAACTTACCCTGTTACTCAAAAACAATTGAATTGAATGTTGTTTAACGGCTCATCAACACAGTATAGGTTATTTAGAGCCGCCCCAGAGAGAGGGGAAGGATACATAGGAATCCGGGAATCGTGCCCTACTCTTATTATGGAATAGATTCCTGTGGTTCTTTAACGTGCTCGGAGGATAGACCGATACACGGGACCGCCCGGTTTACGTCCCCATTCGACGGACGAGACTAAGGGAAAGTGTCTTGCCCAAGAACACACCGACGAAACTCAGTGGCACCACAGAGGATTAAACCCGGGGCCTCCGGTTACAAATTCGCCGCGGTACCGACGAAAACAAAGTGAAAGCCCTGTCAACATGCTAAAGGTTAAACAAGTTGAGAATGTTGGAGAATGTTGGTATTTCAGCTGGCAGACTAATTGTCAAACAAGCAATTTTTCGCAATTATAATTATGTTAAGCATTAAATGATCACAAGCTGGGCTCCAGTGTATCTAGACACATACTTTGTATAAGACAGGGCCATCCTTAAACAAATATTTGTTTGCTATTTCCCAACTCAGGTTTTCGACCCAGGATTTCGTAAATAGGTAGGTTACGGTAGGTGATGATTACAAGTCTTCATACAAATACCTGATAGGAATTTTCAAATGACATCTCCTCCGAAACCACTTATTCCATTATTGTGAAATACCATAAACATGTTCCTTGGGTTGGCCTCTATCAAGTTTGTGTTTCTCGTTATCGTCGAGTAATCAAAATGGCCGCCACGGCGACTCAAGTTTACATAGAGTTATATAGGAAAAGGCTAAAAATGACATCTTCTTTGAAACCGCTTGAAGGATTTTGATAAAATTTCATTACAATGATCTTTAGGATTGTCCCCCTCAGATTTGTGTTTTTCGCGGCCACCAGTCATCAAAGATGGCCACCATGGCTAAACTTAGGTCAAATTTAAGGACATTTATCAAACAACATATTACCACTTATTCCATTCTAGTTAAATATCATATACATTTTCCTGTTGTTGGCCTCTATCAAGTGTGTGTTTTTTGTTGTCATCAAATATTCAGAATGGCCGCCACGATAACACAAAGTTTACATAGAGTAATATATAGGAAACATGTTTCTTGGGTTGGCCTCTATCAGGTTTATGTTTTTAAATCATATCATACCAGTAGAGCGTCTACAGGCCCACTTGGGCATCTTGTTAATTTTTAGCTCTACTGATCAGAGATCAGCAGAGCTGATGCGGCGTCCGGCGTCCGTCTGTCACGCTGTCTGTCTGTAAACTTTTTTTTGTAGCGACTACTCCTCTGAAACTACTGAATGGATTTTCATGAAACTTTACAGAAATGTTGCCCATGAAGTCTAGTTGATCCTAACAAAAATTCATGTTATGTGAAATCCAAGATGGCCACTAAATCTAAAATAGATTTTTAAAAAACAAATTTGTAGCGACTCCTTCTTGAAAACTCTAAGAATATTGGGACTTTTTTTAAAATGATCAGCATGACATGAAGTTGGTCCTTATCGAAAAAAATTGTTTTGATTCGACGTTAAACATGGCTGCCCGGCCATCTTTGTTTACATAGAGTTATATAGTAAAAACTTATAGTGACTACCTCTCTGAAACTACTCGACGGATTTCCATAAAACTTAATATGAATGTTGCTCTTGATGTCTAAATGATCATAGCAACATTTCAGGTTGGTTGGAAATTCAAGATGACTACCACAGCTAAAAATAGATTTTCAAAAAACAAGTTTGTAGCGAGTACTTCTTTGAAAACTATAAGTGATATTGATATGGGACTTTTTCTAAAATGATCAGTATATAATGATGTTGATCCTTGTCGAAAATTATTTTGATGTGACGTTAAACATGGCTGCAGCGGCCAGCTTTGTTTACATAGAGTTATATAATGACAACTTGTAGCGACTATTCCTCTAAAACTACGTGACAGATTTTCATGAAACTTCACAGGAATGTTGCTCTTGGTGTCTTATTGATCCTAGCAAAATTTCAGGTCGGCTGGATATACAAGATGGCTGCCACGGCTAAAAATAAATTTAAAAAAAACAAGTTTGTAGCGACTACTTCTTGAAAACTATAAGTGATATTGATATGCGTCTTTTCCTAAAATGATCAATATGACATGATGTTGATCCTTGTCGAAAATTATTTGATTTGACGTTAAACATGGCTGCCAGCGGCCATCTTTGTTTACATAGAGGTATATAATGAATTGAATTGAATTGAATTATATAGGGAAAGACTTAAAAAATCTTCATCTCTGTAACTACAAGAGCCAACAGTGTAATAGTTTGTATTTACACGCAGCTTATGGTGTTCTACCAAGTTTGTTCAAATGGACAGTGGGGTCAAATTTGGCTCTGCCCCTGGGTCACATGTCAAACTTGGTTAAGAGTGTTTATATTAAGGCCAAAAAAAACAACAGGTGTGTTTCCTATTGCATGCTCTAAAAAATTAGGGTCGGTAGTTAGGCATTTTTTTATTTTTATTTATTTATTTTTTTTTTTTTTTTGGAGCAAGATATTGTGAGATTCTACATGTATTTATCTCAGAAACCCCATACAAGTTGATGATACAGCTGAAAGTTTCTCTGTGATGTCAGTTTACCTTGATATATTGTGATAAATCATGGTTCAGAACAAATAACTTTCCTTTTTTTTTTCTCTTAAAAAGTTTTAGGGTCGGCCCTTTAAAAATAGGGTCGGTCGGGCCACTGGAAACACAGTTTTTTTTTTTTGGCCTAATGAAAGTCTGATTTATTTTAAACCATCCATATCGGACCAGTAACAGCGGAGTTATGGCCCTTGATTTAGTTCAAAATGATATATTTTGCCTCGTTAAGACGATAGGGCCTTCATTTTTCATCCGAACTTTACCAAACTTTATCAGATTGTTAATGTCTATGAAAGCTTGGTCAAGTTCGAAAACCAGCCAGATCGAACCAGTAACAGCAGAGTTATGGTCCTTGATTTTGTTAAAAGTGCTATGATTTACCTTGTCATACAATAGGGCCTTCATTTTGCATCTGATCTTTGCCAAATTTTAGCAGATTTGATGACTTTCTTTTTTATATTATTATTTTTTTTTATTATTTTTTTTATTTATATATATATATATATATATTTTTTTTTTTTTTTTTTTTTTTTTATATTTTTTTGAAATTATTATATTTTTTTCAATTATTCTTTTTCTTTTTTCTTTTTTTTAATTATTATTTTTTTCATTTTTTTTTTTTTTTTTTTTTTTTTTTTCATTTTTTCATTTTTTTTCTTATTTTCTTATTTTTTTTTTTTTTTTTTTTTTTTTTTTTCATTATTTTTTTCTTTTTTTTTTTTAGCTCTATGTTGGACCAGTCGGACCAGTAACAGAGGAGTTATGGCTCTTGATTTAGTTAAAAATGCTATATTATGCCTCGTTAATACGGTAGGGCCTTCATTTTTCATCTGATCTTTACCAGATTCTTATGGCCCTTGATTTAGTTAAAAGCTGTTTTTTGCCCGAAACTTTGAAAAAAATGTAAATGGCAGTCACTCGCTTCATTGATGCTGTAAGAGCTGTGTTAGCCAGTAGAGCGTCCACAGGCCCTCTTGGGCCTCTTGTTTTATTTTGGCCTAATGAAAGTTTGATTTATTTTAAAGCTAGACAAACTTGAGCCAAATACATCCCTCCCCCTAAAATAACAAGATCACCTGATAGTAGCCATAGTAATGGGATGAAGTAATCAGATTGATAAATATCAAATGGCCAGGTAATTAAAAAGTAATCATTGATATACAGTTCTACATTTCTTGTATATTACATTAATTTTATAACTATATTATACACACCTGCTAATATTACACCTAGTCCAACCATTTAGTCACATTTTTAGCTCTACTGATCAGAGATCAGCAGAGCTTATGCCGTGGTGCGGCGTCCGTCGTCCGTCCGTCTGTCTGTCCGTAAACTTTTATTTGTAGCGACTTCACAGCTGAAACTACTGGATGGATATTCATGAAACTTTACAGAAATGTTGCCCATAAAGTCTAGTTGATCCTAGCAAAAATTCATGTTGATGTGAAATCCAAGATGGCCGCCAAAGCTAAAAATAGAGTTTTAAAATACAAGTTTGTAGCGACTTCTTCTTGAAAACTATAAGTGATATTGATATGGGACTTTTTCTAAAATGATCAGCATGACATGATGTTGATCCTAGTCAAAAATCGTTTTGATTCAACGTTAAACATGGCTGCCAGCGGCCATCTTTGTTTACATAGAGTTATATAGTAAAAACTTGTAGCGACTACTTCTCTGAAACTACTTGGCGGATTGTCATGAAACTTTACAGGAATGTTGCTCTTGATGTCTAATTGATCCTATCAAAATTTCAGGTCGGCCGGAAATTCAAGATGGCCGTCACAGCTAAAAATAGATTTTTAAAAAATAAGTTTGTAGCGAATACTTCTTGAAAACTATAAGTGATATTGATATGGGACTTTTTCTAAAATGATCAGCATGACATGATGTAGATCCTTGTGGAAAATTATTTTGATTCGACGTTAAACATGGCTGCCAGTGGCCATCTTTGGTTACATAGAGTTATATAGTAAAAACTTGTAGCGACTACTCCTCTGAAACTACTTGACGGATGATCATGAAACTTCACAGGAATGTTGCTCTTGATGTCTAGTTGATCCTAGAAAAATTTCAGGTCGGCCGGAAATTCAAGATGGCCGCCACAGCTAAAAATAGATTTAAAATAAATAAGTTTGTAACGACTACTTCTTTAAAACAATAAGAGATATTGATATGGGACTTTTTCTAAAATGATCAGTATGACATGATGTTGGTCCTTGTCGAAAATCGTTTTGATTTGACCTTAAACATGGCTGCTTTGTTTACATAGAGTTATATAATGAAAACTTGTAGCGACTACTTCTTTGAAACTACCTGACGGATTTTCATGAAACTTCACAGGAATGTTGCTCTTAATGTCTTATTGATCTTAGCAAAATTTCAGGTCGGCCGGAAATTCAAGATGGCCGCCACGGTTAAAAATAGATTTTCAAAAAACAAGTCTGTAGCGACTACTTCCTGAAATCAAAATCAATCAGTAGAGCTTCAAGGTCATTGACCTCTTGTTTTCAAATTTACTATGGTGATGAATTTCAAAAATACTATCTAGTAGATATTCGAATTTATGGAGGCTGAAATGATTTATACTAATTAAAAAAAAAATCCGAACACATTTCTTCCACTCGAGGATAATACATCATTCGGCGGGGGATATCAATTCATCTAATTTACTCCTATCATTTTGAAAAAACATTGAACATAATTGCCAGGACATTCATTGACCATGTCTGGAGAAGACTATGTTATTGCTTGTAATAACTGTGGACGTTTGTGATTGTATGGGGCAAATTGGTTATGATAATAATATTTAAATTACTATTGTCAAACTACACTGAAGGTAATGGCTAGTGAAACTGCTAGGATTATAATGGCGGAGAATTGATCAGGAACGTAAGGAGCTCTCGAAGTTACAGATTTTCATGGAAAAGCTTAGCAGTATGTTCCATGAGTTTAATAGCGAGTCCAGGAATGCAGATTTTTGTATTTAGCCCAATTTGCCCTACTGTCTTCAAACTTTATACATATTCGTACATATTGATATCCACTACTCATTCATACCAAAAGTAAGGTCCCATGTGCCGTGTTCTGCAGTCGCAGCTCAAACCATGAAGGCATGAGGTCCCATCACTTCACTACCTTGGCCCCCAAGTAGTGAGAAAATAAGTTTACTGTAACCAGTATGTTTAATCAATCTTAATCTGGTCTGGTAGATTATTGCCCCACTAGGACACCATAGAGCATCTACAAATCAATGATTATGGACCAGAGAGACCAGTCTGCTTAATGTCTTTCATGGTATTCATATATATTGGACATACTTCTGCTCCCTCAAGGACCCTTTGTGTGAAGTCTTGGTACTAGTCTATAGAGATGGTGATTCACTTTCCCAGACAGTATTGTGTGTGTGTGTGTGTGTGTGTAGTTCGAAGGTTTATAGACCGTCCGCCAACTAACACGTCGAGGAAGCCCTGACGAGATGGGCACAATAGAGTCTGGTCTTTTCTTGATGTGTATGTAGGTTGATTTGATCTGGTGCTGCTGTGTTGCTGTGTAGTCGCTTCTCTTGTAGGTATGTAGGTGGATGTCGCTGTCGTTCTATGGTTGTCGTTGTGGCGGTGAAGTGAGGGGGTCTGGAACGACGTCTAGGTGGTGCTGCCTACGCTACTGGACGATCCCCTTTAGGGCCACACCCGCCAGTTGCAACCTGCGTCCCCGGTGGCTATAGCAACTAACGTAGGATAGTTCTATACTCTTATGATATGGCTCCTTCGCTCCGTGTACAGCGTCAGGCTTTCCTCCAGTTGTAGTTGTTCCTGGCGCAGTACAACGTCTGGCGGGACGAAGGAGACATCTTCACTCTCGGTCAATCAGCAATCATTCCGTTAGTACTGCATCATAAAAGCCAGTGACTTAGACTACAAGTAGTAACAAATCCGCAATCCTATCTCGTACAACTTTGTAGGATGTGCTGGCAAGGGCGACCCAGTAGGTCACCCTACATGATTGCTGACAGTGCCCACTCTGTGACGTGCACGCGGTGAAGATCTAGGTGGGACGGACAGTATTCATGATGCGAAAAGGTTTTATACTAGCCTGTAGTGATGGTGATTGGCTGTTCCAGGCATCATTCATGATGAAAACATGTTGTATAATGGTCTGTTGTTATGGTGATTGGCTGTTCCAGGCATCATTCATGAGGGGGAAGTGTTGTATACTAGCCTGTAGTGATGGTGATTAGCTGTTCATGATGAAAAAGTGTTGTGTACTAGTCTGTAGTGATGATGATCGACAGTACTAGTCTATTGTTGTGGTGATTAGCTGTTACAGGCATCTTTCATGATGGAAAACTGGTGTGTACTAGTCTGTAGAGATGGTGATTGGCTGTTCCATGCATCATTCATGATGGGAAAGTGTTGTGTACTAGTCTGTTGTGATGGTGATTGGCTGTTCCAGGCATCATTCATGATGGGAAAGTGTTGTGTACTAGTCTGTTGTGATGTTGATTGGCTGTTCCAGGCATCACTCATGATGGGAAAGCATTGTGTACTAGTCTGTAGAGATAGTGTTTGGCTGCATGTTCTATGCATCATTCTGACATGAAGGAAAAAACATTGTGTATTAGTCTGTAGAGATAGTCTTTGGCTGTTCTGTGCATCATTCATGATGGGTAAGTGTTGTGTACTAGTCTGTAGTGATGGTGATCACCATTCACCTTTGGAAACAAAAGAGTGTGAACTGTAGAAAACGAAGCAAATATACAGTTGTTAACCAATTGTTTCTGAGGCAGAACAAATGATGAGATCTGTGTAATGAAATTTTGAAAATTATTTTGAGGGAATTCGGGCCAATTCAGGCAGAAAGTTTATTGGCAAATTGGGACTTGTTTTACAAACCCCATCTTATATGAATCAATATTTATGTGGCTGTTTTTGATGTTGATTTATGAATATTCATTGGCTCACTAAACTTTCTGCTGATTCTGCAGTTATTTACTGGCTTGATAAAACATAACAGCTTAGTGTACTTCACTCAGTGCTGAACTGAGGTCATTCTGGCTAAATGAATCTGTCTTGTTTGACAAAAGTGTTTATTGGAACAAGACTACCACTTTTTATGATCAGTTTCTATTTGATTGTTTTCCTAATTTGAAGATGAATAAACTAGGAAACAAGGAAATCTGATATTGGTAGAAGGAAGTAATTTCACAGGGATCAAGTATCATGTTATATAATAAGGGAAAGTTTACAACCAATCATAAGTCTGATGGTGTTAAAAAACATGTACATGTCTCATAGAACACGCATACTGATGGTTAAAAAACATGTACATGTCTCATAGAACACGCATACTGATGGTTAAAAAACCACGTACATGTCTCATAGAACACGCATACTGATGGTTAAAAAACCACGTACATGTCTCATAGAACACGCATACTGATGGTTAAAAAAACACGTACATGTCTCATAGAACACGCATACTGATGGTTAAAAAACCACGTACATGTCTCATAGAACACGCATACTGATGGTTAAAAAACCACGTACATGTCTCATAGAACACGCATACTGATGGTTAAAAAAACACGTACATGTCTTATACAGCATGCATACTAATGGTGTTAAAAAACACGTACATGTCTCATACAGCACGCATACTGATGGTGTTAAAAACACGTACATGTCTCATACAGCACTCATACTGATGGTGTTAAAAAACACGTACATGTCTCATACAGCATGCATACTGATGGTTAAAAAAACACGTACATGTCTCATACAGCATGCATACTGATGGTGTTAAAACCACGTACATGTCTCATAGAACACGCATACTGATGGTAAAGAAACATGTACATGTCTCATACAGCATGCATACTGATTGTGTTAAAAACATGTACATGTCTCATAGAACACGCATACTGATGGTTAAAAAAACATGTACATGTCTCATACAGCATGCATACTGATTGTGTTAAAAAACACATACATGTCTCCTAGAACACGGATACTGATGGTAAAGAAACACGTACATGTCTCATACAGCACGCATACTGATGGTGTTAAAAAACATGTACATGTCTCATACAGCACGCATACTGATGGTGTTAAAAAACACGTAAATGTCTCATTAAGCACGCATACTGATGGTGTTAAAAAACATGTACATGTCTCATACAGCACGCATACTGATGGTGTTAAAAACCACGTACATGTCTCATAGAGCACGCATACTGATGGTGTTAAAAACCACGTACATGTCTCATAGAGCACGCATACTAATGGTGTTAAAAAAAAAGTACATGTCTCATACAGCACGCATACTGATGGTGTTAAAAAACATGTACATGTCTCATACAGTACGCATACTAATGGTGTTAAAAACCACGTACATGTCTCATACAGCACGCATACTGATGGTGTTAAAAAACATGTACATGTCTCATAGAACACGCATACTGATGGTTAAAAAACCATCTACATGTCTCATACAGCACGCATACTGATGGTGTTAAAAAACACGTACATGTCTCATACAGCACGCATACTGATGGTGTTAAACAACACGTACACGTCTCATAGAACACGCATACTGATGGTTAAAAAAACACGTACATGTCTCATACAGCATGCATACTGATGGTGTTAATAACACGTGCATGTCTCATACAGCACGCATACTGATGGTGTTAAAAACACGTACATGTCTCATACAGCATGCATACTGATGGTGTTAAAAACATGTACATGTCTCATAGAACACGCATACTGATGGTTAAAAAACACGTACATGTCTCATACAGCACGCATACTGATGGTGTTAAAAAACATGTACATGTCTCATACATCATGCATACTGATCGTGTTAAAAACATGTACATGTCTCATAGAACACGCATACTGATGGTTAAAAAAATACGTACATGTCTCATACAGCACGCATACTGATGGTGTTAAAAACATGTACATGTCTCATAGAACACGCATACTGATGGTTAAAGAAACACGTACATGTCTCATTCAGCATGCATACTGATGGTGTTAAAAACATATACGTCTCATAGAACACGCATACTGATGGTTAAAAAAACACGTACATGTCTCATTCAGCACGCATACTGATGGTGTTAAAAAACATATACAAGTCTCATAGAACACGAAAACTGATGGTTAAAAAAACACATACATGTCTCATACAGCACGCATACTGATGGTGTTAAAAACACGTACATGTCTCATACAGCACTCATACTGATGGTGTTAAAAAACACGTACATGTCTCATACAGCACGCATACTGATGGTTAAAAAAAGACGTACATGTCTCATACAGCATGCATATTGATGGTGTTAAAAACACATACATGTCTCATAGAACACGCATACTGATGGTAAAGAAACATGTACATGTCTCATACAGCATGCATACTGATGGTGTTAAAAACATGTACATGTCTCATAGAACACGCATACTGATGGTTAAAAAAACATGTACATGTCTCATACAGCATGCATACTGATGGTGTTAAAAACATGTACATGTCTCATAGAACACGCATACTGATGGTTAAAAAAACACGTACATGTCTCATACAGCACGCATACTAATGGTGTTAAAAAACACGTACATGTCTCCTAGAACACGGATACTGATGGTAAAGAAACACGTACATGTCTCATACAGCACGCATACTGATGGTGTTAAAAAACATGTACATGTCTCATACAGCACGCATACTGATGGTGTTAAAAAACACGTACATGTCTCATTAAGCACGCATACTGATGGTGTTAAAAAACATGTACATGTCTCATACAGCACGCATACTGATGGTGTTAAAAAACACGTACATGTCTCATACAACACGCATACTGATGGTGTTAAAAAACATGTACATGTCTCATAGAACACGCAAACTGATGGTTAAAAAAACACGTACATGTCTCATACAGCACGCATACTGATGGTGTTAAAAAACACGTACATGTCTCATACAGCACGCATACTGATGGTGTTAAAAACACGTACATGTCTCATACAGCACGCATACTGATGGTGTTAAAAACACGTACATGTCTCATACAGCACGCATACTGATGGTGTTAAAAACACGTACATGTCTCATACAGCACGCATACTGATGGTGTTAAAAAACATGTACATGTCTCAGAACACGCATACTGATGGTTAAAAAAACACGTACATGTCTCATACAGCACACATACTGATGGTGTTAAAAAACATGTACATGTCTCATACATCACGCATACTGATGGTTAAAAAAACACGTACATGTCTCATACAGCACGCAAACGAATGGTGTTAAAAAACCCAAACATGTCTCATACAGCACGAATACTGATGGTTAAAAAAACACGTACATGTCTCATACAGCACGCAAACGAATGGTGTTAAAAAACCCAAACATGTCTCATACAGCACGAATACTGATGGTGTTAAAAAAACACAAACATACCATTCATACACAAGAAGCATTGAAAATAAGCTCCCCAAGAAAACATAAATACATCTTCTTAATATTCATGTGTTCTATAATGAGGAACTGTGGAATATATTCATCATATTATATATATATATATACATTTACCGTATAAGAACCATTATGCGCACCATGCTCTAAGAAAAGATAGTGATGTTCTATCAACATGTTTACTCTGTCCTTTTCGTGCCATATTGATTATTATTGTGCACCAGTTCAGTGTGGTTGGAGTACAGTTTCAACCTCACAATTTTAATATAGTATGTCAGTCAGTCTGTTCTGCAAAGAGGGATCTTTGGAATTGTTTTCTAAAAAGGTTTTGGCAGCTTAATGGTCTAATAGGATGCTCCATCCATAAGGCCTTAAAAAAAAAAGGTTTGTTTCCTGTTACCTGACCGACCGTGATTTTTTCCTCCCGACCGTATTTTGTTTATAATGGTAATTTCTTTTTTTTTCATAGCGGTAAAAAAATTGTGACGATGACGACGTAAATGAATTATTATACCAGTCCTGTCACTTAGCAATGACCGTTTCCGTTTTCCATTTTCAATGCGTACGTCTCTTTGGCATTGAAAGTTGTCGATTTTCTCATCAGAATCGAGCATACAAAGTCAAAAACGTACTGAAATCTCAAGATAAATGTTTTAATTTACTTGTTGCGAAGAACTAAATTCAAAATTGATTGAAATACACGCGTTTTACCTGCGACCCACTTCGCGGTTTACACAAAATGTCGGCAAATCAATATTGTCATCATGTTGTTTTTTTCAAAGCATATTTCGCCTAGCCATAAGCTTGATTCTTACAAATATTATGTTTGTCGGAAGATTTCAATGGATGAAAACATACTAATTTTGGAAGGGGTTTCCCTGGAATACATATCACATGCTACCTCTATCTTTAAACGTCCAATCAAAATTGAGCGCACTTGCGAGAAGCAGATCGACCTATTGCGAATATCGCATGTTGTTTACTTGACAGTTACACCAAGGCGATTTGGGGTAGGAATTTGGGAGTTCTCCCGGAATCCTATATATTTTATGACGACAAAGTACCTGTATCTGCAGCTCTCTATGTATACCAAAGAAACACAACACAAACAATACACTTGTTTTATGCAACAGTCAACTTAAAGACACATTTCGAGCCTATTGTATTTCTATAGGTAACTGTAAATCACTGTTAGCCAAACAATTTCATGAGCAAAGTGTGATATTCAATTTTTCTTCAGATTATGAGGCCCACCCAATAAAGCATTTGTGACCAGTACACAAAATAACACATTAAAGAATTTGTATATTTATTGTGTTGTGCTCTGATTTTTTTTAAAGTTTTGTATTCAAAAGCTAAATTATGAACATATATACCCCCGTTTTTTTGGGCATGTAACAGGAAACAAACAAAGTTTGGGGGGGTATATAGGAGTGAGCTTGTTGGTCCGTCTGTCTGTCGGTCGGTCTGTTGGTTTCCGGACGATAACTCATGAAAGGGTTGATGGATTTAAATAATATTTGGTACACTGGTATAACACCATAAAATACAAGTCAAGTTCGACTTTGGTTACAAACCACCAATTTTTTACGGAGGTATGGCCCCTTTTCAACTTACAATTTGCCCAAAAAACGGTGTCCGGACGACAACTCATGAAAGGGTTGACGGATTTAAATAATTGTTGGTACACGGGTTTCAGACCATAAAATATAGGTCAAGTTCGACTTTGGTTACAAACCACCAATTTTTGATGGAGTTATGGCCCCTTTTCAACTTAGAATTTGCCAAAAAAAATGCTAGTGAACTCTGAGAAACCTGCTAATTTGGGTTTGTATTAAATTTAAACAATTTATGATGCACCCTCTTCATGACCATGTCCCTTTTTATTACACTCACACATCTGTGACTTGAACGGTGTAACGAGCAAATTTTTGTTAGTCCTCTTCCCTGATCACTAACAATATTGAAAACTCTCTCTCTCCTCTCTCTCTCTCTCCTCTCCCCTCTCTCTCTCTCATTATTTTTTTTCCCTGTTTATTTCATATTTTGTAGTTAAATAATTTGTTTGCCATTGTCTAAATTGTATGAATATTTTGTAGCGGGAGGGCCGGATTTCTAATGTTATAATAACTTGTGGCCCGACCCCATTTCCAGGTACATTTATGTGTACATTTATGTTTAAACTAGACCATTGTTTTCTTGTGGTTGCCATGTTTGTGTGACAAGGCGGTATTGTGGGGGTATTAATCACTTTCAGTGATAATTCTAGTTTTTAGCTCGACTGATCAGAGATCAGCAGAGCTTATGCCGTGGTGCGGCGTCCGTCGTCCGTCTGTCTGTCCGTCCGTAAACTTTTTTTTGTAGCGACTACTCCTCTGAAACTACTGAATGGATTTTCATGAAACTTTAGAGAAATGTTGCCCATGAAGTCTAGTTGATCCTAGCAAAAATTCATGTTGATGTGAAATCCAAGATGGCCGCCAAATCTAAAAATAGGTTTTAAAAAAACAAGTTTGTAGCGACTACTTCTTGAAAATTCTAAGTGATATTGATATGGGACTTTTTCTAAAATGATCAGCATGACATGATGTTGGTCCTTTTCGAAAATCGTTTTGATTCGACGTGCTGCCATCTTTGTTTACATCGAGTTATATAATGAAAACTTGTAGCAACTACTCCTCTGAAACTACTTGGCAGATTTTCATGAAACTTTACAGGAATGTTGCTCTTAATGTCTAATTGATCCTAGCAAAATTTCAGATTGGCCAGAAATTCAAGATGGTCGCCACAGCTAAAAATAGATTTTTAAAAAATAAGTTTGTAGCGACTACTTCTTGAAAACTATAAGTGATATTGATATGGGACTTTTTCTAAAATGATCAGCATGACATGATGGTTATCCGAGTCGAACATTATTTTGATTCGACGTTAAACATTGCTGCCAGTGGCCATCTTTGTTTACATAGAGTTATATAATGAAAACTTGTAGCGACTACTCCTCTGAAACTACTTGACGGATTTTCATGAAACTTCACAGAAATGTTGCTCTTGATGTCTAAATGATCCTAGCAAAATTTCAGGTCGGCCGGAAATTCAAGATGGCCACCATGGCTAAAAATAGATTTTCAAAATACAAGTTTGTAGCGACTACTTCTTGAAAACTGTAAGTGATATTGATATGGGACTTTTTCTAAAATGATCAGCATGACATGATGTTGGTCCTTGTCAAAAATCGTTTTGATTTGATGTTAAACATGGCTGTCAGCGGCCATCTTTGTTTACATAAGAGTTATATAATGAAAACTTGTAGCGACTACTCCTCTGAAACTACTTGACGGATTTTCATGAAACTTCACAGGAATATTTCTCTTGATGTCTAGTTGATCTTAGCAAAAATTCAGGTCGGCCAGAAATTCAAGATGGCCACCACAGCAAAAAATAGATTTTAAAAATGCTCTTTTGGGGCGACTACTTCTCGAAAAAACATAACTGATATTGATTTGGAACCTTTACCAAAATGACTGACACAACATGTAGTTGGTCCTAGCCAAAGTTCATTTTGATTGGATGACAAACATGGCCGCCAATGGCCATATTTGTTTACATAGAGTTATATCGGAAAAACTTGTGGCGACTACTCCTCTGAAACTACTAGATGGAATTTGATGAAACTTGACAGGAATATTGCTCTTGATGTCTAGTTGATCCTAGCAAAAAAATCAGGTCAGTAGGAAATTCAAGATGGCCGCCACTGCTAAAAAATATTTAACAAATGCGACTTTGTGGCGACTGCTTCTCAAAAACCGCAAGTGATATTGAATTGGAACCTTTACCAAAATGCCTGGCAACCTGATCAGGGTTTACACTCATTTGATCGAAACACCCCTTTGAACTAAAAATGGACTGGTCCAAATTCAAAGAAAGGACAGTCCATTATACATTCTAGTGGCGTAAGGATAGACAAAATTGCATAACGTGATATAGCTTTATAATTAAAATTTGTGGTAGTGTTATGACATTTTTATAAGCTGGAAAAAGATATATTTTTTAGGCTAGGATAAAATTGAATGAGATTGTAATGTTGCATAGGTAATGTTGCATAATAAATCATGTAGGAATGTTGCTCTTGATGTCTAGTTGGTCCTAAGTAAAAACCAAGTAGGCCTAAAGTTCAAGATTGCTTCCATGGCTACAAATAGATTTTAAATAAAATTTTGTGGCGACTACTCTAAAAACATAAGTGGTATCGGTTTGGTACCTTTACCAAAATGACTTTCATAAAACTTTACAGGAATGTTGGTCTTAATGTCCAGTTAGTCCCAAGTAAGAATCAGGTTGGCCAGAAATTCAAGATGGCTGCCACAGCTGTGGCAACTACTTCTCAAAAGCCATAAGTGGTATGATTTGGAACCTTTACTAAATGACTGGCATGACAATGTAGTTGGTCCTAAACAAAATTCATTTTGATTCTATGTCAAACATGGCCACCAGCAGCCATCTTTGTTTACATAGAGTGATATAGGAAAAACATGTGGCGACTACTTCTCTGAAAGTGTTGGTCTTATTTCCATAAAACTTCACAGGTTCCCATGGCTGATCTGGCTATCAAAATCTGTCAGTATAGCTTCAAGTCTGAAAGTGTTGGTCTTATTTCTATAAAACTTCACAGGTTCCCATGGCTGATCTGGCTATCAAAATCTGTCAGTAGAGCTTCAAGGTCATTGACCTCTTGTTACAAGTGGAATTTGGTTTATGGTGCACCAATACAAACTGTTATGTTGCCTACTGAAATAAACATTCTAGGCCCACCCTTCATTTACACATACAAATATTTATAGATAAAAAATATGCAGAATGGGCCTAGTACCTTCTCAGAACTGTAGAGTTGCTGCACACTCCATTTTTCACTGAAGCCACCGTCATTGTTTATTGACACCACTCAGTTTATAACACATGAAACAATAGGTTGTGGGGGTGGGGGTGGGGTTGGGGGTATGGTGGGGGTGCGGGTGAGTGATGATAAAGCCTTTTTAATGAACAGGACAAAAGATTACTAAATGAATGGCATTTGTTGGGATTTTACCCCTCTGCCTGGATAAGTAAGCAGTGGCCCTATTCTTACCCGGGAAGCACACAGTTGTATATATACAGTATGTACATGTTGTACTAACTCTGGAGTACTTACCCGGGAAGCACACGGTTGTATATATACAGTATGTACATGTTGTACTAACTCTGGTGTACTTACCCGGGAAGCACACGGTGGTATATATACAGTATGTACATGTTGTACTAACTCTGGAGTACTTACCCGGGAAGCACACGGTTGTATATATACAGTATGTACATGTTGTACTAACTCTGGTGTACTTACCCGGGAAGCACACGGTGGTATATATACAGTATGTACATGTTGTACTAACTCTGGAGTACTTACCCGGGAAGCACACGGTTGTATATATACAGTATGTACATGTTGTACTAACTCTGGTGTACTTACCCGGGAAGCACACGGTTGTATATATACAGTATCTACATGTTGTACTAACTCTGGTGTACTTACCCGGGAAGCACACGGTTGTATATATACAGTATGTACATGTTGTACTAACTCTGGTGTACTTACCCGGGAAGCACACAGTTGTATATATACAGTATGTACATGTTGTACTAACTCTGGTGTACTTACCCGGGAAGCACACAGTTGTATATATACAGTATGTACATGTACTAACTCTGGTGTACTTACCCGGGAATCACACAGTTGTATATATACAGTATGTACATGTTGTACTAACTCTGGTGTACTTACCCAGGAAGCACACAGTTGTATATATACAGTATGTACATGTTGTACTAACTCTGGTGTACTTACCCGGGAAGCACACAGTTGTATATATACAGTATGTACATGTTGTACTAACTCAGGTGTACTTACCCGGGAAGCACACAGTTGTATATATACAGTATGTACATGTTGTACTAACTCTGGTGTTCTTACCCGGGAAGCACACGGTTGTATATATACAGTATGTACATGTTGTACTAACTCTGGTGTACTTACCCGGGAAGCACACGGTGGTATATATACAGTATGTACATGTTGTACTAACTCTGGAGTACTTACCCGGGAAGCACACGGTTGTATATATACAGTATGTACATGTTGTACTAACTCTGGTGTTCTTACCCGGGAAGCACACAGTTGTATATATACAGTATGTACATGTTGTACTAACTCTGGTGTTCTTACCCGGGAAGCACACAGTTGTATATATACAGTATGTACATGTTGTACTAACTCTGGTGTACTTACCCAGGATACACACGGTGATATATATACAGTATGTACATGTTGTACTAACTCTGGTGTACTTACCCGGGAAGCACACAGTTGTATATATACAGTATGTACATGTTGTACTAACTCTGGTGTTCTTACCCGGGAAGCACACAGTTGTATATATACAGTATGTACATGTTGTACTAACTCTGGTGTTCTTACCCGGGAAGCACACAGTTGTATATATACAGTATGTACATGTTGTACTAACTATGGTGTACTTGACGCACTTGAGAGTTATTTTAATTTTTCTGTTTTATTTCCTGTCATGTATCGTGTTTCTCACTAGAACAATTGACAATTAGAGTGAAGTCCACTTGCCACACCAAGTGATGTACATGTGCATTACAAGGGGCTTGTTCAAGGTCTCTTATATTTCTGTATAGTTAAAACGAATGTATAGAAAACATATTGGCACACAGCTAGTGTAACTCACAATCCTGCTTTTATAAATTGTTAAAAAAAAAGCTCTCAAAGTTGCGAGCTCTGCCTTAAAAGGATGATCTTTCACTGACATATACCCTTTGTTATGTTATCTCAGTTTCAGCCGATTGCTGCAGTTTTATACATGCTATTTTAATTTATCCTTTCAGCCAATGACTTTGGATTATTTTTGGCGGATGAGGACGTTAAGAAGGGCCTATGGCTGGAGGCAGGACGGGCCCTCGAGTACTATCTACTCAGGACTGGGGTGAGTATAGACTACAGTCAGCAGAAATACAGAATATACGGTTTAATACAGAATAAATCTACAGGTTAGGCACAGAAGATTCCTCTCAGCCGATCACTTTTTCAAGTGACGTTAATTTGGACGAGTGAAAATTCCTTTCTGCTTGTCCTTGTGGACGAGTGATTTTTGCTATAAATTACAAATGAATCTTTGCTGTTTCCTTTTATTCTGACAACACATTTTCAAAAACACTTCCTTAAACTCCATGTCCTCCCAATTACGAAGTAAACATGGAAATATTGGTTACCCATGAGATGTTCAAATCAGGTGCAATAGTAAACATGGAAATATTGGTTACCCATGAGATGTTCAAATCAGGTGCCATAGTAAACATGGAAATATTGGTTACCCATGAGATATTCATATCAGGTGCCATAGTAAACCTGGAAATGTTGGTTACCAATGAGATTGTTCAAATCAGGTGCCATAGTAAACATGGAAATATTGGTTACTCATGAGATGTTCAAATGAGGTGCCATAGTAAACATGGAAATATTGGTTACCATAGTAATAGATGTTCATATCAGGTGCCATAGTGAACATGGAAATATTGGTTACCCATGAGATGTTCAAATTAGGTGCCATAGTAAACATGGATTTATTGGTTACCCATGAGATGTTCAAATCAGGTGCCATATTAAACATGGAAATATTGGTTACCCATGAGATGTTCAAATCAGGTGCCATAGTAAACATGGAAATATTGGTTACCAATGAGATGTTCAAATCAGGTGCAATAGTCAAGATCTCTGATCATAGTGCCCTGCAGATGATGCCTTCACATCGCGTTGTCACAATAAACCTCATGTTAGCCAGAAGTCTCACCCCAGACCCTCCTGGGCCGCTTGTTGTAAACAAAATTTAATCTACTTAAAGTTGATTTTATGGCACAATTTCTGGAAATGGATAAAAGCAAGTTTTTAATAATAAAGTGACAAAGGCATTTGCTGTAGTTTTCCATGCACAGCTTTTTGGGGCGACTTCTCTTCTAAAACTATTGGATGGATTTTCCTACAAATCTACAGGAATGTTTCTTTTGATGTCTAGTTGTATTTTTTTTTTTTTTTATTTGAATTTATATTTTTTGAATATATTTTTTTGAATATATTTTTTTGATTTTTTGTTGTTTTTTTTGAATATTTTTTATTGTCTTTATTTAAATAAATGCCTATTATTAGATACATAAAATAGGAAAAATATAGCATTTTGTAAAAATTCCAAAAATAAAATAAAAAATTAAGCATAATGGTATGGTTCCAAAAACCAATATTAAATCTCAATATGCATGGTGACCTATAAATTCAGTTGAATATATTGAACAATCTCATTGGTAACCAACATTTCCAGGTTTACTATGGCACCTGATATGAATATCTCATGGGTAACCAATATTTCCATGTTTACTATGGCACCTGATTTGAACATCTCATGGGTAACCAATATTTCCATGTTTACTATTGCACCTGATTTGAACATCTCATGGGTAACCAATATTTCCATGTTTACTTCGTAATTGGGAGGACATGGAGTTTAAGGAAGTGTTTTTGAAAATGTGTTGTCAGAATAAAAGGAAACAGCAAAGATTCATTTGTAATTTATAGCAAAAATCACTCGTCCACAAGGACAAGATGGCCACCATGGCTAAAAATGAAAACTTGTAGCGACTACTCCTCTGAAACAACTTGACGGAATTTCATGAAACTTCACAGGAATGTTGCTCTTAATGTCTAATTGATCCTAGCAAAATTTCAGGTCGGCCGGAAATTCAAGATGGCCGCCACGGTTAAAAATAGATTTTCAAAAAACAAGTCTGTAGCGACTACTTCTTGAAATCAAAATCAATCAGTAGAGCTTCAAGGTCATTGACCTCTTGTTTTTTTTGTTTTTTTTTACATATTTCTGTGTTGTTTTAGTCAGTTCTCCGACAGCCCTTGTTTACCATGCTCTAGATGTTATGTTACATACTGTACAAGATGGACCGGTGTTACATACTGTACGGGATGGATCGGTGCCTTTTTTACCATGCTCTAGATGATATGTTACATACTGTACATGATGGACCGGTGTTACATACTGTACGTGATGGACCGGTGTTACATACTGTACATGATGGACCGGTGCCTTTATTACCATGCACTAGATGTTATGTTACATACTGTACTTGATGGACCGGTGTTACACACTGTACATGATGGACCGGTGCCTTTTTTACCATGCTCTAGATGTTATGTTACATACTGTATGTGATGGACCGGTGTTACATACTGTACATGATGGACCGGTGCCTTTATTACCATGCACTAGATGTTATGTTACATACTGTACTTGATGGACCGGTGTTACATACTGTACATGATGGACCGGTGCCTTTTTAGCTCTACTGATCAGAGATTAGCAGAGCTTATGCCGTGGTGCGGCGTCCGTCTGTCCGTCTGTCCGTCTGTCTGTCCGTAAACTTTTATTTGTAGCGACTTCACAGCTGAAACTACTGGATGGATATTCATGAAACTTTACAGAAATGTTGCCCATAAAGTCTAGTTGATCCTAGCAAAAATTCATGTTGATGTGAAATCCAAGATGGCTGCCAAAGCTAAAAATAGAGTTTTCAAATACAAGTTTGTAGCGACTTCTTCTTGAAAACTATAAGTGATATTGATATGGGACTTTTTCTAAAATGATCAGCATGACATGATGTTGATCCTAGTCAAAAATCGTTTTGATTCAACGTTAAACATGGCTGCCAGCGGCCATCTTTGTTTACATAGAGTTATATAGTAAAAACTTGTAGCGACTACTTCTCTGAAACTACTTTGCGGATTGTCATGAAACTTTACAGGAATGTTGCTCTTGATGTCTAATTGATCCTAGAAAAATTTCAGGTCGGCCGGAAATTCAAGATCGCCGTCACAGCTAAAAATAGATTTTTAAAAAATAAGTTTGTAGCGACTACTTCTTGAAAACTATAAGTGATATTGATATGGGACTTTTTCTAAAATGATCAGCATTACATGATGTTGATCCTAGTCAAAAATCGTTTTGATTCAACGTTAAACATGGCTGCCAGCGGCCATCTTTGTTTACATAGAGTTATATAGTAAAAACTTGTAGCGACTACTCCTCTGAAACTACTTGGCGGATTGTCATGAAACTTTACAGGAATGTTGCTCTTGATGTCTAATTGATCCTATCAAAATTTCAGGTCGGCCGGAAATTCAAGATGGCCGTCACAGCTAAAAATAGATTTTTAAAAAATAAGTTTGTAGCGACTACTTCTTGAAAACAATTAAGTGATATTGATATGGGACTTTTTCTAAAATGATCAGCATGACATGATGTAGATCCTTGTGGAAAATTATTTTGATTCGACATTAAACATGGCTGCCAGTGGCCATCTTTGGTTACATAGAGTTATATAGTAAAAACTTGTAGCGACTACTCCTCTGAAACTACTTGACGGATGTTCATGAAACTTCACAGGAATGTTGCTCTTGATGTCTAGTTGATCCTAGAAAAATTTCAGGTCGGCCGGAAATTCAAGATTGCCGCCACAGCTAAAAATAGATTTAAAATAAATAAATTTGTAGCGACTACTTCTTCAAAACAATAAGAGATATTGATATGGGACTTTTTCTAAAATGATCAGTATGACATGATGTTGGTCCTTGTCGAAAATCGTTTTGATTTGACCTTAAACATGGCTGCTTTGTTTACATAGAGTTATATAATGAAAACTTGTAGCGACTACTTGTTTGAAACTGTTTACCTGACGGATTTTCATGAAACTTCACAGGAATGTTGCTCTTAATGTCTTATTGATCTTAGCAAAATTTCAGGTCGGCCGGAAATTCAAGATGGCCGCCACGGTTAAAAATAGATTTTCAAAAAACAAGTCTGTAGCGATTACTTCCTGAAATCAAAATCTATCAGTAGAGCTTCAAGGTCATTGACCTCTTGTTTACCATGCTCTAGATGTTGTGTTACATACTGTACGGGATGGACCGGTGTTACATATTGTACGTGATGGACCAGTGCCTTTATTACCAGTGTTACATACAGTATATGGTTTTATTTAACTACTTTACAAAGAGTGCATATAATAACACATATTCTTGCATACCGGACAAGGATATCAGTCATTTTACCGGGGCTAGATATTTCCATAAAATTCACGCGGAACAATAATGGCGTCAATAACGTGAAAATGCATGATGTCATTGTGTTAAAAAACATTAAAACTTTGGTTATTGGCGACATCAACGCACAAAATGTCAATGATATGCAAGAAAAAGAATCCATCATGAGTTTATCCATATGAGATAGGTAAATCTCACCCTCGGGATCAGAATTGCAACCAAGAACTCGGCAGAGCCTCGTCCCTGGTGACAATTCTGACCCTCGGGTGAGATTTCGCTATCTCACATGGATACTCATGATTGATTCTTATATTACACCATAGATACCTGCTAATAGCATCATTAAATACATTAATAAAAGACAGAGAAATTTCCCTTGGAATCGTCTGACAGTTTGTATATTTAGCCAACACAGACAATTCTGTGCTTGTGTTGTTTCCATGATCGATTATAAACAACAAATGATAGAGCTGTTTTCGTGTTTTGAGCTTCAAATGAGTATATTTAAAACTTTCGTATAAATATCCGATAATATTCACAACAGTGAATCTGAATATTCAGTTACAGCTATTTAAATGTTAAATATTTTGATCAATCCAATATGTGGGCTTTTCAATTACTACTAAATGAAAGAGAACAGCTTATGGAAGCAGAAAATAAGTCCAAGAGAAGGATCAATGACTGGCCATCAGTATTGGTTACAATAGTCCATACAATATCATGCATTAATCTATAGATTGTATATTTTACAGGACCTGCTGGAATACAACAATAGTCCGTACAATATCATGCATCAATCTATAGATTGTATATTTTACAGGACCTGCTGGAATACAACAACAGTCCATACACTATCATGCATTAATCTGTAGATGTATATGTTACAGGACCTGCTGGAATACAACAATAGTCCGTACAATATCATGCATTAATCTATAGATTGTGAATGTTATAGGACCTGCTGGAATACAACAATAGTCCATACAATATCATGCATTAATCTGTAGATATATATGTTACAGGACCTGCTGGAATACAACAATAGTCCATACAATATTATGCATTAATCTGTAGATGTATATGTTACAGGACCTGCTGGAATACAACAATAGTCCGTACGATATCATGCATTAATCTGTAGATGTATATGTTACAGGAACTGCTGGAATACAACAATAGTCCGTACACTATCATGCATTAATATGTAGATGTATATGTTACAGGACCTGCTGGAATACAACAATAGTCCGTACAATATCATGCATTAATCTATAGATTGTATATTTTACAGGACCTGCTGGAATACAACAATAGTCCGTACAATATCATGCATTAATCTGTAGATGTATATGTTACAGGACCTGCTGGAATACAACAATAGTCCATACAATATCATGCATTAATCTGTAGATGTATATGTTACAGGACCTGCTGGAATACAACAATAGTCCGTACAATATCATGCATTAATCTATAGATTGTATATTTTACAGGACCTGCTGGAATACAACAATAGTCCATACAATATCATGCATTAATCTGTTGATGTATATGTTACAGGACCTGCTGGAATACAACAATAGTCCATACAATATCATGCATTAATCTGTAGATGTATATGTTACAGGACCTGCTGGAATACAACAATAGTCATACAATATCATGCATTAATCTGTAGATGTATATGTTACAGGACCTGCTGGAATACAACAGTAGTCCGTACAATATCATGCATTAATCTGTAGATGTATATGTTACAGGACCTGCTGGAATACAACAATAGTCCGTACAATATCATGCATTAATCTGTAGATGTATATGTTACAGGACCTGCTGGAATACAACAATAGTCCGTACAATATCATGCATTAATCTGTAGATGTATATGTTACAGGACCTGCTGGAATACAACAATAGTCCGTACAATATCATGCATTAATCTGTAGATGTATATGTTACAGGACCTGCTGGAATACAACAATAGTCTGTACAATATCATGCATTAATCTGTAGATGTATATGTTACAGGACCTGCTGGAATACAACAATAGTCCGTACAATATCATGCATTAATCTGTAGATGTATATGTTACAGGACCTGCTGGAATACAACAATAGTCCGTACAATATCATGCATTAATCTGTAGATGTATATGTTACAGATCCTGCTGGAACACAACAATAGACCGTACAATATCATGCATCATTAATCTGTAGATGTATATGTTACAGGACCTGCTGGAATACAACAATAGTCATACAATATCATGCATTAATCTGTAGATGTATATGTTACAGGACCTGCTGGAATACACCAGTAGTCCGTACAATATCATGCATTAATCTGTAGATGTATATGTTACAGGACCTGCTGGAATACAATAATAGTCCTTACAATATCATGCATTAATCTGTAGATGTATATGTTATAGGACCTGCTGGAATACAAGACTAAGGTGCGTATCCTGAAGGTGCGTACCCTGGATGGTACGGTACGTAAGATGCAGGCCGATGACAGCCACACTGTGGGACAAATACTTATTACAATCACATCAAAAATAGGTACGTTGTAACTCATTCTAATAGGGCTAAACATGTCTTAACTTGTCAAGTAATAAAATAACTAAAATTAAATCTATTTCATTCTGTTACTATATTTCCGGTCATACTGGGACAACACTACTTAAAACCTTTGAAACATGCTTAGATATTAGATGCAGCACAACGCATGGTATTTATAGTGCGATAACATTTTGTAAGCACACTTTAGACTTTGTATGATGGTGGAATTTTAGTGGTGACAGACCACCCACTTATTCCTGGGTCAAACCAGTACTGTATAAGTCCTGCCATTTGTAAGAATCCATGCTCTCTCACAGTTGCAGACTCAACGTCTTTACCCTCTTCACCACGGAGGCACTTTGATAAAAAAATATTGAAACAAAAGATCAGTGGAAATGTTCAATTTCTGTCTTACACGAATATTGAAACTGGTTATATCAAAAGAGAAATTATAAAACAGCAAATGAAAACTAAAGTAGTTAGCCACCAAATACCTTGTTTTATTAGCTCTTCAGAAAGGAGATAAATGGAGAAACAGAGGGGGATACATTTTTTGTCTACTTGTGTAGAGTGGCATATACTTAAGGATCATTTTGTTTGGCGTTCAGCCTTCAGACTTTGAAGTTCATTGTATGTTATCATCACAGATATAACACACCACAAGGTTGTATATACTATGACAGGTATAACAAACCACAACATTGTATGTATCATCAAATATATAACACACCACAACATTGTACGTACCGATATAGGTATAACAAACCACAACATTGTACGTACAATTACAGGTAAAACAAACCACAACATTGTATGTACCATTGCAGGTATAACAAACCACAACATTGTACGTACCATTGCAGGTATAACCAACCACAACATTGTACGTACCATTGCAGGTATAACAAACCACAACGTTGTACGTACCATTGCAGGTATAACAAACCACAAAATTGTACATACCATGACAGGTATAACAAACCACAACATTGTACGTACACGTACCATTACAGGTATAACAAACCACAACATTGTATGTACCATTACAGTATAACAAACCACAACATTGTACGTACAATTACAGGTATAACAAACCACAACATTGTATGTACCATTACAGGTATAACAAACCACAACATTGTACGTACCATTGCAGGTATAACAAACCACAACATTGTACGTACATGTACCATTACAGGTATAACAAACCACAACATTGTACATACCATTACAGTATAACAAACCACAACATTGTACGTACAATTACAGGTATAACAAACCACAACATTGTACGTACCGTTACGGGTATAACAAACCACAACATTGTACATACCATTACAGGTATAAAAAACCACAACATTGTACATACCATTACAGGTATAACAAACCACAACATTGTACGTACCATTACAGGTATAACAAACCACAATATTGTACGTACCATTACAGGTATAACAAATCGCAACATTGTACCGATATAACAAACCACAACATTGTATGTACAATTACAGGTATAACAAACCACAACAATGTTTGTACCATTACAGGTATAACAAACCACAACATTGTATGTACCATTACAGGTATAACAAACGACAACAATGTATGTACAATTACAGGTATAACAAACCACAACAATGTTTGTACCATTACAGGTATAACAAACGACAACATTGTACGTACCATTACAGGTATAACAAACCACAACATTGTACATACCATTACAGGTATAAAAAACCACAACATTGTACATACCATTACAGGTATAACAAACCACAACATTGTATGTACAATTACAGGTATAACAAACCACAACAATGTTTGTACCATTACAGGTATAACAAACCACAACATTGTATGTACAATTACAGGTTTAACAAACCACAACAATGTTTGTACCATTACAGGTATAACAAACGACAACATTGTACGTACCGTTACAGGTATAACAAACCACAACATTGTACATACCATTACAGGTATAAAAAACCACAACATTGTACATACCATTACAGGTATAACAAACCACAACATTGTACGTACCATTACAGGTATAACAAACCACAACATTGTACGTACCATTACAGGTATAACAAATCGCAACATTGTACCGATATAACAAACCACAACATTGTATGTACAATTACAGGTATAACAAACCACAACAATGTTTGTACCATTACAGGTATAACAAACCACAACATTGTATGTACCATTACAGGTATAACAAACGACAACAATGTATGTACAATTACAGGTATAACAAACCACAACAATGTTTGTACCATTACAGGTATAACAAACGACAACATTGTACGTACCATTACAGGTATAACAAACCACAACATTGTACATACCATTACAGGTATAAAAAACCACAACATTGTACATACCATTACAGGTATAACAAACCACAACATTGTATGTACAATTACAGGTATAACAAACCACAACAATGTTTGTACCATTACAGGTATAACAAACCACAACATTGTATGTACAATTACAGGTTTAACAAACCACAACAATGTTTGTACCATTACAGGTATAACAAACGACAACATTGTACGTACCGTTACAGGTATAACAAACCACAACATTGTACATACCATTACAGGTATAAAAAACCACAACATTGTACATACCATTACAGGTATAACAAACCACAACATTGTACGTACCATTACAGGTATAACAAACCACAACATTGTACGTACCATTACAGGTATAACAAATCGCAACATTGTACCGATATAACAAACCACAACATTGTTTGTACAATTACAGGTATAACAAACCACAACAATGTATGTACCATTACAGGTATATAACAAACCACAACAACGTATGTACCATTACAGGTATATAACAAACCACAACAATTTATGTACCATTGCAGGTATAACAAACCACAACATTGTATGTACCATTACAGGTATATAACAAACCACAACAATGTATGTAACATTACAGGTATAACATACCACAACATTGTATGTACCATTACAGGTATATAACATACCACAACATTGTATGTACCATTACAGGTATATAACAAACCACAACAATGCATGTACCATTACAGGTATAACAAACCACAACAATGTATGTACCATTACAGGTATATAACAAACCACAACTACATATGTACCATTACAGGTATATAACAAACCACAATGTATGTACCATTACAAGTATAACAAACCACAACAGTGTATGTGCCATTATAGGTATAACAAACCACAACATTGTATGTGCCATTATAGGTATAACAAACCACAACAATGTTTGTACCATTACAGGTATAACAAACCACAACATTGTATGTACCATTACAGGTATAACAAACCACTACATTGTATGTACCATTACAGGTATAACAAACCACAACATTGTATGTACCATTACAGGTATAACAAACCACAACATTGTATGTATCGTCAAATATATAACACACCACAAGGTTGCATGTACCATTACAGGTATAACAAACCACAACAATGTATGTACCATTACAGGTATAACAAACCACAACATTGTATGTTACAGGTATAACAAACCACAACAATGTCTGTACCATTACAGGTATAACAAACCACTACATTGTATGTACCATTACAGGTTTAACAAACCACAACATTGTATGTACCATTACAGGTATAACAAACCACAACATTGTATGTACCATTACAGGTATATAACAAACCACAACATTGTATGTACCATTACAGGTATAACAAACCACTACATTGTATGTACCATTACAGGTATAACAAACCACAACATTGTATGTTACAGGTATAACAAACCACAACATTGTATGTACCATTACAGGTATAACAAACCACTACATTGTATGTACCATTACAGGTATAACAAACCACAACATTGTATGTTACAGGTATAACAAACCACAACAATGTATGTACCATTACAGGTATAACAAACCACTACATTGTATGTACCATTACAGGTTTAACAAACCACAACATTGTATGTACCATTACAGGTATAACAAACCACAACATTGTATGTACCATTACAGGTATATAACAAACCACAACAATGTATGTACCATTACAGGTATATCAAACCACTACATTGTATGTACCATTACAGGTATAACAAACCACAACATTGTATGTACCATTACAGGTATAACAAACCACAACATTGTATGTACCATTACAGGTATAACAAACCACAACAATGTATGTACCATTACAGGTATAACAAACCACAACAATGTATGTACCATTACAGGTATAACAAACCACAACATTGTATGTTACAGGTATAACAAACCACAACAATGTATGTACCATTACAGGTATAACAAACCACAACATTGTATGTTACAGGTATATAACAAACCACAACAATGTATGTACCATTACAGGTATAACAAACCACAACATTGTATGTTACAGGTATAACAAACCACAACATTGTATGTTACAGGTATAACAAACCACAACATTGTATGTACCATTACAGGTATAACAAACCACTACATTGTATGTACCATTACAGGTATAACAAACCACAACATTGTGTGTTACAGGTATAACAAACCACAACAATGTATGTACCATTACAGGTATAACAAACCACTACATTGTATGTACCATTACAGGTTTAACAAACCACAACATTGTATGTACCATTACAGGTATATAACAAACCACAACAATGTATGTACCATTACAGGTATAACAAACCACAACATTGTATGTTACAGGTATATAACAAACCACAACAATGTATGTACCATTACAGGTATAACAAACCACAACATTGTATGTTACAGGTATATAACAAACCACAACAATGTATGTACCATTACAGGTATAACAAACCACAACATTGTATGTTACAGGTATAACAAACCACAACATTGTATGTACCATTACAGGTATAACAAACCATGAAGAATACTCATTAGTGCTAGAACTGCCTGAGGATGAGAAAGAGAAAACACTGACATTAAAACGTGACAAATCAATTGCTAAAGATCAGAAAAAGTTGGAGGAGATGAGGAAGAAACTACACACAGAAGACGACAGTGAGTCTAGTCTTTATTCTAGTTCATTTATGACAGATATACATCAATCTTGATAATTCAACTAGAGAACCAGATAATCGCTATGGGAAGCTACAGTTCCTATACCCTTACAGTATCTGGTCAGTCAGTGCTCCAGATGATCGTTCAGCACAATGCGTGTTGTAAGCGTGAAAACAAATTATGTTACGTATTTACATTTAGAAATGCGTATTCTTAAAAACAAGTTTTGGACAAATCATTAATGTAAAATCTGTATTCTTAATCATTACTGTTAAAAATATTGAGTGGCATTAATGTCTGTCAAACAGCCGACAAAAAATCAATTTCTTTTCTTCTTATAAGCAACTACTAGTAATTGCTGAAGGCACTTGATTGTTACCTCAATCTTTAATAAACATCTATTGAGTATGACTGGGCACACTCAATTTTTCTAAGCTATTGAAGTGTGTCCACAGGAATTTGGTTCTCAGTATTTATTAATCCCCTACCGGTCTCGACCGGAGTGGACTTTAGGTTTGCCCCCCGTCCGTCTGTCCGTCTTGTCATCTTTTTTAACTTTGTCATGCATAGTGGGATTTTGAAATAACTTGGCACAAATGTTCATCCTAATAAGACGGCGTGTCATGCGCAAGACCAAGGTCCGTAGCTCAAAGGTCAAGGTCACAGTTGGAGGTTAAAGGTCAGAAATATCCTTGTCAGGGCTGTAACTTTGTCGTGCAACTTGGGATTTTGAAATTACTTGGCACAAATGTTCACCATAATGAGACGGCGTGTCGCGCGCAAGATCCAGGTCCGTAGCTCAAAGGTCAAGGTCACACTTGGAGGTTAAAGTTCAGAGATACGCTTGTCCGGGCTGTAACTTTATGCATTGTGGGATTTTGAAATAACTTGACACAAATGTTCACCATAATGAGACGGCGTGTCAGGTCTGTAGCTCAAAGGTCAAGATCACACTTGGAGGTTAAAGGTTAGAAATATGTTTGTCCGGGCTGTAACTTTGTCATGCATGGTGGGATTTTGAAATAACTCCACACACATGTTCGACATAAAGAGACGGCGTGTCGCACGCAAGACCCAGGTCCGTAGCTCGAAGGTCCAGGTCAAGATACCTTCAGAACACAGGAACACATATTTTGCAGCTAAACATGGTAAGGTATTCAACATTCCTTGCATGATCATTCACATGGCCACATTCAACCTTTCATATGGGTACATTCAAAGATAACTGTTTCTTCAATAACTTCAGAATTAACAAACTGGCTAATAACAACTTTATTTCTTTGAAATTTTGCAATTATTGTGTTGACGAAACACAGTAACCTTTGACAGCAGTTTGACATTTGTGCAGTTAATGTGTTGACGAAACAGTAACTTTTGACAGCAGTGCAGCTTCTGAATTGTTAATTTTGCACAAGACCTGGTAGGGGACTATGGCCGTCCCTCGAACTGCTTCTTGTTGGCAATTTTTTAATGCATTTTGTGTGCTCATTAATTCTATTTTAATATGTGTTTGGTAATAAGATATGCGAAATTACGCAGTTACACATCTTATCTGGAGCACTGGTCAGTGTTCATTATGTGATCCATCCACACTGTTAGAAAATACTCTATATTCCAAACTAAAAACTGGTTCTGATCACATATATTGGTTATATTGCCTGAATGGAGCTCTGTTCTTACAATAATTTGAATACTGTACTTCTATTAAACTGGTTGGACTGTGCCTAAACCCTTCAAGGCACACACAGCCGTCTTAATGTAACTGTTTCCCATTTTCAAATTAACAATCCAAACATCGAGAATATACCTGAAATTTTCCTTTTAAGCAATATTTTGAAATGGTTTTTCTCTTTAAAACACCAATACAACCAACTGATCGTGAAGTTTTTATTGTAATTTACACAATAAAACCAACTGATCGTGAAGTTTTCATTGTATTTTACACAATATAACCAACTGATCGTGAAGTTTTCATTGTATTTTACACAATATAACCAACTGATCGTGAAGTTTTCATTGTATTTTACACAATACAACCAACTGATAGTGAAGTTTTCATTGTATTTTACACAATACAACCAACTGATCGTGAACATTGTATTTTACAGTGAACTGGCTGGACCATGCTAAGACACTACGTGAGCAGGGAATTGAGGCAGATGAAACTCTTTTGTTGAGGAGGAAGTTTTTCTTCTCAGATCAGAACGTAGATGCTAGAGATCCGGTTCAACTTAATCTGCTGTTTGTACAGGTCAGTATGTACTTGTGGTGTTCCAGATTATCAGTTGTGAGAGGACTGGTTGACCACTATTGCTGCTTCAATTATGTAAGGATAGGTTACTAATTCTGTTGAATCAGTTATGTGAGAATTGGTCACTATTTCTGTTGGCTCCATTATGCATGGCTGAACGTTTTCCGTATTGAAACGGAAATCCGTATTGGGGACCCTCCCTGGGACCATTTTTCCAAATCGTGTAAATCCGTTAGAGTTTTTCTAGGGGATGGGGGGAGGGGGGTAAGAATATGTTTGGGCTGGGAAATGTTGACCTACATTAAGTCACATAGATATAATATTGTCTGGTTTATTACCTTTGTTAATATAAATAAGTTTGTTTTCACTTCGAAAACGCAATACGCTTTTAACAGACATAACTGGTTTCCGGTATGAATAAATCTACAAAGCCGAGTCCCAGCGCTTGCTCACGATGGCTACCAATTTTTTACGACAACCGTAAATAATAACAATGCGCGGCCCTGGATTGTTTTGCGAGAAAAATGCGAACATTTTTAATACACTCGAAGCACTCATTTATTAACGCGATTTGATGAGGTATTCAGTGTATTTCATTAACATATTTGGATGTGCATCTTTCCCAAAAAGGCAAAAACTTAGCATTATGCTTCTTTTTTCATATGTCACCGGTTTTCACGATTCCAAAAAGAACGCAACTCGCAAGAAAAGATAGGACCGAAAATATATTTGTTTAAGTTCTGAATGTATTTCATTGATATACATGAGGCCTTACACTACTGCATAAATATTCAAAAATAAGACCAAGTGGACTTAAATTTGGGGCAAGTGAGGTTTTGGGCAGGGCAATTGCTAATGTAAATATGTATATAGAACAGAGACAGTGGTGAACATTGACTAAATATGGATATAGAAAAGAGACAGTAGTGAACATTGACTAAATATGGATATAGAAAAGAGACAGTAGTGAACATTGACTAAATATGGATATAGAACAGAGACAGTAGTGAACATTGACTAAATATGGATATAGAAAAGAGACAGTAGTGAACATTGACTAAATATGGATATAGAACAGAGACAGTAGTGAACATTGACTAAATATGGATATAGAACAGGGACAGTGGTTAACATTGTATGTAAATATGTATATAGAACAGAGACAGTAGTGAACATTGACTAAATATGGATATAGAACAGAGACAGTAGTGAACATTGACTAAATATGGATATAGAACAGGGACAGTGGTTAACATTGTATGTAAATATGTATATAGAACAGAGACAGTGGTGAACATTGACTGGTGACTGATGTGAACATTGATATTGCTGTGTACATGCATCTATTTCCACTTAAAACTTCAAGAGGGTTATGGACAATATCAGTAAGTACATGTACATGTTTAATGCATTTTAAGGGGATCAAAATACCAAAAATCCAAAAGCTTCAAGGAGTCTTCGCTCCCCTGAACCCCCTGATCAGGGCTTCGCACTGGACCTGACTGGGGGCCTAGTGGCCCCCTAGACCCCCGGACTGATTTCAGTATTGGGGAAATTGAAAACTTCAAGCCATGATTATGTAAGGATTGGTTACTATTTCTGTTGGCTCCATTATTTAAGGATTGGTCACTATTTCTGTTGGCTCCATTATGTAAGGATTGGTTACTATTTCTGTCGGCTCCTTTATGTAAGGTTTGGTTACTATTTCTGTTGTCACAGTTATGTAAGGATTGGTTACTATTTCTGTTGGCTCCATTATTTAAGGATTGGTCACTATTTCTGTTGGCTCCATTATGTAAGGATTGGTTACTATTTCTGTCGGCTCCTTTATGTAAGGTTTGGTTACTATTTCTGTTGTCACAGTTATGTAAGGTTTGGTTACTATTTCTGTTGGCTCCATTATGTAAGGATTGGTTACTATTTCTGTTGGCTCCATTATGTAAGGATTGGTTACTATTTCTGTTGGCTCCTTTATGTAAGGATTGGTTACTATTTCTGTTGGCTCCCTTATGTAAGGAAAGGATTGGTTACTATTTCTGTTGGCTCCATTATGTAAGGATTGGTTACTATTTCTGTTGGCTCCATTATGTAAGGATTGGTCACTGTTTCTTTTGGATAGATTGTGTGAGGATTGGTCACTATTTCTTTTGGATTAATTATCTGAGGATGTGTCACTATTTATGTTGGATCGATTATGTGAGGATTGGTCACAATTTCTGTTGATTTTCAATATATTGTTTATATTTAATTAAAGCAATCACTATTGTGTCCAGTATGAATAAAGTACTTACTATACACAGACTTGTTGAAATTGATATGTGTTGCTTCAAATATCGTTTTTTGAAGACAGTATTATAGAGTTATTAATAATTCACATTATCATAAGCAATACACGATTGATAATTTACTTTTGACCTTGATCTATTAAATTTTGTAGACACGTGATGCAATCCTGAATGGTACCCATCCCGTGTCCCAGGAAGAAGCAATCATGTTTGCCGGGATCCAGTGTCAAATACAGTTTGGCGACCACGATGAACAAAAACACAAGCCGGGACTTTTCGAGTAAGTTTCTGTAGACAGATGCCTAGTACTGGTGCTTATATTGCCTGCCAGCGAATGGGGAACATCCCTGATACTATGCTGTATGAATACTAAATGTACTTATATTGCCTGCCAGCAGAATGGGGAACATCCCTGATACTCTGCTATATGAATACTACATATACTTATATTGCCTGCCAGCAGAATGGGGAACATCCCTGATACTCTGCTATATGAATACTACATGTACTTATATTGCCTGCCAGCAGAATGGAGAACATCCCTGATACTCTGCTATCTGAATACTACATGCACTTATATTGCCTGCCAGCAGAATGGAGAACATCCCTGATACTCTGCTATGTGAATACTACATGCACTTATATTGCCTGCCAGCAGAATGGAGAACATCCCTGATACTCTGCTATATGAATACTGCATGTACTTATATTGCCTGCCAGCAGAATGGAGAACATCCCTGATACTCTGCTATATGAATACTGCATGTACTTATATTGCCTGCCAGCAGAATGGAGAACATCCCTGATACTCTGCTATATGAATACTACATGTACTTATATTGCCTGCCAGCAGAATGGAGAACATCCCTGATACTCTGCTATATGAATACTGCATGTACTTATATTGCCTGCCAGCAGAATGGAGAACATCCCTGATACTCTGCTATCTGAATACTACATGCACTTATATTGCCTGCCAGCAGAATGGAGAACATCCCTGATACTCTGCTATATGAATACTGCATGTACTTATATTGCCTGCCAGCAGAATGGGGAACATCCCTGATACTCTGCTATATGAATACTACATGTACTTATATTGCCTGCCAGCAGAATGGGGAACATCCCTGATACTCTGCTATATGAATACTACATGTACTTATATTGCCTGCCAGCAGAATGGAGAACATTCCTGATACTCTGCTATATGAATACTACATGTACTTATATTGCCTGCCAGCAGAATGGGGAACATCCCTGATACTCTGCTATATGAATACTACATGTACTTATATTGCCTGCCAGCAGAATGGAGAACATCCCTGATACTCTGCTATATGAATACTACATGTACTTATATTGCCTGCCAGCAGAATGGGGAACATCCCTGATACTCTGCTATATGAATACTACATGTACTTATATTGCCTGCCAGCAGAATGGAGAACATTCCTGATACTCTGCTATATGAATACTACATGTACTTATATTGCCTGCCAGCAGAATGGAGAACATCCCTGATACTCTGCTATATGAATACTACATGTACTTATATTGCCTGCCAGCAGAATGGAGAACATCCCTGATACTCTGCTATATGAATACTGCATGTACTTATATTGCCTGCCAGCAGAATGGAGAACATCCCTGATACTCTGCTATATGAATACTGCATGTACTTATATTGCCTGCCAGCAGAATGGAGAACATCCCTGATACTCTGCTATATGAATACTACATGTACTTATATTGCCTGCCAGCAGAATGGAGAACATCCCTGATACTCTGCTATATGAATACTACATGTACTTATATTGCCTGCCAGCAGAATGGAGAACATTCCTGATACTCTGCTATATGAATACTGAATGTACTTATATTGCCTGCCAGCAGAATGGAGAACATCCCTGATACTCTGCTATATGAATACTGCATGTACAGTCAAATGGAAGGAAAATTGATAGCTATTAAGGATGATGCCGGTCACTTTCCAAAGAGCTTTTATAGGGACCACTTTGGCATCTGTCCCTCCACACGTATTTCATGAGAAACAACTTGGAAAATAGTTTCCAAGCTATATTGCTTTCCTGACATGGTGTGCCAAGCTATTTTGCTGTCCTGACATGGTGTGCCAAGCTATATTGCTTTCCTGACATGGTGTGCCAAGCTATTTTGCTGTCCTGACATGGTGTGCCAAGCTATTTTGCTGTCCTGACATGGTGTGCCAAGCTATATTTCTGTCCTGACATGGTGTGCCAAGCTATATTGCTGTCCTGACATGGTGTGCCAAGCTATATTTCTGTCCTGACATGGTGTGCCAAGCTATTTTGCTGTCCTGACATGGTGTGCCAAGCTATATTTCTGTCCTGACATGGTGTGCCAAGCTATATTGCTGTCCTGACATGGTGTGCCAAGCTATATTGCTGTCCTGACATGGTGTGCCAAGCTATATTGCTGTCCTGACATGGTGTGCCAAGCTATATTGCTGTCCTGACATGGTGTGTAAACTATTGTGTTGCATGTTGATACATGTGCTGTAGTGTTTATGCACTGGACTAGTAAGATTGAACATTTATTGTGCTTGTATTGGACTTGTAACATTGAATATCTATTGTGCTTATATTGGACTTGTAACAGAGAATATCTCACCTTTATTGAATACAATGTTGACCAAACTATATTTCTGTGTTACTTTTATGGACCTGGCTTGGTGTGCACATTTCTGCCTTGCTGTGACCTAATATGGACCTGACTTGGTGTGCACATTTTTGCATTGCTGTGACCTAATATGGACCTGACTTGGTGTGCACATTTTTGCATTGCTGTGACCTAATATTGACCTGACTTGGTGTGCACATTTTTGCATTGCTGTGACCTAATATGGACCTGACTTGGTGTGCACATTTTTGCATTGCTGTGACCTAATATGGACCTGACTTGGTGTGCACATTGCTGTGACCTAATATGGACCTGACTTGGTGTGCACATTGCTGTGACCTAATATGGACCTGACTTGGTGTGCACATTGCTGTGACCTAATATGGACCTGACTTGGTGTGCATTGCTGTGACCTAAAATGGACCTGACTTGGTGTGCACATTGCTGTGACCTAATATGGACCTGACTTGGTGTGCATTGCTGTGACCTAATATGGACCTGACTTGGTGTGCACATTGCTGTGACCTAATATGGACCTGACTTGGTGTGCACATTGCTGTGACCTAATATGGACCTGACTTGGTGTGCACTGCACGTTGTTGCATTGCTGTGACCTAATATGGACCTGACTTGGTGTGCACATTGCTGTGACCTAATATGGACCTGACTTGGTGTGCACATTGCTGTGACCTAATATGGACCTGACTTGGTGTGCACGTTGTTGCATTGCTGTGACCTAATATGGACCTGACTTGGTGTGCACATTGCTGTGACCTAATATGGACCTGACTTGGTGTGCACATTGCTGTGACCTAATATGGACCTGACTTGGTGTGCACATTGCTGTGACCTAATATGGACCTGACTTGGTGTGCACATTGCTGTGACCTAATATGGACCTGACTTGGTGTGCACATAGCTGTGACCTAACTTCAACGAAAGACTTCTATGACATTTTATATTTTTGAAAATAGGAATCTCCATTCTACCACAAGTGTTAAAAAAAAAAAATGCATGTTTCCTGAATTCAGTGGACAGAATTGGATTTCCTAAAAGTTGCATCTTAATACAGGTGTCCAATTTTGTAGCGAGGATTGGATCTTAACCATGGCATGAATATGCACCCCTTCAGTTATTTTTTAAGCTGGTTTATGCATTCATAGATTTACACTGTCAGTCAAAAATGTATCATCCGATTATGCCATTTAACCAATTACATTCACATTGGGTATTTACACCTGTAGGTAAAGCATATGCTCGCCCATATACAAACCAAATATGCAGTAGAACACATGATATTTGTTTTTGCCCAAATTTAGCTTGGACATTGGTGGGCGTAGTTAACGGATCTTTAGGGATCTATGAATTAGTATCCATTTTGCAAAAAATTAAATGTTTTACGTCCCGTTAACACCTGTAAGGTCATATTGGGACAGTGACCTTGGAGGGAGATGAAGATTCCCATCTGACATGCCAGGGAGTGAACCCACACTAGGCAGAAAGGGCTGCATGTTTTCCATCTGTCTTGAGTGACACACAGGTCTACTTGGTCATAGTTTATGTAACTGGCTGTACTTACACTGTACTATGTATTTTACAGAAACAAAGAATTCCTACCCAAGGAATACTGTAAAGTCAAAGGAATAGAGAAGAAAATATTTTTGGTAAGTAGCCGTCATTGATGTTGCAATATAATGGTTTTCCAGACAAGGGTACCTCAGTCAGTATAATAGGTTTATCTTTGCTTAGAATTCTTGAACATTATTTTAAGAGGTTTAACTTTAATGTTTCCATACAAATAATGACAAAATTAGTGGAAATATAGGAAAGGTATGGCATTTTACATTTATGTTGCCACTGGGAATACACAGTAGTACATAATTATAATTTTTTATTTTTTTTTCATGTAAGATGAAAAACATTGTTAAAGTTTTCAAACATTATGCTATTCTAGGGTGTGAACTTAGAAACTAATATCTGCACCAGTAATTGATGGAAGCTTGTTACTGCACACCTGTTTTCATAAATTTTCTCTTCTTTTCAGGAACACAAGAAATGGGGAGGCTACTCAGAGAGAGATGCAAAAGTGAAATATACGCAACAATGTCGTGCCTTAAAAACATACGGAATTACCTTCTTCTTAGTAAAGGTTAGTAACAATTTATGTTGGCTATTTAATCCGAAGAAAAGCATTTTAATGGTATGCCATTCTTTTCATCCAGAGTTTACAAAACAATTATCTTCATTTTCATCCGAGGTCACCTGACAGAATGACCTTTCCTTAGTAGGACCTTAAAAGTGGCCTTAATTTTGACTTTTGTTCTTTCTGTTCCCAAATGTATCCACATCAATAATGTCATTACGGTCTTAAAGGACACCTTTACTTTTACCTCCAAGTTTCCCTAAACCTCTGAAATTTTATTCCCTCTGAAGCTCCATTACCTTTGACCTTTGCCTTTTACCTCCATGGTCACCTTACCTGTGATGTTTGTGTTTCAGGAGAAGGTGAAGGGTAAAAATAAGTTGGTGCCTCGTCTGTTTGGTATCAACAAGGAGAGCGTGGTCCGTGTAGACGAGAAGACCAAGGAGATCATGAAGTTATGGCCCCTTACCACTGTCCGTAGGTGGGCAGCCTCACCTAACAGTTTCACACTGGTATGTATACATACATCATGAATTTATGGCCCCTTACCACTGTCCGTAGGTGGGCAGCCTCGCCTAACAGTTTCACACTGGTATGTAGTTACATACATCATGAAGTTATGGCCACTTACCACTGTCCGTAGGTGGGCAGCCTCGCCTAACAGTTTCACACTGGTATGTAGTTACATGCATCATGAAGTTATGGCCACTTACCACTGTCCGTAGGTGGGCAGCCTCACCTAACAGTTTCACACTGGTATGTAGTTACATACATCATGAAGTTATGGTCCCTTACCACTGTCCGTAGGTGGGCAGCCTCACCTTACAGTTTCACACTGGTATGTAGTTACATACATCATGAAGTTATGGCCCCTTACCACTGTCCGTAGGTGGGCAGCCTCACCTTACAGTTTCACACTGGTATGTAGTTACATACACCATGAAGTTATGGCCCCTTACCACTGTCCGTAGGTGGGCAGCCTCACCTAACAGTTTCACACTGGTATGTAGTTACATACATCATGAAGTTATGGCCCCTTACCACTGTCCATAGGTGGGCAGCCTCACCTAACAGTTTCACACTGGTATGTATTTACATACATCATGAAGTTATGGCCCCTTACCACTGTCCGTAGGTGGGCAGCCTTGCCTAACAGTTTCACACTGGTATGTAGTTACATACACCATGAAGTTATGGCCCCTTACCACTGTCCGTAGGTGGGCAGCCTCGCCTAACAGTTTCACACTGGTATGTAGTTACATACATCATGAAGTTATGGCCCCTTACCACTGTCCGTAGGTGGGCAGCCTTGCCTAACAGTTTCACACTGGTATGTAGTTACATACACCATGAAGTTATGGCCCCTTACCACTGTCCGTAGGTGGGCAGCCTCGCCTAACAGTTTCACACTGGTATGTAGTTACATACACCATTAAGTTATGGCCACTTACCACTGTCCGTAGGTGGGCAGCCTCGCCTAACAGTTTCACACTGGTATGTGTACATGCATCATGAAGTTATGGCCACTTACCACTGTCCGTAGATGTTCTGTTTGAGATATTATGATTGCTGTTTGAGGTGAACCTAGATAACATAAGTCACATGATAAACCTAGGTATTATGATTGTGTTTGAGATAAACCTAGATAGTATTATTATTATCTGTTTGAGATGAAACCTAGATATTATGATGTTCTGTTTGAGATAAACCTAGATAGTATTATTATCTGTTTGAGATGAAACCTAGATATAATGATGATCTGTTTGAGATAAACCTAGATAGTATTATTATCTGTTTGAGATGAAACCTAGATATTATGATGATCTGTTTGAGATAAACCTAGATAGTATTATTATCTGTTTGAGATGAAACCTAGATATAATGATGATCTGTTTGAGATAAACCTAGATATTATTATCTGTTTGAGATGAAACCTAGATGTTATGATGATCTGTTTGAGATAAACCTAGATAGTATTATTATCTGTTTGAGATGAAACCTAGATATAATGATGATCTGTTTGAGATAAACCTAGATAGTATTATTATTTGTTTGAGATAAACCTAGATATAATGATGATCTGTTTGAGATAAACCTAGATATAATGATGATCTGTTTGAGATACAATCTAGATTATGATGATCTGTTTCAGGACTTTGGTGATCACGCTGACCAGTACTACTCGGTCCAGACTCAGGAAGGAGAGCAGATAGCTGCACTCATAGCTGGATATATTGATATTATACTCAGAAAGGTGTGTTATCTATAAACACATTTCCATTTGAAAGAGTATGAGAGTGAACCTTTGGAAACGTCCAACACGATAAACACAAAATATTGAAGTTTGTTTGAAATCACTGTTTTGTTTTGCTCAATAATGATCAGGAATGATATATTATGGATGGAAAACAAGAAGTCCTATATGTATATTTTGAAGGTAATGGAAGATAAATTTAAATATTTTACATTAATATCGACATTTTTGTGAGGCATCAAATATCCGCAGTATACTGAACTTCATGTACTCTTATTATTTTTAGAAAAACACTTTGGAATTAACCCTGTTTATTTTTGCTGATTTCAGAAAAAAGCTAAGGACCACCTTGGTATAGAGGGTGATGATGATGCCCTGATGTACGAGGAGAATGTGTCCTCTGCCAAGGCCACCATCATCTCCCACCAGAGTCACAATGTGTCCCACCCACAGACAGGCTCTGTCTCCATTCCTGGTGTGATGAGGGACGGTGGGCAGGGTGGTGAGAACCAGATTAGTATGGGTTCCATGCAACAAGCCCTCTTCTCAAGTCAGTCCAACCAGGCCCACGCCGGGCAGGCCATCAGACAGGTGAGTGTTATTGGTGACGGTGGATGGAGGTTCATGGAAGCCAGAACCATCAGTATAGACTCCATACAACAACATGTAGATATGAGCTCACTTTGCATTACAGTAATCGGTAACATTTTCATAATGGGTTTGGTTTGTGTTAGGTCACTTAAGGAGTATTGTACACTTATGTATGTATATTAGGTTCAAAATGCTTCCACTTTATATAAACCTACATATTGGTGACAACACTTTATATAAACATACATATTGGTGACCACACTTTATATAAACCTACATATTGACCACACTTGATATAAGCCTACATATTGGTGACCACTCTTTATATAAACCTACATATTGGTGACCACACTTTATATAAACCTACATATTGGTGACCACACTTGATATAAGCCTACATATTGGTGACCACTCTTTATATAAACCTACATATTGGTGACCACACTTTATATAAACCTACATATTGGTGACCACACTTTATAAAACATACATATTGGTGACCACACTTTATATAAACCTACATATTGGTGACCACACTTTATATAAACCTACATATTGGTGACCACACTTTATATAAACCTACATATTGGTGACCACACTTTATATAAACCTACATATTGGTGACCACACTTTATATAAACCTACATATTGGTGACCACACTTTATATAAACCTACAAATTGGTGACCACACTTTATATAAACATACATATTGGTGACCACACTTTATATAAACCTACATATTGGTGACCACACTTTATATAAACCTACATATTGGTGACCACACTTTATATAAACATACATATTGGTGACCACACTTTATATAAACATACATATTGGTGACCACACTTTATATAAACCTACATATTGGTGACCACACTTTATATAAACATACATATTGGTGACCACACTTTATATAAACATACATATTGGTGACCACACTTTATATAAACCTACATATTGGTGACCACACTTTATATAAACATACATATTGGTGACCACACTTTATATAAACATACATATTGGTGACCACACTTTATATAAACATACATATTGGTGACCACACTTTATATAAACATACATATTGGTGACCACTACATTTTTTATCAAAAGGTCAGTGTGTCTGACCTAACATAACTGAGGAGTATGTGTTAATTGTTTTGTGTTATTTCAGAGTCAGACTTTCCAGGAACATGGCCTAAGTCAGGCCCAGCGTGCCCTCGTGTTGACAATTGGGGATGGCCTAAATGCTGTCAGCGAGGCCCAGGAACAAATAAACACAAACCTTGAACTACCACAACTTGGCTCTGATGCTGTAAGTCAAACTTGAATACATTCAGTCTCCTGTCCTACATGTAAGTCAAACTTGAATACATTCAGTCTCCTGTCCTACATGTAAATCAAACTTGAATACATTCAGTCTCCTGTCCTACATGTAAGTCAAACTTGAATACATTCAGTCTCCTGTCTTACATGTAAGTCAAACTTGAATACATCAGTCTCCTGTCCTACAGGTAAGTTATGGTTAACACATTCAGTCTCCTGTCTTACATGTAAGTCAAACTTGAATACATTCAGTCTCCTGTTCTACATGTAAGTTATGGTTAATACATTCAGTCTCCTGTCCTACATGTAAGTCAAACTTGATTACATTCAGTCTCCTGTCCTACATGTAAGTTATGATTAATACATTCAGTCTCCTGTCCTACATGTAAGTTATGGTTAATACATTCAGTCTCCTGTCCTACATGTTAGTCAAACTAGAATACATTCAGTCCCCTGTCCTACATGTAAGTTACAGTTAATACATTCAGTCTCCTGTCCTACATGTAAGTTACGGTTTATATTACATTCAGTCTCCTGTCCTACATGTAAGTTACGGTTAATACATTCAGTCTCCATGTAAGTTATGGTTAATAAATTCAATCTCCTGTCCTACATATGGTTAATACATTCAGTCTCCTGTCCTACATGAAGGTTACGGTTATTGCATTCAGTCTCCTATCCTACATGTAAGTTACGGTTAATACATTCAGTCTCATGTCCTACATGTAAGTTACGGTTAATACATTGTCTGCTGTTCTACATGTAAGTTATGGTTAATACATTCAGTCTCCTGTCCTACATGTAAGTTACGGTTAATACATTGTCTGCTGTTCTACATGTAAGTTATGGTTATTACATTCAGTCCTCTGTCCTACATGTAAGTTATTACATTCAGTCCCCTGTCCTACATGTAAGTTTACGGTTAATACATTCAGTCTCATGTCCTACATGTAAGTTTACGGTTAATACATTCAGTCTCCTGTCCTACATGTAGGTTACGGTTATTACATTCAGTCTCCTGTCCTACATGTAAGTTACGGTTATTACATTCAGTCTCCTGTCCTACATGTAAGTTACGGTTATTACATTCAGTCTCCTGTCCTAGGACATGTAAGTTACGGTTATTACATTCAGTCTCCTGTCCTACATGTAAGTTATGGTTAATACATTCAGTCTCCTGTCCTACATGTAGGTTACGGTTATTACATTCAGTCTCATGTTCTGCATGTAAGTTACAGTTATTACATTCAGTCCCCTGTCCTACATGTAGGTTACGGTTATAACATTCAGTCTCCTGTCCTACATGTAGGTTACGGTTATTACATTCAGTCTCCTGTCCTACATGTAAGTTACGGTTAATACATTGTCTTCTGTCCTACATGTAAGTTACGGTTAATACATTCAGCCTCCTGTCCTACATGTAGGTTATGGTTAATACATTCAATCTCCATGTAAGTTACAGTTAATACATTCAGTCTCCTGTCCTACATGTAAGTTATGGTTAATACATTCAATCTCCATGTAAGTTATGGTTAATACATTCAGCCTCCTGTCCTACATGTAGGTTATGGTTAATACATTCAATCTCCATGTAGGTTATGGCTAATACATTCAGTCTCCTGTCCTACATGTAGGTTATGGTTAATACATTCAGTCTCCATGTAAGTTACAGTTAATACATTCAGTCTCCTGTCCTACATGTAGGTTATGGTTAATACATTCAGTCTCCATGTAGGTTATGGTTAATACATTCAATCTCCTGTCCTACATGTAGGTTATGGTTAATACATTCAATCGCCTGTCCTACATGTAGGTTATGGTTAATACATTCAGCCTCCTGTCCTACATGTAAGTTACGGTTAATGCATTCAGTCCCCTGTCCTACATGTAAGTTACAGTTAATGCATTCAATCTCCTGTCCTACATGTAAGTTACGGTTAATACATTCAGTCTCCTGTCCGACATGTAAGTTACGGTTAATACATTCAGTCTCCTGTCCTACATGTAAGTTACGGTTAATACATTCAGTCTCATGTCCTACATGTAAGTGACAGTTAATACATTCAGTCTCCTGTCCTACATGTAAGTTACGGTTAATACATTCAGTCTCCTGTCCTACATGTAAGTTACGGTTAATACATTCAGTCTCATGTCCTACATGTAAGTTACGGTTAATACATTCAGTCTCCTGTCCTACATGTAAGTTACGGTTAATAAATTCAGTCTCATGTCCTACATGTAAGTGACAGTTAATACATTCAGTCCCCTGTCCTACATGTAAGTTACGGTTAATACATTCAGTCCCCTGTCCTACATGTAAGTTACCGTTAATGCATTCAATCTCCTGTCCTACATGTAAGTTACGGTTAATACATTCAGTCCCCTGTCCTACATGTAAGTTATGGTTAATACATTCAGTCCCCTGTCCTACATGTAAGTTATGGTTAATACATTCAATCTCCATGTAAGTTACAGTTAATACATTCAGTCTCCTGTCCTACATGTAAGTTACGGTTAATACATTCAGTCCCCTGTCCTACATGTAAGTTACGGTTATTACATTCAGTCTCCTGTCCTACATGTAAGTTACGGTTAATACATTCAGTCCCCTGTCCTACATGTAAGTTACGGTTAATACATTCAGTCTCCTGTCCTACATGTAAGTTAGGGTTAATACATTCAGTCCCCTGTCCTACATGTAAGTTACGGTTATTACATTCAGTCTCCTGTCCTACATGTAAGTTACAGTTAATACATTCAGTCCCCTGTCCTACATGTAAGTTATGGTTAATACATTCAGTCTCCTGTCCTACATGTAAGTTACGGTTAATACATTCAGTCCCCTGTCCTACATGTAAGTTACGGTTATTACATTCAGTCTCCTGTCCTACATGTAAGTTACGGTTAATACATTCAGTCCCCTGTCCTACATGTATGTTACGGCTAATACATTCAATCTCCATGTAAGTTACGGTTATTACATTCAGTCTCCTGTTCTACATGTAAGTTACGATTAATACATTGTCTCCTGTCCTACATGTAAGTTACGGTTAATACATTCAGTCTCATGTCCTACATGTAGGTTACGGTTATTACATTCAGACCCCTGTCCTACATGTAAGTTACGGTTAATACATTCAGTCTCCTGTCCTACATGTCAGTTACGGTTAATACATTCAGTCCCCTGTCCCACTTGTAAGTTATGGTAAAACCGCCTGCAGTTAGCCTTTTTTTTGTGTCATGCTTCGAGAAGTTATACCCAACTTCGGGAGTCCCCTGCCATTTAATGAGACACGCCAACAATTTCGATAATTGTTTTTTCTCTTGTCAAATATTTTTTCACGTGACAAAAACCATGTCATCTGTTCATCCTAATCCCATACTGAATAATTTGAAAATGAAAAAAAAAATCATTAAATAAACAAGGTGTCAGTCATTAATAGTGTTGCAAGACTAAATCATTCAATTTCAAATTGCATTTTGAATGTTTTAGTTCTTATCTTTAGTTATTATTTGCTATTATATCATGATGCACATAATAATTCAGCGCTGTCAGAATGTACTAAACTATCTCTATATCTTTACTTGTATGTGGCAGGCGTCTAGAAAGTGGAGAGAAAACAACCTAGATCTGTCACGCCAGAAAGTGCATGCTCAGTTGTCAGCGATGAATGCAGCCACGGCACAACTGGTCACGCTGACCGGCATTGATGAACCGGACTACGGTGCCGTCGGCGCATCTGTCAATCAGATGTAAGTACAGTCAATACAACTTCGACACTTCAGACAAAAAGATGAACCCAGACTCCCGATTGTTCACTTATTTCTTTGCTTACTGCCAAAGGATGCAGCAAAACAGAATTTCTGGTGCCATTTTGTCATTTTTATGTGTTTCATGGTAATATGCTCAAACACTTCTCTAAACCAAATATAGTCATTCTCACCATGTTACAACGCGCATGGTACCCGATCATCATGTAACGATGTCATTAACTGGGTTGCTTCTCTAATGGCAAACTTGCATAATATTATTTTAGACTTAAAGTTCTCCGGCCATGTTTTGTTTCGTGAGCATGTTTATGTTTATTTAAATCAAAATCAGTACAGTACAATAGATATTTACAATTCACACAGTGCCATATCTGCGAAAAGCGAGAATAATGTGGCTGTTCATTTGAATATTGAACTATTTTGAACCTCTATTTGGTTGTGATCATTTTGCTAACTGACCGTGTCTATAACGTTTATCCAACCTTGGAAATTTCACTCTGACACCACATTTTGCCTAACTCTAAACATGTCTATACAGTTCATCTAACCTTGGAGATTTCACTCTCCACATTTTGCCTAACTCTGACCGTGTCTTTAGGCATAACGGAAGTAAATCACTGGTATTCATGCCTGGTGTAGTCGAAAGGAGTTCCCAAATATATAATGCCTAACTTTTTTTGAGATAAAAGGCATTTCTGAGTATTTAAGACCTGTTTTTCTGGCTGAAATGACTTTATTGACTTGTTTGTGATAGCTAAGAACCATTGGCATGGTTGTATGATGATTTTATTTATCAACTTGAAAGTTTTGAAAGTGAAAGTAGAACACATGTAAGAGGTGCTGAATGAATGCAGTTTGTTCACGGTGTCAACAAAGATCAGAATTTTCTTTTCTTATATTGACGTGTTTATACATTTCATCCAACCTTGGAAATTTCACTCTGACACCACATTTTGCCTAACTCTGACCATGTCTGTACAGTTCATCCAACCATGGAGATTTCACTCTGACACCACATTTTGCCTAACTCTGACCATGTCTGTACAGTTCATCCAACCATGGAGATTTCACTCTGACACCACATTTTGCCTAACTCTGACCATGTCTGTACAGTTCATCCAACCATGGAGATTTCACTCTGACACCACATTTTGCCTAACTCTGACGGTGTCTATACAGTTCATCCAACCATGGAGATTTCACTCTGACACCACATTTTGCCTAACTCTGACCATGTCTGTACAGTTCATCCAACCATGGAGATTTCACTCTGACACCACATTTTGCCTAACTCTGACCATGTCTGTACAGTTCATCCAACCATGGAGATTTCACTCTGACACCACATTTTGCCTAACTCTGACCATGTCTGTACAGTTCATCCAACCATGGAGATTTCACTCTGACACCACATTTTGCCTAACTCTGACGGTGTCTATACAGTTCATCCAACCATGGAGATTTCACTCTGACACCACATTTTGCCTAACTCTGACCATGTCTGTACAGTTCATCCAACCATGGAGATTTCACTCTGACACCACATTTTGCCTAACTCTGACCATGTCTGTACAGTTCATCCAACCATGGAGATTTCACTCTGACACCACATTTTGCCTAACTCTGACCATGTCTGTACAGTTCATCCAACCATGGAGATTTCACTCTGACACCACATTTTGCCTAACTCTGACCATGTCTGTACAGTTCATCCAACCATGGAGATTTCACTCTGACACCACATTTTGCCTAACTCTGACCATGTCTGTACAGTTCATCCAACCATGGAGATTTCACTCTGACACCACATTTTGCCTAACTCTGACGGTGTCTATACAGTTCATCCAACCATGGAGATTTCACTCTGACACCACATTTTGCCTAACTCTGACGGTGTCTATACAGTTCATCCAACCATGGAGATTTCACTCTGACACCACATTTTGCCTAACTCTGACCATGTCTGTACAGTTCATCCAACCATGGAGATTTCACTCTGACACCACATTTTGCCTAACTCTGACCATGTCTGTACAGTTCATCCAACCATGGAGATTTCACTCTGACACCACATTTTGCCTAACTCTGACCATGTCTGTACAGTTCATCCAACCATGGAGATTTCACTCTGACACCACATTTTGCCTAACTCTGACCATGTCTGTACAGTTCATCCAACCATGGAGATTTCACTCTGACACCACATTTTGCCTAACTCTGACCATGTCTGTACAGTTCATCCAACCATGGAAATTTCACTCTGACACCACATTTTGCCTAACTCTGACGGTGTCTATACAGTTCATCCAACCATGGAGATTTCACTCTGACACCACATTTTGCCTAACTCTGACCATGTCTGTACAGTTCATCCAACCATGGAGATTTCACTATGACACCACATTTTGCCTAACTCTGACCATGTCTATACAGTTCATCCAACCTTGGAGATTTCACTCACGACATCCGGATGTTGGCAGCACTGCAGGAGGAGGATGACAATGGCAGAAACCTGATGGATGCGGCACGTAGGCTTGCTGGAGGACTCTTCGACCTCCTGAATGCCGCACAACCAGAAAACAGAGAGGTAGGTATATGTATAAATATTTATCAGCTGTTAAAGTTAAAAAGACTACATCATTTTCTTGTTTTAAGATTTCTTGATTAGTTTCTTCAATGAACAAGAACGTAATCAACGTCAATGTTTCTGTACAGAATAACCTTTCCTTATTAGTGGCCATATAAAACAAGGAATTGACGGATAAGTATCACATGTATAACATTGGAGGAAAAGGAAATGCAATGATATTGGGAAGAGAAAAATGTATATAAAAAAGTTCAAAGCATTAAAGTGATAGAAAAATATGAAGTTTTCTTTAGATCTCTAGTCTTGTATGAATGAAAGAAAATAATAAAATGTTAAAACTACGGCTTAAAGATTTCTTTAATAAATAAATGAGGTATTATATGATTGAACTAGAGAGACATCAACATAAATATTTTTTTAAATGTTTTAGCTATCATTTGGCAAAGCATGATAATTTGAGGTAAAGAACAAATCCTAAATTACGTCCCGTTTAATCTTCTATGGACTTAATACCTTATGTTTCAGCCAAGACAAAATCTGCTAGCTGCTGCCAGTCGTGTAGGGGAGGCGAGTCATGACGTCATGGACGGGGTCGGGGAGTCAGCTGAAGACATGGATAGGGCATACCAGGTATGTAAGGGGGTCTTTTTCAGGTCACGTGATAAGCTATTGATAGATTTTAATGGGACTAACTACACTGTACTATGAATTCACTTCTGCAAATGGTCAGTTAATACTTGGTTACAAAATCCATTTAATAACAGACTTGCTAGACACAGAAATGTATATCCAATTCTGTTACCAAGATTTGTTGTTTGAGTTACATTTCTGTTGATATTATAGGAAGCCCTCCTGGCTCTGGCAAAGGCGGTAGCCAATGCTACAGCCCAGCTGGTGTTGAAGGCCAAGACTGTGGCATCCACCACAGACAATCAGGAACTACAGAACCGTGTCATCAGCTCAGCCACATCATGTGCCCTCGCCACTTCGCAGCTGGTGGCATGTACAAAGGTTGTCGCTCCGACCATCAGCAGTCCAGCATGTCAGGAACAATTGATCGAGGCAGCCAAAATGGTTGCCCAGTCTGTAGAAGGCGTCGTCGATCAGGCCGCCAGTGCCAGTCAGGACGAGAAGATGCTACAGGACCTGGGAAGTGCAGCCACAGCTGTCACACAGGCACTCAATGATCTGCTGAAACACATCAAACTGGGGGCAGGACCAGCAAGGGTAGGTGTTATAATTAAACACAACAAACTGGGGGCAGGACAAGCAAGGGTAGGTGTTATAATTAAACACAACAAACTGGGGGCAGGACCCGCAAGGGTAGGTGTTATAATTTAGACACATCAAGATGGGGGCAGGACCAGAAAAGATAGGTGTAATAATTAAATACATCAATCTGGGGGCATGACCAGAAAAGGTAGGTGTAATAATTAAATACATCAAGCTGGGGGCACGACCCACAAGGGTAGGTGTAATTATTAAATACATCAAGCTGGGGGCAGGACCAGAAAAGATAGGTGTAATAATTAAATACATCAATCTGGGGCATGACCAGAAAAGGTAGGTGTAATAATTAAATACATCAAGCTGGGGGCACGACCCACAAGGGTAGGTGTAATAATTAAATACATCAAGCTGGGGGCAGGACCCACAAGGGTAGGTGTAATAATTAAATACATCAAGCTGGCGGCAGGACCAGCAGGGGTAGTTGTAAAATTTAAATACATCATGCTAGGGGCAGGACCACCAATGGTAGGTGTAATGATAAAATATATCAAACTGGGTGCATGACCCGTAAGGGTAGGTGTTACAGGGTAGGTGTAATAATTAAATACATCAAGCTGGGGGCATGACCAGAAAAGGTAGGTGTAATAATTAAATACATCAAGCTGGGGGCACGACCCACAAGGGTAGGTGTAATAATTAAATACATCAAGCTGGGGGCAGGACCCACAAGGGTAGGTGTAATAATTAAATACATCAAGCTGGGGGCAGGACCAGCAGGGGTAGTTGTAAAATTTAAATACATCATGCTGGGGGCAGGACCACCAATGGTAGGTGTAATGATTAAATATATCAAACTGGGTGCATGACCCGTAAGGGTAGGTGTTACAGGGTAGCTGTAATAATTAAATACATCAAGCTGGGGGCAGGACCAGCAATGGTAGGTGTAAGGATAAAATATATCAAACTGGGGGCAAGACCCGCAAGGAGAGATGTAATAATAAACACATCGAGCTGGGAACAGGACCCACAAGGGTAGGTGTGATAAATAAATACATCAAGCTGGGAGCAAGACACCCATGGTTAGGTGGAAAGTAAACACCAGATGTGTGTTTTTCCTATGTAAATTTATAGTTGCAGTAGAAAATTAGAAAATCTCTAATAACTTGAGTTTGTTTAAATATATATGGTTTCAAAAGTTTCAGAATTTAAAAACATTTTTAAATAGAAATTCTAAAACGACGACATTCTTTCCTAAATTCTAAACAGAATTTTGCATTAAAAGTGCCCTATCAAAAACAACTTGCAAATGGGAATTGTTTTATTTTCTCAACTGATTTTTACCAGAGGCGGTGTCCGTCGTCTGTTCGTCTGTCTGTTCGTAAACTGTTTTTGTAGCGACTACTCCTCTGAATCTACCAGATGGATTTTCATGAAACTTTAAAGAAATGTTGCCCATGATGTCTTGTTGATCCTAGCAAAATTTCAGATCGGCTGGAAATTCAAGAAGGCCACCACGGCTAAAAATAGATTTTTAAAAAAGTTTGAAGCGACTACTTCTTGAAAACTTTTTTAAGTGATATTGATATGGAAATTTTTCTTAAAATGATCAGCATGACATGATGATCCTTTTTGAAAATTATTTTGATTGACGTGAAACATGGCGGCCAGCAGCCATCTTTGTTTACATAGTTATATAGTAAAAACTTGTAGCGACTACTCCTCTGAAACTGCTTGACAGATTTTCATGAAACTTCACAGGAATGTTGCTCCTGATGTCTTATTGATCCTAGCAAAATTTGAGGTCGGTCGGAAATTCAAGATGGCCGCCATGGCTAAAAAAATCGACATTCGATATTAAACATGGCGGCCAGTGGCCATCTTTGTTTACATAGAATTATATAGTAAAACTTGTAGTGACTACTCCTCTGAAACTACTTGACAGATTTTCATGAAACTTCACAGGAATAGATTTTTAAAAAACAAGTTTGTAGCAACTACTTCTTGAAAACTATAAGTGATATTGATATGGGACTAAAATGATCAGCATGACATGATTATTTTGATTCGACATTACACCTTGCCGTCAGCGGCCATCTTTGTTTACATAGTTATATAGTAAAAACTTGTAGCGACTACTTCTCTGAAACTACTTGACGGATTTTCATGAAAACTTGACAGGAATGTTGCTCTTGATATCTTGTTGATCCTAGCAAAATTTCAGGTTGGCTGAAAATTTATGTCCGCCATGGCTAAAAAATAGATTTTTAAAAAACAAATTTGTAGCGACTACTTCTTGAAAACTATTTAAGTGATATTTGAACAGATTTTCATGGAACTTCACAGGAATGTTGATCTAGCTATCAAAAACCTATCAGTAGAGCTTCAAGGTTATTGACCTCTTGTTAAAAGTAAGGTATTTTTATTTACCACTGAAAATGCGTTACACTGATACACAGCATTTGAATTGTGAGTGAAAAGTAAAAAAAACATGGCAGAAACAAGCGCCCCCAAACAGTAGTGTGTAATGATTCATCCAAAAATAGGCATCAGAATCGTAGGAGGTACTTATAAGTGTGTTATGATTCATCTATATATAGGCATACAAATCGCAGGAGGTAGTTGTTAGTGTGTTATGATTCATCTATATATAGGCATCAGAATCGCAGGAGCCAGTTACTATTGTGTTATGATTTATCTATATATAGGCATCAGAATTGCAGGAGATAGTTACTAACATGTAATGGATTTATCTATGTATAAGAATCAGAATCACAGGAGGTAGTTACTAATGTGTAATGGATTTATCTATATATAGGCATCAGAATCGCAGGAGGTATTTACTAATGTGTAATGGATTTATCTATATATAGGAATCAGAATCGCAGGAGGTAGTTACTAATGTGTAATGGATTTATCTATATATAGGCATCAGAATCGCAGGAGGTGGCAGTAGACACGATCCTGACAGTGACAGACAGGCTGTTCAGCAGTACGGGCGATGCACATGAGATGGTCAAACAGGCACGCCAACTGGCACAGGTATGGAGCTGTAGATGATCCACGTGCAAACATTTCTTTCTCCAGTCTTTCACTGCTATGTTTCTTTTGTATTAATGGTTGATTTATGGAGTTATGTATTGCTTTGTTAGTTGTTGTTGATGCTGTTAGTTCCCCATGGTTCCTATTCACAAGCCAGGAATAAAACATTGCTGAAGATCTTTTCAATTAAAAAACGTAAAATAATAAAAAAAAAAAAGAAACATTCAAATTGTTAAAATGAGACGGAATAATTTGTATTGTCTGTTTCAGTGGTCACGTAAAACTCACATCTGTTTACTGGTTTTGACCATCTGCTGTTGTAACAGTTTAGACACAATATCTGTGTTTTACAGGCTACGTCGATGTTGGTGAACACTATCCGTGGCCAGGCAGAGAGTCATCCCGACTCGGATGTACAGAAACGCCTCCTGGCAGCAGCTAAAGCTCTTGCCGATGCCACAGCTAAGATGGTGGAAGCTGCCAAGGTACTGTACTGGCTGGTCGTCTTGGATACACATGCTGTCTATTACATCCATTACACTTCTAGTTGTTTTTGTCTGGGGATTTGTCCTTGCTTCAAATTGGTAATCAAAAACATTTCCGGGGATATATCCTATATTCAAACGGGGGGATTCTCCTGCTTCATAGCTTCAAATTGTAGGTGGAAAATATCTCTTGGGATATCTGCTTGAAAATGGAGAGCACGTTTTAACACACACACTCATGAAACTTGATACGTACATTGTCGTCATAGAAGAAGTTTAACACCTACAATCGAACATTCAGGTATATTGGCCCTGGTTAAAGGATACTATTATACCTACAATCTTAAAACTTTATGCAAATAGTATCCATGGTGCAACAATGACCCCTACTGACTTGATGGTTTGTATGTCAAAGGTCAAGGTCACTGTGGCTTGATCATCATGAAAAATGCTTTCCCATAACCTATAATCTTGAAACCTCATACAGTAGTGCCCTTGGTTAAAAAATAACTGTCAATTTGTCTGTAGGTCAGAGATCTAGGTCATATTGACCCTAGGAAATGCTTTTCACAAAAGAAAACTTATCAGAAGGGCATGTAATGCCCAGTTAGTCAGCGCTCTTGATTTTGGCTATCATAGATTATACACACAGAATCAGTGCATATGTGACTGTTAAGTTTTCTTCATTGACCGAGACACCAGATACTAGGGTTCAAGGTGGACCAGATGCTCGAGGACCAGATGCTGGAATCAACCAAACTCAGTTTTATTGAGTTTGACTTTTATAAATAACTAAAAGATATGAAAATTAACAAAATCAATCCCTGTAAAACAATGTTTTCCTCATACTGAACAGTTCTAGTCCATCTTAGTATTAGGCCAGAGTGACTCGGAGAGACAGCATCGTCTGAGTATAGTATTAGTTTGTTGTTAGATGTGTTGACATGTATGTCCTCCCCACTGCAGGGTTGTGCCCAGAGTCCTAATGACTCGGGAGAGACAGCATCGTCTGAGTATAGTATTAGTTTGTTGTTAGATGTGTTGACATGTATGTCCTCCCCACTGCAGGGTTGTGCCCAGAGTCCCAATGACTCGGGAGAGACAGCATCGTCTGAGTATAGTATTAGTTTGTTGTTAGATGTGTTGACATGTATGTCCTCCCCACTGCAGGGTTGTGCCCAGAGTCCCAATGACTCGGGAGAGACAGCATCGTCTGAGTATAGTATTAGTTTGTTGTTAGATGTGTTGACATGTATGTCCTCCCCACTGCAGGGTTGTGCCCAGAGTCCCAATGACTCGGAGAGACAGCATCATCTGAGGACAGCTGCTGAGGAATTGCGCTCTGCCACCAACACCGCGGCCAGTAATGCTCTCAAGAAAAAACTTATGCAAAGACTGGAGGTAACCACGAGATTTATTTGCTTTACTTGAGCATCTGTGAATATCAGAAAGTGTGATGTTACATGGCATCATGTCTCTTGTTAGCAACATTGTTGTTGCTGGTCAAGACTGTTTTAATGTAGTCTTACTTTACTGGTGTCAGACGTTGATGAACATCCAAGAAAGCCTTCAGGTTTTGGAATTTATCATTTGAGTCTGCAGTAGAAAGAGCAAATGTGTAGATGATGACAAAAGCAAACATCGAGATGAAAATGATAAAAGCAAACACCTGGTTGACAATGATAAAAGCTAGATTTTTATACCCCGCAAACGAAGTTTGAGAGGTGGTATATAGGAGTCACTGCGGCTAGCGGTCAGTCGGTCGGTCTGTTAAATCTTGTGGAGCGAACTGCTTCTACCGTTTTCAAGATATTGAACTCAAACTTTGTATTCATGATCAACATGAAGTGTAGATGTGCGTGACACAATTTTGGTTTGGCTCGGTCAATTCTATGCAGAGTTTGCCCTTGCACTTATTCAAAATTGCTGTATTCAGCATATGCAATCTTGTGGAGCGAACTACTTTTACCGTTTTCAAGATATTGAATTGAAACTTTGTATACTTGATCAACATGAAGTACCATGCGGAGTTATTGCCCTTGCACTTATTCAGAATTGCTATATTCAGCATATATGCAATATTGTGGAGCAAACTTCTTCCTACAGATATTGAATTGAAATTTTGTATACATGATTAAAATGAAGTGAAGATGTGTGTGACAATTTTGGTTCGGCTCAATCAATTCCATGCAGAGTTATTGCTCAACTAATTCTACAGTTTTCAAGATATAAAATTGAAACTGTATACCTGAAGTGTATATGTGCGTGACACAATCTTTCTTTGGCTCAGTCAATGCCATGCAGAGTTATTGCTCTTGAACTTAGCCAAATTGCTATTCAGCATATGCAATACTGTGGAGCTACTTCAACAGTTATTAAGATATTGAATTGAAACTTTGTGTACAGGGTTCGATACTAACGCTAGTCCGCTAGTCCTGTGCCCACCTGTTTTCAGGAGGACTACCTAAACGTGAAAGTTGGCTAGTCCGTCGGACTAGTATTTTTTTTTCGAGCATTATGGCCATAAAATACACATTCCTAATATAGGGCCGGGGTCACTCGATTAGTAAAACTTTGCTATGATTTGGCCGACTTTGTTTTTCTATCCATGTGGGGCGAACGTAATTTTCGGGTCATTTTCAGCAATTTCAAATGTGATTAACCGCATAATTAACAAAACCCTCAAAAATACACAATCAGCGCGTGTTTCACAAGTACCTTATTTAATCCCATTACCTTTAAATAACAACCCGACTCTTATCTAATCAGGGCAATAGCCTAATTATCGATCATTATCGGTTTGCCTGAGGCAAGATTTAAATATAACCGCCATGTTTGCTCGTTAGTCGATCACATGATTAGATCATGTGCGCATTATATTCAAGTAAACCAATCAAAGCCGTCGTGTTTTTCCGTTTGGTGAATAATTAAAAAACGTACTACAAACTACTGCGCACGGGCGGGGTGGTTATGATTCGACGAGATTATTTGAAACTGATTTATCCTGCGATAAATAAATTTAAAAGGTGGTTATAATTATATGATTGACATCGGCACAGTTGTAAAGAATCTTTGCGGCGGGCGTCAATAAGCAAAAGCGCAAACTTCTGTTGTGTGTTTTACTGACGGCTATTAAATTATGAAATAAAGAAATGTGTTTGGTATAAAGCGAGTTTGTGATTGCTTTATAGACGAGAGAAATCAATGGAAATGTATTGAATCCTACGATTAGTCATAGCCATCAATAACTTATCTATGTCTATGGATTAGGTAATGATTTTTAGCTCTACTGGCCAAGGGCCAGCAGAGCTTATGGGATGCCGTGTTGTCCGTCGTCCGTCCGTCTGTCGTCCGTCGTCCGTTAACTTTTCTTCAAACGACTTCTCCTCAGAAACTGCTTGCCTAATTTTGACCAAACTTCACATGGATGATCCTTAGATGAATGCTTTTTAGATTTGTTAAAATTAGGTCAGCGCTACATCCAAGATGGCTGCCATTACCATATATGGTCGAAACCTTAAAAAATCTTCTTCTCCAGAACCGCTGGACAGATTTCAACAGTTTTTCTTTTAAAATGATCGCCAACGCCTAGACTATCAAGATAAAGTCCCCGGGGTAAAAAATGGCCGTGCCCCGGGGGTCCAAAATTTGTATATTGAGCTTTTGCATGTTTTTCATATAGACATGTAGGAAACAACTTTAAAAAATCCTCTTCTCTGAAACCACAAGGCACAGAGCTCTCATGTATTACATGTAGCATCAGCTTATGGTCCTCTACTAAGTTTATTCAAATGGTGACCCTGGGGTCAAATTTGTCCCTGCCCCGAGGGTCACAGTTTTACATAGACTTATATAGGATTTAACTACAACAGCCAGAGGTTTGATATTTTGCATTTACTACAAGCTTATGGTCCTTTACCAAGTTTGTTCAAATGGTGACCTTAGGGTCACATTTGGCCCCGCCCCAAGGGTCACATGTTTAACATAGACATGTATAGGCAATTCTTCAAACGACTTCTCGTCAGAAACCGCTTGGCTAATTTTGACCAAACTTCAAATGGATGATCCTTAGATGAATGCTTTTTAGATTTGTTAAAATTAGGTCAGCGCTACATCCAAGATGGCTGCCATTACCATATATGGTCGAAACCTTAAAAAATCTTCTTCTCAAGAACCGCTTGACAGATTTCAACAGTTTTTCTTTTAAAATGATCGTCAACTCCTAGACTATCAAGTTTGTTCAAATAAAGTCCCCGGGGTCAAAAATGGCTGTGCCTCGGGGGTCCAAAGTTTGTATATTGAGGTTTTGCATGTTTTTCAAATAGACATATAGGAAAAAAGTTTAAAAAATCTTCTCTGAAACCACAAGGCACAGAGCTCTCATGTATTACATGTAGCATCAGCTTATGGTCCTCTACTAAGTTTGTTCAAATGGTGACCCTGGGGTCAAATTTGTCCCCGCCCCGAGGGTCACAGTTTTACATAGACTTATATAGGATTTTGTTTTTAAAAATCTTCTTCTCGGAAACTACAAGAGCCAGAGGTTTGATATTTTACAATTATTATAAACTTATGGTCCTTTACCAAGTTTGTTCAAATGGTGACCCTGGGGTCACATTTGGTCCCGCCCAGAGGGTCACATGTTTTACATAGACATGTATAGGGAAAAACTTAAAAAATCTTCTTCTCTGAAACTGCAAGAGCCAGAGGTTTTATATTTTGCTGTTGCTATAAGCTTATGGTCCTTTACCAATTTTGTTCAAATGCTGACCCTGAGGTCACATCTGGCCCCGCCCCGGGGGTCACAGTTTTACATCAATGCTTGTTTTAAATTTTTTAATATCTTTATTTTTTTTTATTTTTTATTTATTTTTTTATATTTTTTTTTCATATTTTTTTGAAATTTTTTTTTTGAATTTTTTTTTTTGATTTTTTTTTTGTTTGAATTTTTATTATCTCTACTGGCCAACTTGGAAAACCAGCCAGATCGGACCAGTAATGACGGAGTTACTGCTCTTGATATAGTTAAAAATGCTATATTTTGCCTCTTTAAGACGATAGTCACTCGCTTCATTGATGTCATAAGAGCCATATTAGCCAGTAGAGCGTCCACAGGCCCTCTTGAGCCTCTTGTTTGTTTTGTTACTCAATGCGGGTATGACTGAAAAATAAGTTTTGGGTAATTGTCAAATATTTGTATTGTTCAGTAAAAATGAAACGAAGACCAGAATAATATTGCTACGGTTAACATGTGTCAAGTTGGTTAGGGTTGAAAATGCATCTAAATCTGATGAAAGCCTGCCTGGGGAGAAATCGAAAAAAATAATAAAGATTTACGAATTCAGTTGGTATCTTCAAGACGAAAGGGTTTTTGGCACTGTTCCCTTTGAAGTTTGTCTCCTGTTATACACCTGTTTTTTTTTTGGTTCTAGTTCTCAGGAGGACTACTAGTTTTTAGCTCTACTGATCAGAGATCAGCAGAGCTTATGCCGTGGTGCGGCGTCCGTCGTCCGTCCGTCCGTCTGTCTGTCCGTTAACTTTTATTTGTAGCGACTACTCCTCTGAAACTACTGGATGGATATTCATAAAACTTTACAAAAATGTTGCCTATGAAGTCTAGTTGATCCTAGCAAAAATTCATGTTGATGTGAAATCCAAGATGGCCGCCAAAGCTAAAAATAGATTTTTTAAATACAAGTTTGTAGCGACTACTTCTTGAAAACTATAAGTGATATTGATATGGGACTTTTTCTAAAATGATCAGCATGACATGATGTTGGTCCTTGTCGAAAATCTTTTTGATTTGACGATAAACATGGCTGCCAGCGGCCATCTTTGTTTACATAGAGTTATATAATGAAAACTTGTAGCGACTACTCCTCTGAAACTACTTGACGGATTTTCATGAAACTTCAAAGGAATGTTGCTCTTGATGTCTAATTGATCCTAGCAAAATTTCAGGTCGGCCGGAAATTCAAGATGGCCGCCACAGCTAAAAATAAATTTTCAAAATACAAGTTTGTAGCGACTACTTCTTGAAAACTATAAGTGATATTGATATGGGACTTTTTCTAAAATAATCAGCATGACATGATGTTGGTCCTTATCAAAAATTGTTTTGATTCGACGTTAAACGTGGCTGCCAGCGGCCATCTTTGTTTACATAGAGTCAAATAGTAAAAACTTGTAGCGACTACTCCTCTAAAACTACTTGGCGGATTTTCATGAAACTTTACAGGAATGTTGCTCTTAATGTGTTATTGATCCTAGCAAAATTTCAGATCGGCCAGAAATTCAAGATGGCTGCCACAGTTAAAAATAGATTTTTAAAAAATAAGTTTGTAGCGACTACTTCTTGAAAACTATAAGTGATATTGATATGGGACTTTTTCTAAAATGATCAGCATGACATGATGGTTATCCGAGTCGAACTTTATTTTGATTCGACATTAAACATGGCTGCCAGTGGCCATCTTTGTTTACATAGAGTTATATAATGAAAACTTGTAGCGACTACTCCTTTAAAACTACTTGACGGATTTTCATGAAACTTCACAAAAATGTTGCTCTTGATGTCTAATTGATCCTAGCAAAATTTCAGGTCGGCCGGAAATTCAAGATGGCCGCCATGGCTAAAAATAGATTTTCAAAATACAAGTTTGTAGCGACTACTTCTTGAAAACTATAAGTGATATTGATATGGGACTTTTTCTAAAATGATCAGCATGACATGATGTTGGTCCTTATCAAAAATCGTTTTGATTCGACATTAAACGTGGCTGCCAGCGGCCATCTTTGTTTACATAGAGTTATATAATGAAAACTTGTAGCGACTACTCCTCTGAAACTACTTGACGGATTTTCATGAAACTTCACAAAAATGTTGCTCTTGATGTCTAATTGATCCTAGCAAAATTTCAGGTCGGCCTGAAATTCAAGATGGCCGCCATGGCTAAAAATAGATTTTCAAAATACAAGTTTGTAGCGACTACTTCTTGAAAACTATAAGTGATATTGATATGGGACTTTTTCTAAAATGATCAGCATGATATGATGTTGATCCTTGTCGAAAATCGTTTTGATTCGACGTTAAACATGGCTGCCAGCGGCCATCTTTGTTTACATAGAGTTGTATAGTAAAAACTTGTAGCGACTACTCCTCTGAAACTACTTGGCGGATTGTCATGAAGCGTTACAGGAATGTTGCTCTTGATGTCTAATTGATCCTAGAAAAATTTCAGGTCGGCCGGAAATTCAAGATGGCCGTCACAGCTAAAATTAGATTTTTAAAAAATAAGTTTGTAGCGACTACTTCTTGAAAACTATAAGTGATATTGATATGGGACTTTTTCTAAAATGATCAGCATGACATGATGTAGATCCTTGTGGAAAATTATTTTGATTCGACGTTAAACATGGCTGCCAGTGGCCATCTTTGGTTACATAGAGTTATATAGAAAAAACTTGTAGCGACTACTCCTCTGAAACTACTTGACGGATGTTCATGAAACTTCACAGGAATGTTGCTCTTGATGTCTAGTTGATCCTAGAAAAATTTCAGGTCGGCCGGAAATTCAAGATGGCCGCCACAGTTAAAAATAGATTTTTAAAAAATAAGTTTGTAGCGACTACTTCTTGAAAACTATAAGAGATATTGATATGGGACTTTTTCTAAAATGATCAGCATGACATGATGGTTATCCGAGTCGAACATTATTTTGATTCAATGTTAAACATGGCTGTCAGTGGCCATCTTTGTTTACATAGAGTTATATAATGAAAACTTGTAGCGACTACTCCTCTGAAACTACTTGACGGATTTTCATGAAACTTCACAGGAATGTTGCTCTTGATGTCTAATTGATCCTAGCAAAATTTCAGGTCGGCCGGAAATTCAAGATGGCCACCACAGCTAAAAATAGATTTTCAAAAAAACAGTTTGTAGCGACTACATCCTGAAATCAAAATCGATCAGTAGAGCTTCAAGGTCATTGACCTCTTGTTTAAAGTCACTAGTCCTCCGGACTACCCGTTTAAAAAAGTAAGTGTCGAACCCTGGTGTACATGATCATCATGAAGTGTACATGTACATGACACAATTTTGGTGTGGCTCAGTCAGTGCCTTGCAGAGTTGTTGCCCTTGATCTTACTAAAAAATTGTTTCCGGGGTATTTATCACCTTCAGTGATAGTTCTAGTTACATTTCAAGTTACTTCAAAAAAAATTGTGGTTTTGTAGTTTCTAAAGTGGGGGGTTCTCCCTCGATAGTGCATGCACTTTTTTGTATTTATTGTGTTGCATTGTAATTTTTGAAACTTCCTTTATCATGAACCTGTCAGTTATTATGTGTTACAATCTGGATACCGTATAATTATGTTACAGACTGCAGCAAAGCAAGCAGCAACAGCGTCCACACAGCTGATTAATGCATCCAAGATGGCCAATAGAACCAACACAAATACAACATCATCACATGAACTGGAGGTGCAGTGTAAGGTATGTCTTCTCAGCAATAGGTCCCTATAGGTCATGTATAACATTGTAATATGTTCGTATTTAGGGTCAAACTCGTTACATTCGGACACCTTCGTATTCAGGCACTTGTTTTGACATATATTTGTGCGCCGGAAGCTTTATGAAATAATTGCCTAATGAAGAGTCATATGCTGATCGTTTTCAAATGAAAACAGAATTAATCATTCCATTTAACACGTATTAAACCATTTGTATGCTTTGTCATCACATCTCTGGTACAGTCGGACTCTTACTGATGCATTCGGACACCCATGATGGTACACTTGGACATCTGCGAAAGTTCGAAAACCGTAAAATCGCTATACAAGGTAGAAGACGGTATGGAGCCATACCCAACTACTATTTAAGTACATATATACAAACATAGAAAAACACGTTTCAACCCATCATTTTCCTGGGGCTGGAAATGCGGCAATGGTTTCAAATTGATTGACTCGGATTTATTAGATCTGTAATAATTTATAAAATTAAATTTATATTGATTGTTTTGGAAGACGCTTAAGTAAGAGTGATACCTCTAGCATAACGCCCTAGCCTAAATCCGCACGTTTCATCTAAAATTACCAGTTTGAATAAGCGTATCAACGTGTCCGATTGTACCATCCACTATTTTACCAGGAGTATGGTGCAGTCGGACACTTTCATTTTTGTCAAATAAATGAACCCAACAATAAACGAATATACATTTTTATATTTTAATCATCAACTACGTAACTTAATTGTTCAAATGAACACACATTTCAAAGAAGTACAACCAACAAGATCGAGGAATGTCGCAGATTTGCTGGTGCGATTAACAGGATGCTCTATATGAAATGTTTGTAAATGGCGCCAAAACTGGTTTTGATGACGTATGCATTATTTGACAAATCAAAAAGTGTGTTACACTTTGCATAATAATAACAAACTCAGAGCTAAGAACAATCGATTTTTAATGGATAAGATTATGACATCATATGTGATTATACCAGGAAGTACTCTCAGTGTTGTGAGTGTAATCAAGCGTCCAATCGTACCGGGTTTGACCCTACTTGTTATTACACCCATGGACAGGCATTTGTTGATCTTCAGGTACAGTATTTTTACCATATCATCCCTTATTTGTGTTAAAATAGTTTTAACAATACATTTTAGACTAGTTTCTAATAGTTGATTATGTCCTTGTACATTTTCACCACAATATCACCTGTTTGTGTCTACGTTACGAAAAACACCATTCATTCATTCCTATAGGTCGTTTCTTAGCTTATAAAACTACACAAAATAGGACTAGAAAAAGCTGTCGAGAATCTTTACAATGTATATATATATATATATATGCCAGACTGTGAATGAGCAGCTGCCCTCGCTGGTACAAGGGTTCCGTGGTGTGGCCAACAACCGTGACAGCGCCCGGGCACAACTAACACTGCTCAAGTCCTGTCAGGAGTTTGTACAAGTAGGTATCTCACAATATTCATACTGCAGTTTGTACAAGTAGGTATCTCACACTATTCATACTGCAGTTTGTACAAGTAGGTATCTCACAATATTCATACTGCAGTTTGTACAAGTAGGTATCTCACAATATTCATACTGCTGTTTGTACAAGTAGGTATCTCACAATATTCATACTGCAGTTTGTACAAGTAGGTATCTCACAATATTCATACTGCTGTTTGTACAAGTAGGTATCTCACACTATTCATACTGCAGTTTGTACAAGTAGGTATCTCACAATATTCATACTGCTGTTTGTACAAGTAGGTATCTCACAATATTCATACTGCAGTTTGTACAAGTAGGTATCTCACAATATTCATACTGCTGTTTGTACAAGTAGGTATCTCACAATATTCATACTGCTGTTTGTACAAGTAGGTATCTCACAATATTCATACTGCAGTTTGTACAAGTAGGTATCTCACAATATTCATACTGCTGTTTGTACAAGTAGGTATCTCACAATATTCATACTGCTGTTTGTACAAGTAGGTATCTCACAATATTCATACTGCTGTTTGTACAAGTAGGTATCTCACAATATTCATACTGCAGTTTGTACAAGTAGGTATCTCACAATATTCATACTGCTGTTTGTACAAGTAGGTATCTCACAATATTCATACTGCTGTTTGTACAAGTAGGTATCTCACAATATTCATACTGCTGTTTGTACAAGTAGGTATCTCACAATATTCATACTGCTGTTTGTACAAGTAGGTATCTCACAATATTCATACTGCTGTTTGTACAAGTAGGTATCTCACAATATTCATACTGCTGTTTGTACAAGTAGGTATCTCACAATATTCATACTGCTGTTTGTACAAGTAGGTATCTCACAATATTCATACTGCTGTTTGTACAAGTAGGTATCTCACAATATTCATACTGCTGTTTGTACAAGTAGGTATCTCACAATATTCATACTGCTGTTTGTACAAGTAGGTATCTCACAATATTCATACTGCTGTTTGTACAAGTAGGTATCTCACAATATTCATACTGCTGTTTGTACAAGTAGGTATCTCACAATATTCATACTGCTGTTTGTACAAGTAGGTATCTCACAATATTCATACTGCTGTTTGTACAAGTAGGTATCTCACACTATTGTTTTTGTTTTGAAAACATCATTTACGATATATTTACACATACTTCTAGCTACAACAAAAGTTTGAATAAATTACAAAATGCATTTTTAGCTCACCTGAGCCGAAGGCTCAAAGGTGAGCTATTGGGATCACTCTTCGTCCGTCGTCCGTCGTCCGTCGTCGTCGTCCGTCGTCCGTCGTTAACTTTTGCTTCAAACGACTTCTCCTCAGAAACCGCTTGGCCAATTTTGACCACACTTCACATGGATGATCCTTAGATGAATGCTTTTTAGATTTGTTAAAATTAGGTCAGCACGACAACCAAGATGGCCGCCATTACCATATATGGTCGAAACCTTAAAAAATCTTCTCAAGAACCGCCAGACAGATTTCGACAGTTTTTCTTTTAATATGACCGCCAACGGCTAGACTATCAAGTTTGTTCAAATGAAGTCCCCGGGGTCAAAAATGGCCGTGCCTCGGGGGTCCAAAGTTTGTATATTGAGATTTTGCTTGTTTTTCATAGACTTATATAGGAAAAAACTTTAAAAAATCTTCTTCTCTGAAACCACAAGGCACAGAGGTCTCATGTATTACATGTAGCATCAGCTTATGGTCCTCTACTAATTTTGTTCAAATGGTGACCCTGGGGTCAAATTTGTCTCCGCCCCGGGGGTCACAGTTTTACATAGACTTATATAGGAATATTTTTTTTAAAATCTTCTTCTCGGAAACTGCAAGAGCCAGATACTTGATATTTTGCATATACTATAAGCTTATGGTCCTTTACCAAGTTTGTTCAAATGGTGACCCTGGGGTTGCATTTGGCCCCGCCCCATTGGGGCACATGTTTTACATAGACATGTATAGGGAAAAACTTAAAAAATCTTCTTCTCTGAAACTGCAAACGCCAGAGGTTTAATATTTTGCATTTGCTATAAGCTTATGGTCCTCTGCCAAGTGTGTTCAAATGGTGACCCTGGTGTCAAACTTGGCCACGCCCCGGGGGTCACAGTTTTATATAGACTTATATATATATATAGGAAAAAAACAATCTTCTCTGAAACTGCAAGAGCCAGAGGTTTAATATTTTGCTTTAACTATTAGATTATGGTCCTCTACCAAGTTTGTTCAAATGGTGACACTGGCGTAAAATTTGACCAAACTTAGTGGGTCACAGTTTTACATAGACTTATATAGGAAACACATTAAAGTCTTCTTCTCTGGAACTACAAGAGCCAGAGGTTTAATATTTTGCATTTACTATACTCTTTTGGTCCTTTACCAAATTTGTTCAAATGGTGACCCTGGGTTCACATTTGGCCCCGCCCCAGGGGTCACGTTTTACATAGACTTGTATAGGGAAAAACTTAAAAAATCATCTTCTCTAAAACCACAAAGCACACAGCTCTCATATGTTACATGTAGCCCTGGGGTCACATTTGGCTCTGCCCAAGTGTTACTCTCTAGCACCTTCATTTTGTATTTGATCTTTACCAAACTTTGTCAGTGTCTTAAACTGTCTATATCAATGTTGTTATACACAACAGAGCCCACATTTCTTGAACAATCTTAACCAAACTTGCACAGATTGTATATGACCATAAGATTTCGAAGAAGTTCGATAATGTGCCAGTACTCGGGTGATCGCTTTAGGGCCATCTTCGCCCTCTTGTATTGGTTCAAATTAACTCAGGTGAGCGATATAGGGCCATCATGGCCCTCTTGTTTTATAAATCCAACATTACAACCTATGCAAATTCATTACACTTTTCTGCCGCTTTTTAAGGCAGTGTATATGAATATGTCCCAAACAAACAGTCGTAATAGACTTATATCTTCACTGATTTTAATAAAATTTTCAGAAAATGTCACTGAAGGTTCATTCTATAAGATCATTTTCAAATTGTGTGTGTAAACCTCACACAACGTGAATACGACGGTTAATTGCATTATACAATGAACGTTCCTCGTATACTCATCATGACAACATCGACATGACCATACTAAAATATAAAGATAAAGGTCACACTGAAGGTCATTATTAAATACTTAAAAAAAAACGTAATATTGGCTATAACTTTCTCATTTTTTGATATTTCTTCTTCAAACTTTCAATATATACTTGTCATGACAACATGGCCATACTAAAATATAAAGGTCAAGGTCACACTGAAGGTCATTATATCTGTTAAATACTCATTGTTCTCTTCACGAAAACTTATGTCAAGGTCATTTATCTGGTTCCAAAAAAAAACTTGTTATACAGACAAAGCGCTGACAGGCGACACACATGTTCCGCGGAACACCCATCTAGTTTTACCTTTCTCTCTGAGAGAGGCCCTAAATAAAATATATCTATGTAGCCTTCCTTTTTTACCTTTCTCTCTGAGAGAGGCCCTAAATAAAATATCTGTGTAGCCTTCCTTTCTACCCATCTCTCAGGGATGCCCTAAATTAAATGGATCTATGTAGCTTTTATTTCTACCCTTCTGTTTGAGGGGATCTATGATGTTTGTCTACCTAAATTAACTAAATCAATGTAGCCTTTCTATCCTTCTCTCTGAGAGGCCCTAAATCAATCAGATCTGTGTAGCCTTCCTTTCTACCTTGCTCTCAAAGAGAGGCCCTAAATCAATCAGATCTGTGTAGCCTTCCTTTCTACCTTGCTCTCAAAGAGAGGCCCTAAATCAATCAGATCTGTGTAGCCTTCCTTTCTACCTTGCTCTCAAAGAGAGGCCCTAAATCAATCAGATCTGTGTAGCCTTCCTTTCTACCTTGCTCTCAAAGAGAGGCCCTAAATCAATCAGATCTGTGTAGCCTTCCTTTCTACCTTGCTCTCAAAGAGAGGCCCTAAATCAATCAGATCTGTGTAGCCTTCCTTTCTACCTTGCTCTCAAAGAGAGGCCCTAAATTAAATGGATCTATATAGCTTTTATTTCTACCCTTCTATTTGAGGGGATCTATGAAGTTTGTCTACCTATGTAGCCTTCCTTTCTACCCTGCTCTAAATTAACTAAATCAATGTAGCCTTTCTTTATACCCTTCCCTCAGAGAGACCCTAAATTAATCAGATCTAGCTTTCCTTTCTACCCTGCACTAAAATAACTAAAACAGTGTAACCTTTCGGTCTAACCTTCTCTCAAAGAGACCCTACATTAATTAGATCTATGTAGCCTTCCTTTCTACCCTGCTCTAAAGAAACTAAATCAATTAAGCATTCATTTCTACCATTCTCTGAGAGAGACCCTAAATTAAATGGATTCTGAAACTTCTCTGTCTGTAATATCTGCCAGGTTCTACTTTTCATATCTTTCATTTAAATCAGGGTGTTAAGGGAAACAACAATATTTATTTAACAAAAATGTTCCTGCTATAATTGAACACCTGCAATTACTATCTTGTTTAAATGTGATTCCATATCTGTGCAGCCTGCCAACTCGCTGGTGAATGCTGCCAATGCTGCTGCCCCTACTGTGACAGACCAGGCTGCTGTCATTAACCTAAACAGTAGTGTGAAGGCCATGTCTGCAGCGCTAGCAGAACTACGCACAGCCTCGTCCAAGTCTCAGGAGGCCATGGGATTCATAGAGTTGGAGTCTGCCCTCGAGGAAGTGCGGGAGCTAGATAGGGAGCTGGTGGAGATTAAACAGTCAGTCAACAACAACACACTCAGACCCCTGCCCGGGGAAACAGTAAGTGCAGGCAATTCAGTCAGTCAAGTTACTATATTATTTTGTGAAAACTAATTTCATGGTACATGGCCCACTAGGTTGGGATGTGATATAAAGCTGGTGGGGTGGTTAGCATACTCACCTCTCAATCAAGAGGTACAGGGTTGGATCCCCTAGTTGTTGACATCTCTGGTGTTTTCAAACCCACTCCCTAAGTACCTTATTTGGGATAGTACCGAAAAGTACGCAATCCTAAGGATGGTCTTATTTCACCCAATTCCTACTGTAATAGACTAAAAAACATTGGATACAACACTGATAAAATTCAAGCAGTGATGTTTGTAAACCTGTGACCAGTGTGTAATATAAGAAGCCTTGTCCCTGGTTACGATTATGGGCCCCGTTTTATTAAACATCTTACGATAAGTCTCAAATTTTAAAACTGTTCACATATTTGCACCTAAGCATTTAATGTAGACAATTATGTGTGCATTATGTGCAGAACTATCAAATGCATACGAAAATGAAATAAAATCGAGTTCATTTGTGAATTGTAAATCAAAGTAAAGAACTTAAGAAATTAACTTACGATCAAAATTGTAAGTTGTTTCATAAAACCGAGCCCAGACCCTCGGGTGAGATTTACCTATCTCACATGGATAAACTCAAGATGGATTCTTTTTCTTGCATATCATTGAATTTTGTGCATTGACGTCACCAATAACTAACGTTTTAATGTTTTTTAACACAGTGATGTTGTGCATCTGTTCACGTTATTGATGTCATTATTCTTGCGCGTGAATTTTATCTCGACCCCAGGGTGAAATATCTAGGCCCGGTAAAATGACAAAATAGAGCATCTTCATACCTCTGTATCAGTTTAGTAGCAACATCGCCATTACTGGGGTAAACAGTTTAGAAGGAACACTGCCATTACTGGGTCAACAATTTAGTAGGAACACCACCATTAATGGGTAAACAGTTTAGTAGGAACACTGCCATTTCATGGGTAAACAGTTTAGTAGGAACACCGCCATTACTGGGTAAACAGTTTAGTAGGTAGAAACACCGCCATTTCTAGGGTACACAGTTTAGTAGGAACACTGCCATTTCTAGGGTAAACAGTTTAGTAGGAACACTGCCATTACTGGGTAAACAGTTTAGTAGGAACACCGCCATTACTAGGGTCAACAGTTTAGTAGGTAGGAACACTGCCATTTCTAGGGTAAACAGTTTAGTAGGAACACTGCCATTACTGGGTAAACAGTTTAGTAGAAACACCGCCATTAATGGGTAAACAGTTTAGTAGTTAGGAACACTGCCATTTCTAGGGTAAACAGTTTAGTAGGAACACCACCATTACTGGGTTAACAGTTTAAAAGGAACACCGCCATTTCTAGGGTAAACAGTTTAGTAGGAACACCACCATTACTAGGGTAAACAGTTTAGTAGGTAGGAACACTGCCATTTCTAGGGTAAACAGTTTAGTAGGAACACTGCCATTACTGGGTAAACAGTTTAGTAGGAATACCACCATTACTGGGTTAACAGTTTAGTAGGAACACTGCCATTACTGGGTAAACAGTTTAGTAGGAACACCGCCATTACTAGGGTAAACAGTTTAGTAGGTAGGAACACTGCCATTTCTAGGGTAAACAGTTTAGTAGGAACACCGCCATTACTGGGTAAACAGTTTAGTAGGAACACCGCCATTACTAGTGTAAACAGTTTAGTAGGAACACCACCATTACTGGGTAAACAGTTTAGTAGGAACACCACCATTACTGGGTAAACAGTTTAGTAGGAACACCACCATTACGTGGTTAACAGTTTAGTAGGAACACCACCATTACTAGGGTAAACAGTATAGTAGGAACACCACCATTACTGGGTAAACAGTTTAGTAGGAACACCACCATTACTAGGGTAAACAGTTGACCTTTTGTTTTCAGGCTGAAGGTTGTGGGTCCATACTGGGAGCCAACAGTAAGACGGTTGGACAACTACTGTCGCAACTACTCACCGCTGCTGCACAGGTAAGTCTAGCGCATAAATGATAGTGTCTACCCACAACAACTACAGAACATACTCCACAGCTCGTGCCTTTAATGTCTAGTACATAAAGAATAGGGTATACCAACAACAACTACAGAACATACCAGCTCGTGCCTTTAACATGTTTCTTAATTAAAGCATTGTTGATCACTAGAGGTTATTTTTTTGAAATTGATACAAAATAAAATAAAACATAAATAATGTATATTATAAACATCTACAACAATATTGCAGGGTAATGACAACTACGTCGGTATAGCTGCACGTGACACTGCTAACGCCCTGCGCGTATTTGTCAATGCTGCACGTGGTGTTGCGGCAACATCCACAGACAAGCAGGAACAGAACTTGATGATAGATAGTGCACGTGAAGTGATTGCTAAGTCGAACCAATTGTTGGAGGCTGCACATAACGCCATTGATAATCCCAACAACCCGGACAATCAACAACGCCTACAACAGGTATTACATCATATCTGCTGTGTAGTATACATCTGCTGTGTAGTATACGCCTACAACAGGTATTACGTCATATCGGCTGTGTAGTATTAGCCTACTATAGGTATTACGTCATATCTGCTGTGTAGTATACATCTGCTGTGTAGTATACGCCTACAACAGGTATTACGTCAAATCTGCTGTGTAGTATTAGCCACTATAGGTATTACGTCATATCTGGTGTGTAGTATACATCTGCTGTGTAGTATACGCCTACAACAGGAATTACGTCATATCTGCCGTGTAGTATACATCTGCTGTGTAGTATTAGCCTACTACAGGTATTACGTCATATCTGCTGTGTAGTATACATCTGCTGTGTAGTATTAGCCTACTACAGGTATTACGTCATATCTGCTGTGTAGTATACATCTGCTGTGAAGTATACGCCTACTACAGGTATTATGTCATATCTGCTGTGTAGTATACATCTTCTGTGTAGTATACGCCTACAACAGGTATTACGTCATATCTGCTGTGTAGTATACATCTTCTGTGTAGTATACGCCTACAACAGGTATTACGTCATATCTGCTGTGTAGTATACATCTGCTGTGTAGTATACGCCTACAACAGGTATTACGTCATATCTGCTGTGTAGTATACATCTGCTGTGTAGTATACGCCTACAACAGGTATTACATCATATCTGCTGTGTAGTATACATCTGCTGTGTAGTATACATCTGCTGGGTAGTATACATCTTCTGTGTAGTATATGCCTACAACAGGTATTACGTCATATCTGCTGTGTAGTATACATCTGCTGTGTAGTATACGCCTACAACAGGAATTACGTCATATCTGCCGTGTAGTATACATCTGCTGTGTAGTATTAGCCTACTACAGGTATAACGTCATATCTGCTGTGTAGTATACATCTGCTGTGTAGTATTAGCCTACTACAGGTATTACGTCATATCTGCTGTGTAGTATACATCTGCTGTGAAGTATACGCCTACTACAGGTATTACGTCATATCTGCTGTGTAGTATACATCTTCTGTGTAGTATACGCCTACAACAGGTATTACGTCATATCTGCTGTGTAGTATACATCTTCTGTGTAGTATACGCCTACAACAGGTATTACGTCATATCTGCTGTGTAGTATACATCTGCTGTGTAGTATACGCCTACAACAGGTATTACGTCATATCTGCTGTGTAGTATACATCTGCTGTGTAGTATACGCCTACAACAGGTATTACGTCATATCTGCTGTGTAGTATACATCTGCTGGGTAGTATACATCTTCTGTGTAGTATATGCCTACAACAGGTATTACGTCATATCTGCTGTGTAGTATACATCTGCTGTGTAGTATACGCCTACAACAGGTATTACGTCATATCTGCTATGTAGTATATGCCTACAACAGGTATAATGTCATATCTGCTGTGTAGTATACATCTGCTGTGTAGTATACATCTTCTGTGTAGTATATGCCTACAACAGGTATACACATCATATCTGCTGTGTAGTATACATCTGCTGTGTAGTATACATCTTCTGTGTAGTATATGCCTACAACAGGTATTACATCATATCTGCTGTGTGGTATTACATCATATCTGCTGTGTAGTATACATCTGCTGTGTAGTATACATCTGCTGTGTAGTATACGCCTACTACAGGTATAATGTCATATCTGCTGTGTAGTATACATCTTCTGTGTAGTATATGCCTACAGCAGGTATTACATCATATCTGCTGTGTAGTATACGCCTATAACAGGTATTACGTCATATCTGCTGTGTAGTATACATCTGCTGTGTAGTATACGCCTACAACAGGTATTACATCATATCTGCTGTGTAGTATACATCTGCTGTGTAGTATACATCTTCTGTGTAGTATATGCCTACAACAGGTATTACATCATATCTGCTGTGTAGTTTACATCTGCTGTGTAGTATACATCTTCTGTGTAGTATATGCCTACAACAGGTATTACATCATATCTGCTGTGTAGTATACATCTGCTGTGTAGTATACATCTTCTGTGTAGTATACACGTACTACAGGTATTACGTCATATCTTCTGTGTAGTATACATCTTCTGTGTAGCATATACCTACAACAGGTATTACATCATTTCTGCTGTGTAGTATACATCTTCTGTGTAGTATATGCCTACAACAGGTATTACGTCATATCTGCTGTGTAGTATACATCTGCTGTGTAGTATACGCCTACAACAGGTATTACATCATATCTGCTGTGTAGTATATATCTGCTGTGTAGTATACATTTGCTGTGTAGTATACATCTTCTGTGTAGTATATGCCTACAACAGGTATTACATCATATCTGCTGTGTAGTATACATCTTCTGTGTAGTATATGCCTACAACAGGTATTACATCATATCTGCTGTGTAGTATACATCTTCTGTGTAGTATACACCTACAACAGGTATTACGTCATATCTGCTGTGTAGTATACGCCTACAACAGGTATTACGTCATATCTACTGTGTAGTATACATCTGCTGTGTAGTATACATCTGCTGTGTAGTATACATCTGCTGATGTGTAGTATATGCCTACAACAGGTATTACATCATATCTGCTGTGTAGTATACATCTTCTGTGTCGTATACGCCTACTACAGGTATTACGTCATATCTGCTGTGTAGTATATACCTACAACAGGTATTACATCATATCTGCTGTGTAGTATACATCTTCTGTGTAGTATATGCCTACAACAGGTATAACGTCATATCTGCTGTGTAGTATACATCTTCTGTGTAGTATACGCCTACAACAGGTATTACATCATATCTGCTGTGTAGTATATATCTGCTGTGTAGCAAACATCTGCTGTGTAGAATACATCTTCTGTGTAGTATATGCCTACAACAGGTATTACGTCATATCTGCTGTGTAGTATACATCTGCTGTGTAATATACGCCTACAACAGGTATTACATCATATCTGCTGTGTAGTATATATCTGCTGTGTAGTATACATCTGCTGTGTAGTATACATCTTCTGTGTAGTATATGCCTACAACAGGTATTACATCATATCTGCTGTGTAGTATACATCTGCTGTGTAGTATATGCCTACAACAGGTATTACATCATATCTGCTGTGTAGTATACATCTGCTGTGTAGTATACATCTGCTGTGTAGTATATATTTTCTGTGTAGTATATGCCTACAACAGGTATTACATCATATCTGCTGTGTAGTATACATCTGCTGTGTAGTATACATCTTCTGTGTAGTATATGCCTACAACAGGTATTACATCATATCTGCTGTGTAGTATACATCTGCTGTGTAGTATACATCTTCTGTGTAGTATACGCCTACAACAGGTATTACATCATATCTGCTGTGTAGTATACATCTTCTGTGTAGTATATGCCTACAACAGGTATTACGTCATATCTGCTGTGTTGTATACATCTGCTGTGTAGTATACGCCTACAACAGGTATTACGTCATATCTGCTGTGTAGTATACATCTGCTGTGTAGTATACGCCTACAACAGGTATTGCGTCATATCTGCTGTGTAGTATACATCTGCTGTGTAGTATACGCCTACAACAGGTATTACATCATATCTGCTGTGTAGTATACATCTGCTGTGTAGTATATGCCTACAACAGGTATTACGTCATATCTGCTGTGTAGTATATGGTTTTATCACATATTTGCCTATAAATACGTTGTTTTTGAATATACGATACGCCATACACCTAGTCATATCAGTCAGGATTTAGTTGCCGGCCAATAAAGCTTTAAAGAAATAAAAGGGTAAAAAAAATGTCATGTCTCGGATATAACTGAATGTTCTATCTGACTCTTTCAACGGAGTGGTACGGAAATTACCGATTAATTACGATTGTATATGACTTGTCACAGGTATGGTTTGTTGTCTGCCTTTCATCTGTTGCTTCCATCCTGTTTTTTTGCGCCAGATTATTGGCTATAGGACCATTATCCGTAGATGAAATAACCACTTCTGACTATTTATTTTCTTATTTAGACAATTTCAAATCCAGTGGCATTCATTTAAATCAAGTTTTGGAAAAAATAAATGTTGTGTACACTTACGCGAGGCATGAACACATCAGAATGGACTAGATCTGTTAATAATATGAATTTGTTCTCGCTGGAAAACAGCAAAGTAAGTTAGTTGAAGTTGACAGTTCAATAAAGTCATTGCTGAAGTATATGATAAAGCTCTCGGGCTGATATGTTGTGTGATGCCTGATATAGGGTATGAAAATATTTATTATTCTCTATTTATCACATAACTTATACTGTAGAAGTTTAATAAAGCTGTGATATATATTATAAATTTATCATATTACACTAGTGTAATAAATAGGCAAATGAAGACCAAATTATTCTTCGGTCTTTTTCGTCCCGCTAATTGTGCATCAGAATTGCCTCATCAATTTCAATCATGTTTAAAACACCGGATTACGGAAATTGACGAGGTAACACAAATATTTCATCTTCCTCAGTATAGGTATTTATCACATAACTTACGGTGTTGGAGAGGAATAACACCATTCTATATTTTCGTTATACCACTAGTTATGTAAGCATACAAATAAGCCTAGTATGCGCTGTAAAAAAAAAAAATCAATAATGACTATCATCCAATTCCCATGGATTATGTCGGTTTCGCATGTTAAAGCGACAGGCAAAATGCAATAAAAGTCAGTGATATGTGAGTTATGTGATAAATAGAATCTAACATTCGTTCTCATTCATTATTGAATTTATTAAACTCGTTAGCAAAAATAATATAATGCTCGGCAAGAGCCTCGCTTTATATCATTTTGCCTACTCGTTTAATAAATTCAGTAATGAATGAGTACTCATGTAAGATCCTCTATATAGGAAATGTTGACATATTTTCGACATACGTGTGGAAAAGAGTGAAATATTAATCAGCATTGCGTGATAAACAAAGAATTGATGACCATTTGAAGACTGTTTGGAAGGATAAAAAAGCTGCAATATTTAAAATATGACGGCAATGATGTAATCAGGCTGTGATTACTATATCTGTCTGTAATGATATTAGAGGTTGCGAAGGGCGTGATCTGTCTACAATGATATTATAGGTTGCGAAGGTCATGATTACTATATCTGTCTGCAATGATATTATAGGTTGCGAAGGCCATGATTACTTTATCTATCTACAATGATATTATAGGTTGCGAAGGCCATGATTACTATGTCTGCAATGATATTATAGGTTGCGAAGGTCAGGATTACTATATCTGTCTGCAATGATATTATAGGTTGCGAAGGTCATGATTATTGTATCTGTCTGCAATGATATTATAGGTTGCGAAGGCCATGATTACTATATATGTCTACAATGATATTATAGGTTGCGAAGGCCATGATTACTATATCTGTCTACAATGATATTATAGGTTGCGAAGGCCATGATTACTATATCTGTCTACAACGATATTATAGGTTGTGAAGGCCACGATTACTATATCTGTCTGCAATGATAATATAGGTTGCGAAGGCCGTGATTACTATATCTGTCAGCAATGATATTATAGGTTGCGAAGGGCGTGATAACTATATCTGTCTGCAATGATATTATAGGTTGGGAAGGTCATGATTACCATATCTGTCTACAATGATATTATAGATTGCGAAGGCCATGATTACTATGTCTACAATGATATTATAGGTTGCGAAGGTCATGATTACCATATCTGTCTGCAATGATATTATAGGTTGCGAAGGTCATGAATACTGTATCTGTCTGCAATGATATTATAAGTTGCGAAGGCCATGATTACTATATATGTCTACAATGATATTATAGGTTGCGAAGGCCATGATTACTATATCTGTCTGCAATGATATTATAGGTTGCGAAGGGCGTGATTACTATATCTGTCTGCAATGATATTATAGGTTGGGAAGGTCATGATTACTATATCTGTCTACAATGATATTATAGGTTGCGAAGGCCATGATTACTATATCTGTCTACAATGATATTATGGGTTGGGAAGGCCATGATTACTATATCTGTCTGCAATGATATTATAGGTTGCGAAGGCCATGATTACTATATCTGTCTGCAATGATATTATAGGTTGGGAAGGCCATGATTACTATATCTGTCTACAATGATATTATAGGTTGCGAAGGCCATGATTACTATATCTGTCTGCAATGATATTATAGGTTGCGAAGGGCGTGATTACTATATCTGTCTGCAATGATATTATATGTTGGGAAGGTCATGATTACTATATCTGTCTGCAATGATATTATAGGTTGCGAAGGGCGTGATTACTATATCTGTCTGCAATGATATTATAGGTTGCGAAGGCCGTGATTACTATATCTGTCTACAATGATATTATAGGTTGTGAAGGCCATGATTACTATATCTGTCTTCTACAATGATATTATAGATTGCGACGGTCATGATTACTATTTCTGTCTGCAATGATATTATAGGTTGCGAAAGTCATGATTACTATATCTGTCTACATTGATATTATAGGTTGTGACGGTCATGATTACTATTTCTGTCTGCAATGATATTATAGGTTGCGAAGGCCATGATTACTATATCTGTCTGCAATGATATTATAGGTTGCGAAGGTCATGATTACTATATCTGTCTACATTGATATTATAGGTTGCGAAGGCCATGATAACTATATCTGTCTGCAATGATATTATAGGTTGCGAAGGCCATGATTACTATATCTGTCTGCAATGATATTATAGGTTGCGAAGGCCATGATTACTATATCTGTCTGCACTGATATTATAGGTTGCGAAGGCCATGATTACTATATCTGTCTGCACTGATATTATAGGTTGCGAAGGCCATTATTACTATATCTGTCTGCAATGATATTATATGTTGCGAGGGCGTGATTACTATATCTGTCTGCAGTGATATTATAGGTTGCGAAGGGCGTGATTACTATATCTGTCTACAATGATATTATAGGTTGCGAAGGCCATGATTACTATATCTGTCTGCACTGATATTATAGGTTGCGAAGGTCACGATTACTATATCTGTCTACAATGATATTATAGGTTACGAAGGCCAAGATTAGTATATCTGTTTTAATTCTAGGTTGCGAAGGCTGGGATGACTATCTGTCTGTAATGATGTTCTAGATTGTGAAGGCTGGGATGACTGTCTGTCTGCAATGATGTTCTAGGTTGCGAAGGCCGTGATTACTGTATCTGTTTTAAGATATTTTAGGTTGCAAAGGCTGGGATGACTATCTGTCTGCAATGATGTTCTAGGTTGTGAAGGGCGTGATTACTATATCCGTCTGCAATGATATTTTAGGTTGCAAAGGTCATGATTACTATATTTGTCTTCAATGATATTATAGGTTGCAAAGGCTTTGGTTACTATATCTGTTTTAATGATTTTCTAGGTTGCAAAGGCCGTGTCCAATTCCCTGGACAACTGTGTAAACTGCCTGCCAGGCCAGAGAGACGTAGATATTGCAATACGCCAGATCACTGAGACCAGCCAGTCACTAACTACTCAGAAGGTATTATTTATGGCCTCTACTTACATGCAGATTTTGCTAGCAACAGTATGTCGGAGAAACAAATTATGGATTTTAAATGAGACCTGAATTAAGGCACACGAGGCCAAACCTTCAGTCTACCTGATCATAAAAGCAACTATACTATACTAAATCAGGGCACAAAGCACCTTTCAGTGGATGGCAGGATATTCTTTTGGATAAACAACTCATTCGACCTGATAGAGATCACTATCTTTGGTTAAAACAGGAATTTCTCATCCTAGGAAGCTCCATATATGAGATCTTACTAGTTGCGATTGTTTAGATTAAAGATGCACGGCTTGAAAAAAAACACATCTTGGTAATAAAAATTTAGACCTCAGGAGCCTTAAGACACATAAAGCTTATGCCCGACTTTCATGTTCACTGAATTTGTAGCTAATTCGAGAAAACTGAAAGGCAACACTGAAGAATGGGCTAGCATGTTGCCTTTTGGACATGACAATTTCACTGATTTGTTGCATTTTGCTGGACTCCCAATTTATAATACTAATGGCCCAGTTTTATTACTTCAGTTCCCGAGCACATCACGATCTTTCCAAGAAGTGCAAAACCAGATGAACGATGCGGCCATTGGTCTGAACACGGCAGCCAGTGACATCACAACCCACTCTCGCACCACTACACATGAACTGTCCCAATCATCAGAACATTACAGTAAAGTGTATCAGCAATTCGTGGACACGGGCCTCACACTGGCCGGCTTATCGAAGGATACGGAAACACAAAACCAGATTGTTGGTGGCCTGAAGAGTGTCTCCATGGTGTCCAGTAAACTGCTGCTGGCTGCCAAGAGTGTCTCTATAGATCCCAATGCACCAAATGCAAAGAATTTGCTGGCACAGGCTGCCAGGTATGTATCTGTTGTTACAGCAGTGCTTTAGTAGATGGAGCTTGAGAACCTGGAGGAAAGCAGTGACATCGGGTTATCTATGGGCTATCTTTATTTCGCTAATGACAAATATTTGCAAAAATAACAGCTAGCGTAAAAGGTCACGTCTGCGAGTCAAAGAACGTCGTTTGAAATTACCTCATTTCCTTATACTTTTTTGCTTGACTGTTGCTGTTATGTCCTATTAAGACATTAACAAATACATTAACGTCGAAGTCATTTATTTATTTAAACTATTTAAATACCTTTCGGGTATGAACCACAGATGAACCGTACAACAACGATTGTTGTTGTAAATAACACATTTCATTTATTGCATGTGCGCCACCATTTTGGTTTGACGGTGTCGCTGTTTATTTATACCCTTAAAAGACAATTTGACAACTACACAAAAATACATTTATATGCCCCCGGCATTCGAGAATGCTGAAAGGGGCATTAAGTGTTACCCCTGTTTAAGTGTTACCCCCGTCCGTCCGTCCGTCCATCCCATCCGAATTGGTTTCCGCTCAGTAACTTTTGAAAGGGTCCTTGTTTGTAATTAATATTTGGTGTGTAGCTGTGTAATTATAAAATACAGGCCAAGTTGGTTTTAGGTCAATATCGTTCAATTTCTGAAGGAGTTATGGCCCCTTTTCCGCTCAACGTCCATCCGACAAATTGATTTCCGCTCAATAACTTTTGAAACGATCCATGTTTTGAATTCATATTTGGTGTGTCACTTTGTAACAGTCTGCACGAAAAAGTTTTTAGCCTTATAGTCCTTTGGACTATCATGCTAAGAAAATGGTATAGTGCGAAAGGGAATTTCATAGTGTGAAACTAAAGAACCAACTTGTTGGAAAAGAAAGTAGTTGGCAAGTTTAACAAAACAATTTATCATTTTCGTGGTTTAGCCACGGGCGCCCACTGAACCAATTGTTTTGCAAACAACTTACTCTTTTTCTTCATACTCAGGGTTCTCCCTAGAAATTTCTGAAGGCATGTTTTTATTTTTCCACTTGGGGCAATTAGGAATAGGGTAATCCCCAGGCCGCGCATCATTCTTTTATAATTAAGATGCTGCAGGGTTGGAACTTGTCTTTATCACTTTTTACACATGAACATCATTTAATATATATTGCACTTTCAAACAATTTTGAAATTAAATTATATATCCCACTGTGATAATTTAAGTTTATTAGGCACATGTACCTTACAGCCCCCATCATCCCCACCCTCAAAACCCCTACCAACTTAAATTTCATTTTAAAGTTGTAAAAGTCTATTTAAAGCATCTATAAGGCACTACAATGTTGCTTAAATATTGTAAAAACAATGCCTGTCAAGCAAATGGATTTCTTAAAATAATAGATCAATAACTTCCTTACTAAAGTACCATTTCCCCATAAGTTTTAAATGTGTTATCCTATAATTAAATTAATAAAGCCTGTAAACAACAACCCATAAGAGATCCTATAATAATTGGTACTTTGAAATACAAAGGGTACTTCATCTGTTTCAGAACGAATTTTGTCCGAAATACATACCATCCAAATTTACCACTACTTTAGCCGATATTTTTCACTTTTAAAAACAGTAAAACATCAGCAAAATATGTGCATACAGTTTCAAAACTGCACAAAATGGCATACTTTCTCCAATTCTAAAAAAAGTACTACATTTTTTTTAGAATCAGTGACATCCTTGATCCTCTTTTTTCTTTTTTTCTCCAGGCTTAGCATTTTCATTCCATAATTTGAGAAAGTATGCCATGTTGAAAACAAATCTCCGTTGATTTCCGTAAAATCCGAACAGTCCGGGAATCGCTATTGCTTACTAGGTTGACTAGGCCGAAACATTTTACGGAAACAAGCAATGTAAAAATCACGGTTACGAAAGTGCATATGGTTTCATTGCAATCTCATTGGATATTCAATATCCCGAATTCAACATATCCCTCTATTGAATAAATTACTAACGTTGTGTCTCGTTCGCGCAGTCGCTCATAATTATCGATGTAAAAACACCAGCTTTTACTCAATGATAGTCCGAAGCGTCTGATAACCTGATATTCACGGAATTTCCAGGTCAGATAAATAGTTTTAAAGATTTCTTATCTAATGGTCCGATCGGACTATGTATTTGTAGCAGTTTGATAGTCCGTACGAAAAAGTTATAGCCTCGGGCTCGGACTGTGCGTTTATTTTGCAGACTGTTGTAATTATAAAATACAGGTCAAGTTCGATTTCGGTCAACGTTGCTCATTTTATGCAGGAGTTGTGGCCCCTGTGCAACTTAATTTTCTGCAACAAATTGGTTTCCTCTCAATAACTTTTGAAAGGGTCCATGTTTTTAGCTCTACTGATCAGAGATCAGCAGAGCTTATGCCGTGGTGCGGCGTCCGTCGTCCGTCTGTCTGTCCGTCCGTCCGTCCGTCCGTTAACTTTTATTTGTAGCGACTACTCCTCTGAAACTACTGGATGGATAGTCATAAAACTTTACAGAAATGTTGCCCATGAAGTCTAGTTGATCCTAGCAAAAATTCATGTTGATGTGAAATCCAAGATGGCCGCCAAAGCTAAAAATAGATTTTTAGCTCTACTGATCAGAGATCAGCAGAGCTTATGCCGTGGTGCGGCGTCCGTCGTCCGTCCGTCCGTCCGTCTGTCCGTAAACTTTTATTTGTAGCGACTTCACAGCTGAAACTACTGGATGGATATTCATGAAACTTTACAGAAATGTTGCCCATAAAGTCTAGTTGATCCTAGCAAAAATTCATGTTGATGTGAAATCCAAGATGGCCGCCAAAGCTAAAAATAGAGTTTTAAAATACAAGTTTGTAGCGACTTCTTCTTGAAAACTTTAAGTGATATTGATATGGGACTTTTTCTAAAATGATCAGCATGACATGATGTTGATCCTAGTCAAAAATCGTTTTGATTCAACGTTAAACATGGCTGCCAGCGGCCATCTTTGTTTACATAGAGTTATATAGTAAAAACTTGTAGCGACTACTCCTCTGAAACTACTTGGCGGATTGTCATGAAACTTTACAGGAATGTTGCTCTTGATGTCTAATTGATCCTAGAAAAATTTCAGGTCGGCCGGAAATTCAAGATGGCCGTCACAGCTAAAAATAGATTTTTAAAAAATAAGTTTGTAGCGACTACTTCTTGAAAACTATAAGTGATATTGATATGGGACTTTTTCTAAAATGATCAGCATTACATGATGTTGATCCTAGTCAAAAATTGTTTTGATTCAACGTTAAACATGGCTGCCAGCGGCCATCTTTGTTTTCATAGAGTTATATAGTAAAAACTTGTAGCGACTACTCCTCTGAAACTACTTGGCGGATTGTCATGAAACTTTACAGGAATGTTGCTCTTGATGTCTTATTGATCCTAGAAAAATTTCAGGTCGGCCAGAAATTCAAGATGGCCGTCACAGCTAAAAATAGATTTTTAAAAAATAAGTTTGTAGCGACTACTTCTTGAAAACTATAAGTGATATTGATATGGGACTTTTTCTAAAATGATCAGCATGACATGATGTAGATCCTTGTGGAAAATCATTTTGATTCGACGTTAAACATGGCTGCCAGTGGCCATCTTTGGTTACATAGAGTTATATAGTAAAAACTTGTAGCGACTACTCCTCTGAAACTACTTGACGGATGTTCATGAAACTTCACAGGAATGTTGCTCTTGATGTCTAGTTGATCCTAGAAAAATTTCAGGTCGGCCGGAAATTCAAGATGGCCGCCACAGCTAAAAATAGATTTAAAATAAATAAGTTTGTAGCGACTACTTCTTCAAAACAATAAGAGATATTGATATGGGACTTTTTCTAAAATGATCAGTATGACATGATGTTGGTCCTTGTCGAAAATCGTTTTGATTTGACCTTAAACATGGCTGCTTTGTTTACATAGAGTTATATAATGAAAACTTGTAGCGACTACTTCTTTGAAACTACCTGACGGATTTTCATGAAACTTCACAGGAATGTTGCTCTTAATGTCTTATTGATCTTAGCAAAATTTCAGGTCGGCCGGAAATTCAAGATGGCCGCCACGGTTAAAAGTAGATTTTCAAAAAACAAGTCTGTAGGGACTACTTCCTGAAATCAAAATCAATCAGTAGAGCTTCAAGGTCATTGACCTCTTGTTTAAATACAAGTTTGTAGCGAATACTTCTTGAAAACTATAAGTGATATTGATATGGGACTTTTTCTAAAATGATCAGCATGACATGATGTTGGTCCTTATCAAAAATCGTTTTGATTCGACGTTAAACGTGGCTGCCAGCGGCCATCTTTGTTTACATAGAGTTATATAGTAAAAACTTGTAGCGACTACTCCTCTGAAACTACTTGGCGGATTTTCATGAAACTTTACAGAAATGTTGCTCTTGATAACTTATTGATCCTAGCAAAATTTCAGGTCGGCCGGAAATTCAAGATGGCCGCCATGGCTAAAAATAGATTTTCAAAATACAAGTTTGTAGCGACTACTTCTTGAAAACTATAAGTGATATTGATATGGGACTTTTTCTAAAATGATCAGCATGACATGATGGTTATCCGAGTCTAACATTATTTTGATTCGACATTAAACATGGCTGCCAGTGGCCATCTTTGTTTACATAGAGTTATATAATGAAAACTTGTAGCGACTACTCCTCTGAAACTACTTGACGGATTTTCATGAAACTTCACAGAAATGTTGCTCTTGATGTCTTATTGATCCTAGCAAAATTTCAGGTCGGCCGGAAATTCAAGATGGCCGCCATGGCTAAAAATAGATTTTCAAAATGCAAGTTTGTAGCGACTACTTCTTGAAAACTATAAGTGATATTGATATGGGACTTTTTCTAAAATGATCAGCATTACATGATGTTGGTCCTTGTCAAAAATCATTTTGATTCAATGTTAAACATGGCTGTCAGCGGCCATCTTTGTTTACATAGAATTATATAATGAAAACTTGTAGCGACTACTCCTCTGAAACCACTTGACGGATTTTCATGAACTTCACAGGAAGGTTGCTCTTGATGTCTAATTGATCCTAGCAAAATTTCAGGTCGGCCGGAAATTCAAGATGGCTGCCACGGCTAAAAATAAATTTTCAAAAAACAAGTTTGTAGCGACTACTTCCTGAAATCAAAATCAATCAGTAGAGCTTCAAGGTCATTGACCTCTTGTTAATTAATATTTGGCATGTAGCTGTGTAAATATAAAATACAGGCCACACTCGATTTAGGTCAACATCGGTCAATTTCTGAAGGAGTTATGGCCCCTTTTCCGCTCAATAACTTTCGACTTAATTTTCTGCGACAATTTGGTTTCCGCTCAATAACTTTTGAAAGTGGCCATGTTTTGAATTCATATTTGGTGTGTCATTTTGTAATTATAAAATACAGGTCAAGTTCTGTTTCCGCTCAATTTATCAATCGGTCAATTTATGCATGAGTTAGGGCCCCTTTTGACATTGTCTTGTGCCTATCATTTTTTTGGCGAATTCATAGTAATAGTAACTTATACCGGGGGCATCCGTGTCTTATGGACACATTTCTAGTTAACTGAACATATAATTACGGTTTGCCTTGAAACATCAAATATGGCCAAGGTAATCTTGTCACACCTATCAAAAGATAAAATACACTTACTGTCAACGCAATTTTCACAGTGCGTGTTTATTGCGGTAGTTTGATAAATCATCTGTATAGAATTGTTTAACAACGAATAATTATCGATGAAAAAATACATTTTGTCTACCTATTTAAAGAATGAATTTACTTATTATGCTCCCCTTCAAAGAAGAGGTGGCATATTGCTTTGCAAATGTCTGTTGGTCGGTCCATCCCGAAATCTTGTCTTCGCTATAACTCAGGATCAGCTGGCACTACAAACTCGAAACTTGGCAGGAATGTTTGTGTCATGGTGTAGTTGTGTCCCTCCCCTTTTGGGTTGAATCACTTAAGAAATGTTGTTGCCATGGTAACAAAACTTGTAAAAAACACAAAAAATTGCTGGTCTTTGCGATAACTCAAGAACAGCTGGCACTACAAACTCGAAACTTGGCAGGAATGTTTGTGTCATAGTGTAGAACTGCACCTCCCCTTTTCGGTAGAATTGCTTAAGAAATGTGGTTGCCATGATAACAAACATGTAATAAATCGCTAAACTGCTCGTCTTCGCAATAACTCAGAAACAGCTGATTACAAACTTGAAACTTCGCAGGAATGTTTGTGTCATGGTCTAGTTATGCACATCCCCTTTTGAGTAGATTTGCTTGAGAAATATGGTTGCTATGGCAACAAAACGTGTAACAAATCACTTAAAATTGCTTGTCTTCGCGATAACAAGAACAGCTAGCACTACAAACTCAAAACTTGGCAGGAATGTTTGTGTCATGGTCTTTGAAGGGGGGCGTATATGTTTTACAAACATCTTTTATTTAACACAGTTTTCACTGTTGGGTTAGATTTATTGCTGACACAAATGAATGACGCAACAGGACTGAATAACGTTTATATAACTTTGGTTTCATTTTCGTAAACTGATACTAGTATACTTTATCTCATAATAATCTTGCCCCATTTGCCATCACATGTACCTCTTAGACTGAATGACGAAAGGGAAATATAACATGCTGAAAATGTATTTTTCACAAACATTCCCGAATACAAAAAGAGAGATTCTGCTAAATTTTCGACATACAGTATCATTCAGTAGTACATTATGCTGGTAAGTGGAGGCAAAGTCAACATATGGACAATATGTGTAGCAGCTATAGCGCTTAAAACCTATACATGGCTAAACTGTCTGAACTGAGTTTTGCTGTTGTTTACAGGGCGGTGACAGAGAGTATTAACCAGTTAATCAACATCTGTACTGTGTCTGCACCAGGACAGAAGGAATGTGACAACGCACTCAGACAGATCGAGGTATGTAACTTATAAGACATGGTTAATAACTTACAATTTTTGTGTTTTGGCAAGTGTAAGAAAATTTATAAATGTGAGCCTCTTGACACATACCACTTTTGATCACAAGCCAAAATACAGCTGAAATTCCAAAATACAGCTGAAATTCCAAAATACAGCTGAAATTCAAGTTAGTAACTTAGTAACTATGCAGTTTAACTTTGGCAAGCATACAGTTGCCGCTTTGTTCGTCCTTGTGTCCGTCACACTTTCTTGTCTGGACCATGATTCGAAAAGTGTTAAAGGGAATGTAATGAAACTTGGAACATTGATAGAGGGCAATAAGAGGAAGTGCAGCGTGCAAAGCCGTAACTCTGTCATCATTCAAATTAGAGTTACTGCCCTTTGTAATATTATACTTAGACTTTTTGTAATTTTATACTTAGAATATTTGTCCGGAGCATATCTTCAAAATTTCTGATGGGACTGTAATGAAACTTCACACATGATAGAGATCAATGAGAGGAAGTGCAGAGTGTAAGAATTGTAACTCTGTCTTCATTCAAATTAGAGTTATTGCACTTCGTAATTTTTTACTTAGAATTTTTGTCTAGAGCATGTCTTCAAAACTACTGGTGGGACTGCAATGAAACTTCACACAATGATAGAGGGCAATGAGAGGAAGTGCAGATTGCAATATCCGTAACTCTGTCATCATTCAAATTATTGCCCTTTGTAATTTTATACTTAGATTTGTTATCCGGAGCATAACCTACTAATGGAAAACTGCTGGGCGATACAAGGCCATATGATAAGTTGAGGATACATTTCGGGGAGCATCCATCGGTTCAACATGTCATGAAACTGTTTTGTATAACATCATTCACCGGAAAAATGAATGAAAACAATGGCTTCGCAAAATACTAATGGAGGATTTGTTGTCAAATAACTTAAGTGAAAGTCGTGTTTTGACATTTAAGTACTTTATCTTGATAATAAATGTGATACACTTCCTTTTGATAATTTTTTTTTTTTTAAAAGAGAAAAATTAAGTTAAATTTTTTGATGAGCTGATATTTAAAAAGAGCATGTTTACCGAACTAGCATAATACAGCACCTCCCCCTGCCCCCAACCCCACCCCCCTCTTTCAAACATTCACAGAAAGTAAATGCACATGCGCATTACTAGCACCTGTATGTTTCATATCTCTATTGTACAACTTAACAAGTAAACTCCTAATGCACCTGTGTTGCTTGTATTTTCTTGCCTACTGGGTACGGTTATCCACGTTTAACATGGGTGATGGAAAGCCTGATCTTACGCATGGGGGAAGATAAATGTCGCTTGCTGATATATCAACAATGACAGTTGCATGACGCCATTTTGTAAATAGACATGCAAAACGTTAGTAGTTGGTGACGTTAACGCGGGGAATGTAAATGATATACAAGAAAAAGAATAATTATGGGTATCCGGTTCAGATAGGGAAATTCCAACCTTCGGTATAATTGTTTTAAACGGAAACTTCGACAGAGCCCCGGTTCCAATAAAAACAGTTATACCTCATGTTGGAATTGCCTATCTTCACCGTATACCCATGACAGATTCTTATAGTGATTGATGTTACATGAATTTTTGTTTTTGACCAGATGATGAGAAGCTGGTTAGACAACCCTAATGAACCTGTTAGTGACATGCCGTACTTCGAGTGCCTCGATACTGTTGTAGAGAAATCCAAGGTAAACACTCATTTCTTAGTTATTCCCCAACTTACATTTGTATTGTAAAACGATGTGGCTGCTTTTAAAAAGCATCCAATGGTTAGGGCTTATGTAGAGGCCATAAAGCTATTAAAGAAAAGAAGGGACAATGGTAGGAAGAAATATAACTGGAAAACATATAAATAGAATCTCTTTTATTTAAGAAATAACAAACATTTTTGTAAATGAAAGATATGGCTGTTTTTATGACTAAATGTAGATATAAATGGGGAAAAAGGTGTGTGATTACTACTCCCGGAATGCTAAGATGTATTAAAACAGGATCTTTGCTTAGGTTTTGTAAGTCTTTCTTGAAATTGCTGTTGTTGTATGTAGGACCATGATGTGGATGCTACAGCTGCCAACCTATTATTGGATCTCCGTGAAACTAAGCCTTTTGTGTGATGATATTGTGAAATGATTTGTGCAAACAACTTTTTAATAAAATAAAAGAAAGGCAGTGGCAGAAGCCAGCAATAATTGACCTGGTGTCATGTATATTACAGTCACTGGGTGGAGCCATGACAGGGATGACTAACTTTGCCAAGAAGGGGGAAGTTGAAGAGTTCTGTTCTTCTGTCCAGAGTTTCTCCTCATCAGTCTGCGGTCTGACTGAAGCTTCTGTACAGGTGAGATTGCTGATTTTCAGTCTCTGTCCATGTGGCAGGTTTTGGAGAGGTTTTAAGCTCTAATAATTGAACACCAGCAGAGGTGAGTCCATTTCTGAAATATCAGACAATTTCTAACTTTAGTCACACATCTACATAACACATTCCTACCATCATTAGGTCAGTGTGAATGACCTTGACCTATTTTGCTCATTTACTAGTAGTTCTCTCACAACCACAGCCAAAACCCGTCATACACACAACGAATGATAGTAATAAGTTCAAACGATGGGTAGGTCAGTGTAAATGACTGACCTATTTGTTTTTGTTATTTTTAGCTCTACTGATCAGAGATCAGCAGAGCTTATGCCGTGGTGCGGCGTCCGTCGTCCGTCCGTCCGTCTGTCCGTCCGTTAACTTTTATTTGTAGCGACTACTCCTCTGAAACTACTGGATGGATATTCATAAAACTTTACAAAAATGTTGCCCGAAGTCTAGTTGATCCTAGCAAAAATTCATGTTGATGTGAAATCCAAGATGGCCGCCAAAGCTAAAAATAGATTTTTTAAATACAAGTTTGTAGCGACTACTTCTTGAAAACTATAAGTGATATTGATATGGGACTTTTTCTAAAATGATCAGCATGACATGATGTTGGTCCTTATCAAAAATTGTTTTGATTCGACGTTAAACGTGGCAGCCAGCGGCCATCTTTGTTTACATAGAGTCATATAGTAAAAACTTGTAGCGACTACTCCTCTAAAACTACTTGGCGGATTTTCATGAAACTTTACAGGAATGTTGCTCTTAATGTCTAATTGATCCTAGCAAAATTTCAGATCGGCCGGAAATTCAAGATGGCCGCCATGGCTAAAAACAGATTTTCAAAATACAAGTTTGTAGCGACTACTTCTTGAAAACTATAAGTGATATTGATATGGGACTTTTTCTAAAATGATCAGCATGACATGATGGTTATCCGATTCGAACATTATTTTGATTCGACATTAAACATGGCTGCCAGTGGCCATCTTTGTTTACATAGAGTTATATAATGAAAACTTGTAGCGACTACTCCTCTGAAACTACTTGACGGATTTTCATGAAACTTCACAGAAATGTTGCTCTTGATGTCTTATTGATCCTAGCAAAATTTCAGGTCGGCCGGAAATTCAAGATGGCCGCCATGGCTAAAAATAGATTTTCATGCAAGTTTGTAGCGACTACTTCTTGAAAACTATAAGTGATATTGATATGGGACTTTTTCTAAAATGATCAGCATGACATGATGTTGGTCCTTATCAAAAATCGTTTTGATTCGACGTTAAACGTGGCTGCCAGCGGCCATCTTTGTTTACATAGAGTTATATAATGAAAACTTGTAGCGACTACTCCTCTAAAACTACTTGACGGATTTTCATGAAACTTCACAAAAATGTTGCTCTTGATGTCTTATTGATCCTAGCAACATTTCAGGTCGGCCGGAAATTCAAGATGGCCGCCATGGCTAAAAATAGATTTTCAAAATACAAGTTTGTAGCGACTACTTCTTGAAAACTATAAGTGATATTGATATGGGACTTTTTCTAAAATGATCAGCATGACATGATGTTGATCCTTGTCGAAAATCGTTTTGATTCGACGTTAAACATGGCTGCCAGCGGCCATCTTTGTTTACATAGAGTTATATAGTAAAAACTTGTAGCGACTACTCCTCTGAAACTACTTGGCGGATTGTCATGAAACGTTACAGGAATGTTGCTCTTGATGTCTAATTGATCCTAGAAAAATTTCAGGTCGGCCAGAAATTCAAGATGGCCATCACAGCTAAAAATAGATTTTTAAAAAATAAGTTTGTAGCGACTACTTCTTGAAAACTATAAGTGATATTGATATGGGACTTTTTCTAAAATGATCAGCATGACATGATGTAGATCCTTGTGGAAAATTATTTTGATTCGACGTTAAACATGGCTGCCAGTTAGACCGTGAGCCATACACTTTTTTGTTACCATCTCAAGGGACAAATTCTTACTAGTACCATGTTATTGAGTACCTTGTAGAGAAACAAAAAATCCGTGATAGCAGTGTGAACAGGGTAGCTGATTCCTGTTATTAGAGTTATCTCCCACTTTTAAGCAAAACTCTTGTTTCTTTAAAAAATCTTTTTCGCTGAAACTAGAAGGGCTACAGGTCTAATATTTTGCATGTATTATACATTTAGGGTCCTCTAACAAGTATTTATAAAATGGTGACCCCAGGGTCAAATATGGCCCAGCCCCGGGGGTAACATTTTTTCATACAGTTATATAGGAAATCTTTAAAAATAAATAATTTCCCCTAAAACTGTAAGAGCTAGAGGTCCCATATTATGCATGAAGCATAAGCTTATGGTCCACTAGCAAGCTTGTTAAAATGTTGACCCTGGGGTCATATCTGGCTCCGCCCCAGGGGTCATATATGTACAAAGAGTCGTATAGAAACATCTTTAAAATCTCTTCTTTAAAAAAAAACAAGAGCCAGAGGTCTACTTTTTTGCATATTGTACAGGCCCGGTTCTGGGGTTAAAATTTTACAAAGAGTTATATAGGAAAGTCCATAAAAATATTCTTTTTCTGATAGTACAAGAGCTAGAGGTCTAATATGATGCATGTAGCATAAGAGTATCGATCTCTACCAATTTATTTTGTTCAAATGGTGATCTTATGGTCACATTTCGCCCGGTCCCGGGGGTCACATACTTACATAGAGTTTATTTGTAGCTTAAGATTATTGTCCTGTACCAAATAATTTAAACGGTGTCCCTTGAATCAAGCCTGGAATCAAATTTGGCCCTGTCCCGGGTGTCACACTATAACATTGAATTATATAGGAAAACATATTCAAGCAGCTTCTTTGATACTTCAAAAGCTAAATAATAGTTCGCATGTACCATAAGCTTATGATCCTCTACCTAGTTTGTTCAAATGGCGACAAGGGGGTCAAATATGGCCACTACGGGGTCACAGTTTTACAGATTTATATAAAGAAATTGTTGTTGTTTCTTAAAACATGAGAACACTTTGAGACAAGGCGAGTGGGTCTCTTGTTTATGGCTTGAAGTTGTACACTTTTCATAAAATCACTTCAAAAGTTTTAAGCGAACTGAAATATATAGAGAATGTGACTTTTGATAAGGTATTCCATTATGAAGACTTAACCATGTTTACAAATCGCATATTGAATAAATCCACGAACTAAAATCACGAGGTAGACCACCGCATTATCGACAAATTGCAAAAAGAACAGAAAGGAAAAGAAAAGGCATTTTACGGTTTAACTGTTGATTTTTAGGTGTTTGCTATACACATTTTAAAATAACCCGCCAAATTACGACACAATTATTACACTACAAAAACAGTTTATCAAAACTCTATCCAGGTGTTCATCTCATATAATAATGCATGTGTGTCGCTTAAAAGTATATGTTTATTCATGGGTTTTTGTAATATCCGTAAGTGAATAAGTGTAAAATGAATTATCCATTTTTTTTTTTTTTGTCTGGCTGGGTAAAGCTTTTTATATTGTATCTATAGAGTTTTGATTCTCAAACGATGTAAATTATGTATATACCTCGTGGTCAGTATGTTTAGAAACGATGTACATATGGTGTAAACTGTGGCTGTAGTTGGCGGGATAGCTACTTTAACTGCAGTAGCACCTGTATGTCGGATAAAGCTTTAAGAGTAAACTTCAGTAAACTAACCGGAGTGCGTGGTCCAGTGGTAGAGCGCCGAACTCCTGATCGAGAGGTCGTGGGTTCGATCCTCCGTCGCGGCCACGTTATTTATCCTTGAGCAAGATAATTAATCCACATTGCTTAGTACTGGTTCTACCCAGGAAGCCATCGAGAGTGATTAATCTAAGTTGCAAGAACTTGTTTCGCAATCGATGTAAAATAAATATGTTTAAAACAGTAAACTAACCGTGATCACAAAATGTAATCTATCTCGATGCACTGGGTACCGATTCTTATCTGGAAGCGTTTACTTTTTGTTTATATCTTATATGTATGTTATATTGTCAAATTAAGTTATATTGTTTAAACCAGATAATATGTACTGAGTATTCTTAATTGTCCTGTTTTATCCCAAGGCATTATTAATTGCTAAGTTTATCAAAACAGCAATGAGCTGGGCATATATAAGGCTTGCAGGCATATTGCAACTCGACATACATGAACTTGATGCTAACTTGCTAGATAAGAGAGACCGTTGTGAACCCAGCTTCTTGGATATAACCTTTATGACTGATTAACATTTTAGTTGTATGTATTTTAATGCAGTCAGCCTGTTGATGCAGTGGATAGCACGGGGGACTTTAAACGCACCCCCCCCCCCCCCCCACCACCACCACACACACACACTCCCTCTCTCTCTCTCTCTCTCTTCATTGGTAATACACCTTCTTTTTTAGGTAATAATCATTCCACTTGCACTTGCATGCGCAAAAGTAGGGTTGATGCTTACTATCCTAGGTTAATTCCATACTCTAAATCAAGTACGGAGATCATCACAACCTATGGTTAGATACATATCCTAAGCAGGTGATATTGTAACAACTGCACCAATACTAACAAATAGTTGCCATGGTAAGTAGTTAGTACAGTGATCTGGGTATCACCCTAAACATATTTCTTCGTTGACGCCGTGTGGTTCCCGGACATAGGGGTAAAATTTCCCCGAATTCATGTTAATTTTGTCATTTTTGTTCATTATTTTCATCATGAAACCTGTATTGTTTCAGGTCTACTTCAGTAGTGGCAGTGATCGTGATTAAAGTGATTAAAAAGTATTATAATAGACAACATTTATGATTTTGCGTCGCAATATGCAATGTTTATGTATAATACATAATCCAAATGAGTAATCATAATAAGTATTGCCATGACGCATACACCTAAAAAAAGACTTTTGTTAAAAAAAAACACGTTAAACCGCACATTACCTTTATCTAGAATCCTTTGGACTATGTGTCGTCTGTGCAATATATGTATATATCAGAACATGTTAATACTATTTATGTTGCAGTTACTTTGTGGAAGGCTTATACTTCCAGTTTGGCATGTGTCTCAACTTATCAGGCTTACTGAACACATATGTGCAATGCCATGAACATTGCTTAGTACTTAATTTCATCAATATATCATAATAATCCCTTATTCATATTATAATATTATTTAAATCATGTAGAAAGGTTGTAAATTACTGATTCTTACAAGTTTACACATATATTGTAAAAAATATTAACTAAACTAAATGCATAAAAATGTGTCAATAGTGGGTGGGGTAAATTGACTTCTAATTTGAAGCAAAATAGAGATTTTAAACTGAATTCAGTACTAAACAAGAGCTTATTTACGCTTTATGTAACTCAATGAATTGTAAACTTCAGTGCATCTTTAAAAAGTACATCAATAATTATTCACACAAGCATGACATTCAAAAATGAACATCAAAAACTTATATGAACGCGCTACAATGATAACCTATTAATGTTCGATTTTTTTTATATTAGCTACCTGTTCCAGATTGCTTTCATGGAAAAATGTAATCTATATACATTGCTCTTTTCAAAAAGTGATGGTAGAATTTGTCCCTTGAGTTGGTAACAATATCGAAAATTTTGGGTCCTGGCTCAAGGCCTAAGTGGCCATCTTTGGTTACATAGAGTTATATAGTAAAAACTTGTAGCGACTACTCCTCTGAAACTACTTGACGGATGTTCATGAAACTTCACAGGAATGTTGCTCTTGATGTCTAGTTGATCCTAGAAAAATTTCAGGTCGGCCGGAAATTCAAGATGGCCGCCACAGTTAAAAATAGATTTTTAAAAAATAAGTTTGTAGCGACTACTTCTTGAAAACTATAAGAGATATTGATATGGGACTTTTTCTAAAATGATCAGCATGACATGATGGTTATCCGAGTCGAACATTTTTTTGATTCAATGTTAAACATGGCTGTCAGTGGCCATCTTTGTTTACATAGAGTTATATAATGAAAACTTGTAGCGACTACTCCTCTGAAACTACTTGACGGATTTTCATGAAACTTCACAGGAATGTTGCTCTTGATGTCTTATTGATCCTAGCAAAATTTCAGGTCGGCCGGAAAGTCAAGATGGCCACCACAGCTAAAAATAGATTTTCAAAAAAACAGTTTGTAGCGACTACTTCCTGAAATCAAAATCGATCAGTAGAGCTTCAAGGTCATTGACCTCTTGTTTATATTTTAAATTGATGTCTCAAACAAAAACAGCTTCCATCTTTTCATACACACATCTACATGACAGCAAAATGTTCTGATTAATAGAAGAATGAGAATGACCTTGACATACTTATACACTAATATGACTGACAGTGCTGAAACTGAGCATCTGTGTCCCGTAGACATATCTTCTAGTCTTTGTATTATTACTTGTATTTCGGGCCATATAACTAGGATGCATATGGGACAGTCCCAAGTTTATACATATATATATATTTGTTGTATTTCAGGCTGCATACCTGGTGGGTATAGCTGACCCTGCATCGGAGCCAGGCCGCCCGGGTCTGGTGGACCAGTCACAGTTTTCACGGGCCAATCAGGCCATCCAGATGGCATGCCAGAATCTCACAAACCCAGCCTCATCTCAGCAACAGGTTAGTCTTTATAAACTGACCCAGATATTATTGTGTAATTAAACATGAGCTGATAATGCCATTTTTTGTTTTAAAAAAACATGGGTCAAACAAATTTGAACTGGTATGTCTGTAAGTTGTGACTGCTTCCTCTGTAGTGAGGGAACGTGAACCAAGGGTGACTGGAGTCTATTATCAGAGGAATCTATTCAGTTATAAGAGGAAGGTGGTTCTGCATGCCTTTATCTGTTACTCTGGGGGAACCTGTGACAATATGAGGCGTTAATCTCGGTTCATATCAAAGTAGTCACCCAGAGCAATGTTTCAAATGTTTAACACTCGTAAGTCAGCAAAATTTAGATATTTCTATTGACAGCCATTTGTCAGTTGATTCCAAGTACCGACCTACATAGCCTGCTTATCATTATATCAAGTTTCTTGTAGATTAACATTTAGAAGTTCTTATTTGGCATCTTGATAATTGATTGATCTGTGCCCATTGTAGGCTTGTGCTGCACTTTGTAACATGCTTTGGAACAGCTCCAGAGAGAGAACATTCATAGATTTTACTAGTTTTGATTCATCCCCTCTGTAACCTTGTGCAGCACTTTGTCACATGCTTTGTAACAGCTCCAGAGCGAGAACATTCATAGATTTTACTAGTTTTGATTCATCCCCTCTGTAACCTTGTGCAGCACTTTGTCACATGCTTTGTAACAGCTCCAGAGAGAGAACATTCATAGATTTTACTAGTTTTGATCCATCCCCTCTGTAACCTTGTGCAGCACTTTGTCTCGTGCTTTGTAACATCTCCAGAGCGAGAACATTCATAGATTTTACTAGTTTTGATCCATCCCCTCTGTAACCTTGTGCAGCACTTTGTCTCGTGCTTTGTAACAGCTCCAGAGAGAGAACATTCATAGATTTTACTAGTTTTGATCCATCCCCTCTGTAACCTTGTGCAGCACTTTGTCTCATGCTCTGTAACAGCTCCAGAGAGAGAACATTCATAGATTTTACTAGTTTTGATCCATCCCCTCTGTAACCTTGTGCAGCACTTTGTCACATGCTTTGTAACAGCTCCAGAGAGAACATTCATAGATTTTACTAGTTTTGATTCATCCCCTCTGTAACCTTGTGCAGCACTTTGTCTCGTACTTTATAACAGCTCCAGAGCGAGAACATTCATAGATTTTACTAGTTTTGATCCATCCCCTCTGTAACCTTGTGCAGCACTTTGTCTCATGCTCTGTAACAGCTCCAGAGAGAGAACATTCATAGATTTTACTAGTTTTAATCCATCCCCTCTGAAACCTTGTGCAACACTTTGTCACATACTTTGTAACAGCTCCAGAGCGAGAACATTCATAGATTTTACTAGTTTTGATCCATCCCCTCTGTAACCTTGTGCAGCACTTTGTCTCATGCTTTGTAACAGCTCCAGAGCAAGAACATTCATAGATTTTACTAGTTTTGATTCATCCCCTCTGTAACCTTGTGCAGCACTTTGTCTCGTGCTTTGTAACAGCTCCAGAGCGAGAACATTCATATATTTTACTAGTTTTGATCCATCCCCTCTGTAACCTTGTGCAGCACTTTGTCTCATGCTTTGTAATAGCTCCAGAGCGAGAACATTCATAGATTTTACTAGTTTTGATTCATCCCCTCTGTAACCTTGTGCAGCACTTTGTCTCGTGCTTTGTAACAGCTCCAGAGCGAGAACATTCATAGATTTTACTAGTTTTGATTCATCCCCTCTGTAACCTTGTGCAGCACTTTGTCTCGTACTTTATAACAGCTCCAGAGCGAGAACATTCATAGATTTTACTAGTTTTGATCCATCCCCTCTGTAACCTTGTGCAGCACTTTGTCTCATGCTCTGTAACAGCTCCAGAGAGAGAACATTCATAGATTTTACTAGTTTTAATCCATCCCCTCTGAAACCTTGTGCAACACTTTGTCACATACTTTGTAACAGCTCCAGAGCGAGAACATTCATAGATTTTACTAGTTTTGATCCATCCCCTCTGTAACCTTGTGCAGCACTTTGTCTCGTGCTTTGTAACAGCTCCAGAGAGAGAACATTCATAGATTTTACTAGTTTTGATCCATCCCCTCTGTAACCTTGTGCAGCACTTTGTCTCGTGCTTTTTACCATTTTACCAGCTGAAGAGAATAAATATTCATTGGCTAAAATAGTTAACATTTAAAATGTTTCATTGACCAACTGTCAATGTATTATGACCAGACACATGTTTAAGCTTACAATATCTAATAGCGTCTCCGTGGCCGAGTGGTTAACGACGTTGCGTTGTAAACCTTCTAGCCTCTCATCGCTGCGAAGTCGAATCCCACTGGGAGCTCGACTTGTAATTGAGGAAGTGTCGATTCTTACGGATGGCGGGAGGTGTACAGTATTGGTTCTACCTAAGGAAAAGTGGGTGGTCTGACTCCACCACAAAAAAATCGACCGTCAAATATAACCTTACATGTGTTGAAAATGACGTAAAACATCATACAAACAAATACAATATCTAATGTGTTCCAGAACATCATTTTCCACTTGTAAAAAATTTTGCCGAAGAGGGTTATATTTCAGAAAATCTTAATCTCTTTAGTTCAAGTTGGTAATTTTCATATTATTGTTACAATCTTCTAATAAAGCATGTTGGATTTGCCTAGACCAAAACACATTTTAGGAAATAACTTTAAATACAAAATTACGATAATATTTAAAATATTTATCAAGTATTACTCTACCTGGATATTTCGTTCATCGGTAAGATCTGTACACTTGATTACTTCCCCTGCTGACCTCTTTTTGATTTTGACACAATTTTAGTCCTTGAATTACTGTGAACTCATTTCTTGTGATTTTGATGTTATTTGACATTGCTTTCTTTAGCAGCACTTTATTTGGATAGATGCACATGTTGTATTATATGTTGTGGTTTAATGTTTGTGCCTTCATCTTATTAGACCAGTACAGTTAGCGCAGGGTGCTTATACTACATAGTATAACAGCTGCACAAGAAACTGAACAATTTCTGTATCTTGTACTCAATATTTAGTTTGCTATTGTGTTTACTCATGGTTCTCCACAGGTCCATCACTTTAGTTTGATTATTCAATGTGTTAGGTATATAAGCCACAGGTCCATCACTTGAGTTTGATAATCCCATGTGTTAGGATTATGTGCCAGAGTTCCATCACTTGGGTTTGATAATCCCATGTGTTAGGATTATATGCCACAGGTCCATCACTTGGGTTTGTTAATCCCATGTGTTAGGATTATATGCCACAGGTCCATCACTTGGGTTTGATAATCCCATGTGTTAGGATTATATGCCACAGGTCCATCACTTGATGTTAGGATTATATGCCACAGGTCCATCACTTGAGTTTGATAATCCCATGTGTTAGGATTATATGCCACAGGTCCATCACTTGAGTTTGATAATCCCATGTGTTAGGATTATATGCCAGAGGTCCATCACTTGGGTTTGATAATCCCATGTGTTAGGATTATATGCCAGAGGTCCATCACTTGGCTTTTATAATCCCATGTGTTAGGATTATATGCCACAGGTCCATCACTTGGGTTTGATAATCCCATGTGTTAGGATTATATGCCACAGGTCCATCACTTAAGTTTATAATGCACCTTCATGGCCAGAATAGTAAAGACACTGCATCTAAAACTTTCTCGCCTTTCACCGCTGCAGGTTCGAATCCCACTGGGAGCTCATCTTGTCAAGTGAGAAAGTGTAAATTCTTACAGATGGTGGGAGGCATACAGTACTGGTTCTACACAGGAAAAATGGGGTGGTCAGCCTCAACCATAAAAAAGTTGACTGTCATATATGGCCAAACATGTGCTAAAAATTACATAAAACACCATTCAAACAAATCGATTAATCCTGCCTAGAGTGTGTGATTTGACATATCTGAAAGTTTTGTTCTCGGAAAGATTGTACGAGAATTTATCGATATGCTTAAGTTATTTGTTTCCTGCTTCTAGAACGGTTCACTTATATACTGTAAAACCAAGATATTCACTCCATTGTTGACCTTCTCTGATAAAAATATGCAGATTAGATATGACATACATAATTTTTAAATAGCTCTGTAAAGAACGATTCAATATAAAGGTTTAATGTGAAGGAAACAAACATTTTATTTTCAAATAGAACAGAAGGCCTAGATATTTCATGTATTTAAATAACAAGTGAAAACTTAAATCATTCTTCCAATAAGCCAATATAATTCATTTTCATCGGCCAATAAACAAAATTGTGCATTTGTCTGCTTGCTTTTCTCACGTTGATGTGCCTTGATGTGCTCTTAAATCTCCCTATTTTTCATTGAGGGAGAAGTGACATTTCCCTAATTTTCATTGAGGGAGAAGTGACATTTCCCTAATTTTCATTGAGGGAGAAGTGACATTTCCCTAATTTTCATTGAGGGAGAAGCAGTCTGCGAAATTAGCAGTTGTCCGATTGTCCGAGACAACTAATTTACGAACAGGACAACCACGTGTTCCGACTTCGGTTGTCCGATCGGACAACCAAAATTTCTGAAAGCGCAAAGCTATCTGTCAATCAAAATAAATATAAAAGTCGAACAGGAAACACGATTTCGGCTTTTTCATTGATGTTGAGAAAATTACTGTGACACCGGTATAAACGCTACGAGGTATTGATCAATTAATTGTATCCCTCTATGGAAGGTCACAACACGTCACGACCTCGTTTTTGATCGGATTTTGCCAAATTCTTTATTTTGTATAGAGCAACCAGTCGGAACTGCCTCACTCGGGAATCCACATTAACCGAGTACGAAAATTGGCGAAGAGTTCCGATCGATAGAGCAACGGAAAATTACAATTATACACGAACTGTTCGTGAATTATTCCATCCAATGAGAATAAAATAAACATCATCAATATGCAACTTTAGCGCATACGTTGCTAAAAACGTGTTTCCGGTTGTCACAAAATGTAAATATTGCGGTACGTGACGGGTGCCATTCCTGGTAAACCAGTGAAAGAGTTCAAACAAGTAAGCGTTCTGAAGCCAAAAGAGACAGAACTTTTGCTTCTTCTTGGCAAGTTGGTCGAGAGTGACTTAAATGTACCGAAGATGGTAAAATGCAGTGCCCTTGGTGCACAGACAGAATCTGGATTAGACACTGATGGTTCCTTTGTAAAGGGGTGTTCTAGCATGCGGATTGACACTATAACAAAACATGAACAGTCAAAAATCATGATGACTCTAATGATGACCGAGTCTTACCAGAGAAAGACATAGACAATCTTCTTTCTTTGTATCAGACATCATGTTTTGCTTTGTTTACATATATCATTAGAGTAATAAAGCCTTCAGGTTTTAAAAGAATCATTTCGGGCAACCACTTTTCCTTTCGGGCAAGTTAATTTTGCAGACTGGAGAAGCGACATTTCCCTTATTTTTAAGCCTAGCCACAATGATTTTTTTTCATAAAACTATATTAATTCAAATAATATTTGTGTTAATGTTGATATTAAATAATGAAATTGTGATTATATATGTAATTATATAAAAAAAACACTCAAAAAAACAATGGAAATTAAGATTCCAGAATTGGGAAAATAAATGAATGAACAGTCATTAAATTCATTTAAATGAGAATAACTGTTAAATAGTCTTTATTTTCTAGATCTAGTTTACCTGATGTTGAATGTTGTTTAACGGAGTGAATGTTCTGATGCTGATACAAACTCTTGTAAGAAAAAAATGGCTCAAGTTTCTCCAGAGGGTGGGGTGGGGAGCATAGAGTCGCCGCTTCGTCCGTTCTTCCGTCCATCCCATTTTTGTCCGGAGCAAAACTTCAACATAACTGATGGGATTGCAAGGAAACTTCACACAATGATAGAGGGCAATGAGAGGAAGTGAAAAATGCAAGAACAGTTACTCTTTCTTCATTCAAATTCATTCAAATTAGAGTTATTGCCTTTTGTAATTTTATAATTAGTATTTTTGTCTTTGTCTTTCAAAAATGATAAAGTGAGAGGAAGTGCAGAACAAAACCATATCTCTCATTTAATTCAAAACGGAGTTATTGCCCATTAACCGTTATTGCCTATTTTTTAGCTCTACTGATCAGAGATCAGCAGAGCTTATGCCGTGGTGCGGCGTCCGTCGTCCGTCCGTCCGTCCGTCCGTAAACTTTTTTTTGTAGCGACTACTCCTCTGAAACTACTGAATGGATTTTCATGAAACTTTACAGAAATGTTGCCCATATAGTCTAGTTGATCCTAGCAAAAATTCATGTAGATGTGAAATCCAAAATGGCCGCCAAATCTAAAAATAGGTTTTTAAAAAACAAGTTTGTAGCGACTACTTCTTGAAAACTCTAAGGGATATTGATATGGGACTTTTTCTAAAATGATCAGCATGACATGATGTTGATCCTTGTCGAAAATCGTTTTGATTCGACGTTAAACATGGCTGCCAGCGGCCATCTTTGTTTACATAGAGTTATATAATGAAAACTTGTAGCGACTACTCCACTGAAACTACTAGACAGATTTTCATGAAACTTCACAGGAATGTTGCTCTTGATGTCTAATTGATCCTAGCAAAATTTCAGGTCGGCCAGAAATTCAAGATGGCCGCCACGGCTAAAAAGAGATTTTTAAAAAATAAGTTTGTAGCGACTACTTCTTGAAAACTATAAGAGATATTGATATGGGACTTTTTCTTAAATGATCAGCATGACATGATGTTGGTCCTTGTCGAAAATCGTTTTGATTCGACGTTAAACATGGCTGCCAGCGGCCATCTTTGTTTACATAGAGTTATATAATGAAAACTTGTAGCGACTACTCCTCTGAAACTACTTGACGGATTTTCATGAAACTTCACAGGAATGTTGCTCTTGATGTCTAATTGATGCTAGAAAAATTTCAGGTCGGCCGGCAATTCAAGATGGCCGCCATGGCTAAAAATAGATTTTTAAAAAATAAGTTTGTAGCGACTACTTCTTGAAAACTATAAAAGATATTGATATGGGACTTTTTCTAAAATGATCAGCATGACATGATGGTAATCCGAGTTGAACATTATTTTGATTCGACGTTAAACATGGCTGCCAGTGGCCATCTTTGTTTACATAGAGTTATTTAATGAAAACTTGTAGCGACTACTCCTCTGAAACTACCTGACGGATTTTCATGAAACTTCACACGAATGTTGCTCTTGATGTCTAATTGATCTTAGCAAAATTTCAGATCGGCCAGAAATTCAAGATGGCCGCCATGGCTAAAAATAGATTTTTAAAATATAAGTTTGTAGCGACTACTTCTTGAAAACTATAAAAGATATTGATATGGGACTTTTTCTAAAATGATCAGTATGACATGATGGTTATACGAGTCGAACATTATTTTGATTCAATGTTAAACATGGCTGTCAGTGGCCATCTTTGTTTACATAGAGTTATATAATGAAAACTTGTAGCGACTACTCCTCTGAAACTACTTGACAGATTTTCATGAAACTTCACAGGAATGTTGCTCTTGATGTCTTATTGATCCTAGCAAAATTTCAGGTCGGCCAGAAATTCAAGGTGGCCGCCACGGCTAAAAATAGATTTTCAAAAAACCAGTTTGTAGCGACTACTTCCTGAAATCAAAATCAATCAGTAGAGCTTCAAGGTCATTGACCTCTTGTTTAAACTTCAATTCTTGTCTGGTGCATAACTCAGAAACTACTAATGGGACTGCAGCGAAACTTCACACAATATTATAGGGCAATGAGAGAACGTGCGGAGATCTTCAAACAATCTTCATTCAAATTAAGAGTTGTTGCCCTTTGTAATTTTATACTTGTAATTCTTGTTCGGAGCATAAGTCAAGAACTACTTGTGGAACTGCAAATTGAAAACTGATGGGTGATACAAGGCCAGATGATAAGTTGAGGATACATTTCAGGGAGCATCCATCGGTTCTACTGATTTTCTTATCTTTGTTACCCTTTTTAAAACTGACTACCAGTAGATCAGGCCATATTTATCCAGATGACCCTAATAAACATCCTCTCATTCCCCAGGTCACCGTGAAGTCGTTCGGCCAGCAGAGCTTATGGGATGCCGAGTTGTCCGTAGTTAACTTTTGTCTCGTTAAGACGATAGGGCCTTCATTTTTCATCTGATCTTTACCAAACTTTACCAGATTGTTAATGTCAACGAAAGCTCGGGACAAGTTCGAAAACCAGCCAAATCGGACCAGTAACAGCGGAGTTATGGCCCTTGATTTAGTTAAAAATGCTATATTTTTCCTCGTTAAGACGATAGGGCGTTCATTTTTATCCGATCTTTACCAAACTTTACAAGATTGTTAATTTCAATGATAGCTTGAACAAGTTCGAAAACCAGCAAGATGGGAGCAGTAACAGCGGAGTTATGGCCCTTGATTTAGTTAAAAATGCTAAATTTTGCCTCGTTAAGACGATAGGGCCTTCATTTTTCATCTGATCTTTACCAAACTTTATCAGATTTTTTAACTTTTTTTTTCTTTTATTATTTTATATTTATTTTTTTTATTTATGTTTTTACTTTTTTAGATCACCTGAGCCGAAGGCTCAAGGTGATCTATTGGGATCACTCTTCGTCCGTCGTCTGTCGTCCGTCGTCGTCGTCCGTCGTTAACTTTTCTTCAAACAACTTCTCCTCAGAAACAGCTTGGCTAATTTTGACCAAACTTCACATGGATGATCCTTAGATGAATGTTTTTTAAAATTTGTTAAAATTAGGTCAGAGCGACATCCAAGATGGCCGCCATTACCATATATGGTCGAAACCTTAAAAAATCTTCTCCAGAACCACCGGACAGATTTCAACAGTTTTTCTTTTAAAATGATCGCCAACGCCTAGACTATCAAGTTTGTTCAAATGAAGTCCCCGGGTTCAAAAATGACTCTGCCCCGGGGGTCCAAAGTTGGTATATTGAGATTTTGCATGTTTTTCATATAGACATATAGGAAAAAACTTTAAAAAATCTTCTTCTCTGAAACCACAAGGCACAGAGCTCTCATGTATTACAGGTAGCATCTGCCTATGGTCCTCTACTAAGTTTGTTCAAATGGTGACCCTGGGGTCAAATTTGTCCCTGCCTCGGGGGTCACAGTTTTACATAGACTTATATAGGAAAAAATAAATAAAAATCTTCTTCTCTGAAACTACAAGAGCCAGAGGTTTGATATTTTGCATTGACTATAAGCTTATGGTCCTTAACCAAGTTTGTTCAAATGGTGACCCTCGGGTCACATTTGACACCGCCCCAAGGGTCACATGTTTTACATAGACATGTATATGGAAAAACTTAAAAAATCTTCTTCTCTGAAACTGCAAGAGCCAGAGGTTTAATATTTTGCATTTGCTATAAGCTTATGGTCCTTTACCAAGTTTGTTCAAATGGTGACCCTGGTGTCAAATTTGGCCCCGCCCCGGGGGTCACAGTTTTACATAGACTTATATAGGAAAAACAAAAAAAATCTTCTTCTCTGAAACTACAAGAGCCAGAGGTTTAATATTTTGCATTTACTATAAGATTATAGTCCTTTACCAAGTTTGTTCAAATGGTGACCCTTGGGTCACATTTGGCCCCGCCCCGGGTGTCACAGTTTTACATAGACTTGTATAGGGGAAAACTTAAAAAATCTTCTTCTCTGAAACTACAAGAGCCAGAGGTTTAGTATTTTGCATTTACTATAAGATTATGGTCCTTTACCAAGTTTGTTCTAATGGTGACCCTGGGGTTACATTTGGCCCCGCCCTAGGGGTCACATGTTTTACATAGACTTGTATAGGGAAAACTTAAAAATCTTCTTCTCTGAAACTGCTTGAGCCAGATGTTCAATATTTTGCATTTGCTATAAGCTAATAGTCCTCTCTCTCTATCAAGTTTGATCAAATGGTGATGCTAGGGTTACATTTGGCCCCACTCCAGGGGTCACATGTTTTACATAGACTTGTATAGGGAAAAACTTTAAAAAATCTTCTTCTCTGAAACTGCTTGAGCCACTTGTTCAATATTTTGCATTTTCTATAAGCTTATTATCCTCTACCAAGTTTGTTCAAATGGTGACCCTGGTGTCAAATCTGGCCCCGCCCCGGGGGTCACAGTTTTACATAGACTTGTATAGGGAAAAACTTAAAAAATCTTCTTCTCTGAAACTGCTTGAGCCAGATGTTCAATATTTTGCATTTTCTGTAAGCTTATGATCCTCTACCAAGTTTGTTCAAATGGTGACCCTGAGGTTACACTCTAGCACCTTCATTTTGTCTTTGATCTTTACCAAACTTTGTCAGTGTCTTTATATAAATGTTGGTAAACAACAGAGGCCACATTTCTTGGACAATCTTAACCAAACTTGTACCGATTGTATATGATCATAAGATTTCAAAGAAGTTGGATAATGGACAATTACTCAGGTGATCGATATAGGGCCATCTTGGCCCTCTTGTTTTTCTTTTTTTTTTAAAACATTTTAATTTTTTTTTATTTTATTTTTTTATCTCTACTGGCCAAGTTTGAAAACCAGCCAGATCGGACCAGTAATGGCGGAGTTTTGGCTCTTGATTTAGTTAAAAATGCTATATTTTGCCTCTTTAAGACGATAGTCACTCGCTTCATTGATGTTATAAGAGCCATATTAGCCAGTAGAGCATGCACAGGCCGTCTTGGGCCTCTTGTTATCTTTTCTTTTCTTTCATTTGGTTAAATGATTTAAAAAAACAACATAGAAGGCCCTGAAATTGTTGATGTTGTTGTTGTTGTTGTTGTTGTTGTTCATTCATTTAGGTGGGTATAAAACAAAACTGATATTCCTCTCTGATGCTGCATTGCAGATGATCCTTGGTCAGTTCTCATCTGATGCTGCATAATCTATTGTTGTAAGAGCCATGTTAGCCTCTTATTTATTAATAAGTACTGTATTTGGTGTTATTTATATATATATTCTTGTTTTACCTTTTTGACTGACAAATGCACAATTGTTAACTTGCTTAGGATCATACAAAGGTAGGCTGAGTGATGCGGCACTAACCTACCGACCATCTCACATCAGCCACCATCTCCCACGGGGTCAACTTGTAATCTGATAAAGAGCCCTCAGTCGGGGCAGTTGCTTTTAAACACAAGCAAGAATTGCAGCCTATTTCAAAAATAAAAGTAATTACATTTTCTGAAATATCTCTGCTAATATAAATAAATGACGACTATTTTAGTAAATTTAACTTCTTTGCAAGTTAACTCTGAAGCAAGCCTGTTAACTCTGAAGCAAGCCGTAACACTTTTAGACTATAAATGAGGATATCATATATATTGGATTGGCACAGTGGTGGAGGATGTGGATTGTCAGAAAGCATATTATTATTGTACAGCTTTATTCATTCGGTCTTGTGCAGAATTCACTCGTTCTAACACAGAATTCACTCGGTCTTATGCAGAATTCACTCGGTCTTCTGCAACTCGGTCTTCTGCAGAATTCACTCGGTCTAACACAGAATTCACTCGGTCTTATGCAGAATTCACTCGTTCTAACACAGAATTCACTCGGGTCTTCTGCAGAATTCACTTGTTCTAACACAGAATTCACTCGTTCTTACGCAGAATTCACTCACACAGAATTCACTCGGTCTTACACAGAATTCACTCAGTCTAACACAGAATTCACTCGGTCTAATGCAGAATTCACTCAGTCTTACGCAGAATTCACTCGGTCTAAGACAGAATTCACTCGGTCTAAGACAGAATTCACTCGACACAGAATTCCCTCGGTCTAACACAGAATTCACTCGGTCTAACACAGAATTCACTCGGTCGTACTCCGTGTAACACATTATTGTTCCACAGTATAATTGTTATAATGTCACTTGAGTTACATTTATTGTTACTTAGTTCTTCTCTTGTTCTTATTTGTCTTGTCGGTGAAAGATAAGAATTTATTCAAGCCAGATTATTTACAATCACATATATGTTTTCTGTTTTTCACTCATTCATTACTTGTGAAAGAGCAACATGCTTCCCCTTCTCATGAAGGACTTTCTGACTTACAAAGCCAGATGTTAACTACTATCTATATATTTAAATATAAAAACAGTTTCAAGTTTCATCAGCTGTTTGCACTTGGAGAATTTCGTATCTTGGGTGGTACATTACAACGTGACAAAGCAAATGTGGAAGTGACCTTGACCCTCCAAGCAAAGGGCAGTTAACTGAATAATTTTAATTTTTAGGTTCAACTTTTGCATTTAGGTCACTTTTTCACAAACTGTATGCACTAGACCTTTCAAACTTTGCTTATAGTGTATCTCGGGTGGTACATTGCAACGTGACAAAGCAAATGTGGAAGTAACATTGACCCTCCAAGCAAAGGGCAGATAACTTAATAATTTACCTTCAACTTTTGCGTTGAGGTCAATTTCTCGCAAACTGTATGCACTACACCTTTCAAACTTTGCTTTAGTTGTATCTTGGGTGGTACATTGCAACGTGACAGAGCAAATGTGGATGTGACCTTGACCCTCCAAGCACGGGGCAGATAACTTAATCATTTTTACCTTCAACATTTGCGTTTAGGTCACTTTCTCACAAATGTTATGCATTAGACCTTTCAATCTCCGCTTATATGTAGTTGTTTCTTGAGTAGTACATCACAATGTGTCAAAAAGCAAATGTGGATGTGACCTTCACCATCCAAGCCAAGGGCAGATAACTTTGATTGTTACATTTACATCACTTTCTCATGAACTAGAATTATGCACTGATGCTTTAAACCTAGTTTATAGCTTAATCTTTGGAAGACAAAACATTCTATTTTACATGGTTAGTGTAAGTTGTTATGCCCCCGCTTTCACAAAGTGAAGTGGCGCCTATATAGAAATGACGTCCATAATGTCGCATCGCGTAATACATATTTGTTCCGTCGCTTCGCGTCCCGTCGCATAAAACATTTTTATTGCTAGCATTTCTAAAACAGTTTTAAATGGGTTGATGTCCCTCTACATCATTCATGGTTGATTGCCTAATTTATTACAGAATTATAGAATTTGTTTGACTTTGAAAGCGGGGGTATTCATCACCGAAATAGTTGTATTTTGTCTCTGTTAAATGTGTCTTTATTGAAAATTAATACATATTTCCATTCGTTTTTTTTTCAAAAGTTTGCAATATTTTATATATACCATGTACGCTACATACTAAAGTAATAAAATGAAAGCCACTCGCTTATTGAATTATTTCCTGCATTTCGATTTACGTCAATAAATGTTACAAAAAATGACCAGGAAAACATTAAGTTGTGCTGGCATGGAAACAGCTTCTAAAGTGTTAGACTGTATTGTAGCTTATGTACGTGTGCCGTCTTGTGTAATTTAGATAGTGAGATAATGTGGTAATTATTTAACCCTTTTGGTGCCATAGACTCCAGTTGACTTGCAGACAGTGTCATAGGTGATCCTTTGACAACGTAATCTTTATACATACATGTGATATCTCACTCTGTGAGACTTTTCACTGAAAAAATTGTGAAATAAAAACAAAATTAAAAACTCTTAAATTGCATTTTCCTATTTTATTGTATCATTAAATGCTTTAAAAAGCTTAAATGTATGAAAATATTTGATAAAACCTCACATATACCTTATGCTTAAATCTCAAACATTTGGACAAATCTCCCTTGAAAAGTTCTTAAACCTCCCAGAGTGTGGCTTCAGAAGCCATACAGTAATGCTTGTAGACTGGTATGCCATACAATAATGCTTGTAGACGAGTATGCCATACAGTAATGCTTGTAGACGAGTATGCCATGCAGTAATGCTTGTAGACTAGTATGCCATACAGTAATGCTTGTAGACTGGTATGCCATACAGTAATGCTTGTAGACGAGTATGCCATAAAGTCATGCTTGTAGATGAGTATGCCATACAGTAATGCTTGTAGACGAATTTGCCATACAGTAATGCTTGTAGATGAGTATGCCATACACTAATGCTTGTAGACTAGTATGTCTTACAGTAATGCTTGTAGACAGGTATGCCATACAGTAATGCTTGTAGACGAGTATGCCATACAGTAATGCTTGTAGACTAGTATGCCATACACTAATGCTTATAGACTAGTATGTCTTACAGTAATGCTTGTAGACAGGTATGCCATACAGTAATGCCTTGTAGACGAGTATGGCATACAGTAATGCTTGTAGACTGGTATGCCATACAGTAATGCTTGTAGACGAGTATGCCATAAAGTCATGCTTGTAGATGAGTATGCCATACAGTAATGCTTGTAGACGAGTATGCCATACAGTAATGCTTGTAGATGAGTACGCCATACAGTAATGCTTGTAGACTAGTATGCCATACACTAATGCTTGTAGACTAGTATGTCATACAGTAATGCTTGTAGACAGGTATGCCATACAGTAATGCCTTGTAGACGAGTATGGCATACAGTAATGCTTGTAGACGAGTATGGCATACAGTAATGCTTGAAGACTAGTATGCCATACAATAATGCTTGTAGACAAGAATGCCATACAGTAATGCTTGTAGACGAGTATGCCATACAGTAATGCTTGTAGACTAGTATGCCATACAGTAATGCTTGTAGATGAGTACGCCATGCAGTAATGCTTGTAGACTAGTACACCATACAGTAATGCTTGTAGACTGGTATGCCATACAGTAATGCTTGTAGACTGGTATGCCATACAGTAATGCTTGTAGACAAGTATGCCATACAGTAATGCTTGTAGACGAGAATGCCATGCAGTAATGCTTGTAGACAATTATGCCATACAGTAATCCTTGTAGATGAGTATGCCATACAGTAATGCTTGTAGACTAGTACGCCATGCAGTAATGCTTGTAGACGAGTATGCCATACAGTAATGCTTGTAGATTAGTACGCCATACAGTAATGCTTGTAGACTGGTACACCATACAGTATTGCTTGTAGACTGGTACGCCATACAGTAATGCTTGTAGACTAGTACATCATACAGTAATGCTTGTAGACGAGTAAGCCATACAGTAATGCTTGTAGACGAGTATGCCATGCAGTACTTGTAGACGAGTATGCCATGCAGTAATGCTTGTAGACTAGTATGCCATACAGTAATGCTTGTAGACGAGTACGCCATACAGTAATGCTTGTAGACGAGTATGCCATGTAGTAATGCTTGTAGACTAGTACGCCATGCAGTAATGCTTGTAGACTAGTACGCCATACAGTAATGCTTGTAGACTGGTACGCCATATAGTAATGCTTGTAGACTGGTACGCCATACAGTAATGCTTGTAGACTGGTATGCCATACAGTAATGACTGGTACGCCATACAGTAATGCTTGTAGACTAGTACGCCATACAGTTATGCTTGTAGATGAGTATGCCATACAGTAATGCTTGTAGACAAGTACACCATACAGTAATGCTTGTAGACTAGTACGCCATACAGTAATGCTTGTAGACTAGTATGTCATACAGTATATGGTATCACCTTTGTGGCTACACACATTCTCACATGTAACATAGACATGGACAGTGGAGAAAGAATGAACAATGTTGGAACGATCATTCGAATGTATAGTTGGTGCCAAAAGGGTTGATAACCCCAGAATCTGGGTCGAGATAGTAACTCACAGCATTGGTTAAGCAATATTATACAATGGTGAAGTTAAGTCACTATAAACATGAGAACGTATTTATCTGTGATTTTGAGGTTTAAGTACACGCTGTGTCACAAACAAGTATTTCTTAATAGTGTATACCTCAGTTAATTAGAACAGTTTTAATCATCGTGAATTTAAACTAATTTGTCCATCATTGCAGTGTTTCCCCTCTCCCACTAACAAAAATAGAGGATCTTACATGAGTGCATGTTTAATATTGAGTTTATTTAACGAGTTGAATGCAATTATATGATGCTTGGCTGAGTTTAGTAAATTCAATATTAAATAGACATGAATTTGAGATTCTATTTATCACATAACTTCAAAAATGTCACTTAACGTATATACAGTAACATAGCTGTGTGTATATATATATTGTCATGTGATAACATTGTATGTTTACATGGCTTCTGTCTTCTCCGTACGACACAGAACAGTCCCACCAATTTCCTTGATCCGGTAATTTTACCGGTTAAGGAAATCGATAAATCAATTCTGATTTCACACCAGGCTGAACAGGAAACACCTCACGATGATTCCGCCTTCATCTGCGTATTATTTACACTAGTGTATTATGATATTTATATCATGGCTTTATTACACTACTCCTCCCAAGTTATGTGATAAACAACAATATGTTAGACAGCCCATATGTTACAATTAGACATGTAATGATCAAACAGCTAGTTATCGTATTGTGTTTTCTTTGAAATGATTTTTAGAACAAATATGGATAGAAAAAGGAAGATGGCAATAATTCCAATATTGTCTTCATTTACCTTATTATTTGTATTAAATGGCTCTGTTCACCATATTGCAGGTTCTGTCAGCGGCCACAGTAGTAGCCAAGCACACCTCAGCACTGTGTAATGCATGTCGCCTGGCATCCAGTAAGACAGACAACCCTGTCGCCAAGAGACACTTTGTCCAGAGTGCCAAAGATGTGGCCAACAGTACTGCTAACCTAGTCAAAGCTATCAAGGTACCAGTCTGTTTATAGTACAAGCTCAGAGTCAGAGCTATTAAGGTATCAGTCTGTTTATAGTACAAGCCCCTGAGTTGAAGCTATTAAAGCTACAGAGCCTCTATATCAATAAATTTCTTGTTTGTGGGTGTGTCTTTATTCGTAACTCCATGTTCACCAGCTCATGTCGAAATCCGATATTTAAGCGAGCAAGTATAGCGCAGGAAATCATTAACTGTATATACATCGACCAGTGCACATGGTACCTATACAGGTAACAGTAATTTTTACAGTAAAAAAGTATCTTTCGGGCTCGAACACACGACCTTCTGATTTCAAGTCTGGCCTCTATTCACTGAACTATAACGTTACTTGAGAAAATAGTATACTAACTACCAATTATTATGAGGCAAAATAACTTAACATATTTGAACGCAACGCAAGATGGATCAATAAATATGTAGTCCATCTTGTCACACGTGAAAATTAACATTGCCTGGTGTAATATTATATGTTATCAATATGAAACGTAATACCTCAAAACAATCATATCTCGACTAGTTATTTAGCGCTTGGTAAGTTTGTGTGTGCGCGCTTGTTATTACGTAATGCCTATTTAGTGTTAAAAGTGCTGCAACATACCAATAAATAACTGTGGTCTAGTGGTTCAGTGTACATCCTTCAAAACTTATAAGTGCAAGGCTGTGGTTCAAATCCCGTTCCGGGCAACTGTTTTTTTATCACATATTCTGAAGCCGTATATTTATCGATGTTACCTGTACGGAGGCTAAAAAAAAAATGTGAATTTCCGCTTCGATCTCAGCTTATATACCGACTTTCGGGGTGTTCATCGATTTGAAACTACTTCACACGTGACTCATTCATATTCATGAGTTATTACCAGTTAGAATAGGGACTGTGTACTTTAAGTTACCAGTCTGTTTATAGTACAAGCTCAGAGTTACATCTGTATGACAGTCTCAGTTCTGATTAAACCCACATATAATTGTGGACGTCTGCTGAGGGTCATTCATCCTAGCCAGTGTCCTGAGTCTTCAAAGGATTGCTTGATAAGCAATGTGCCACACTGGGGCAGCGGTTGATGAGTTGCAGACCTTTTACAGCTGTTATTGTAAGCTGCCGTAATTCAGTTTCCATCATTGTGCGCTCAGATGTATTATTATACGTTCACTATGTTTATAGGCATTGGATAACAACTTCACAGACGAGAATCGCCAGAAGTGCGCAGAAGCTGCTAAGCCACTTGTAAATGCCGTAGAAGAATTAACAACATTTGCCTCGTCACCAGAGTTTGCCTCAAAACAAGCAAAAATCAGTCCCAAGGTCAGTTATTCTGTTAAACCTTATTGTATTTAAGTCAGATATTTTGTTTTACCTTATTGTATGTAAGTCAGTTAAAAGAGAGTATGAAGAACATGTCTACTAAAACCAAATAAAAACTCAGGAGAGAAAAGTAATAGTAGGAAAAATAAAGGAAGGATGGGGATTTAGATCACTAAGCCTGCATGTTAACCCCTGGCCTCTATGTTCACTACCATACCTGACAACAAGCATGTATTTCCAGGCGCAGAAGGCCCAGGAGCCAATCACATCGGCAGGCAAGTCCCTGATAGACGGGGCATGTAACATGTTGCAGGCTGCCAAGCAGCTGGCCATCAACCCCAAGGACCCACCCACCTACCAACAGTACTCCAACCACTCCAAGAGTGTCTCCGACGCCATCAAGAGTCTTGTATCTGCTATCAAGTAAGTCACGGGGCTCATTGGTGCTATGCATTATAATCACTTACAACTTGGCCGGGGTAACAACCGTTAACTTTGCATACTTGGGTTCTCTGATAAAAATCAAAAGTGAACAGAAATTTGCGTTTATTTTTCAAAACTCCTAACTTAGGGACAAAATAAATTTTAACCCTGTAAATCCCTTATCAGTCTGCATTTAGAAAATGCTACTGTTTGTTATGGAAAGGGCAAAGTTATTATTACAAGTTTAGTTTTGAAAGCATAAACCCTGAGACTGATGTGTTGACTAAGCTAAACCAGCACCCCTGTATATTTCTGTGTGCATGGTATCTATGACAAGTGACATTGTATTGTGCCTTTCAGAGACAGTGCCCCAGGACAAAAAGAGTGTGAGGAAGCAATAGAGAAGGTGAACAGATCTATCCGAGACCTTGACCAGGCCTCCCTGGCTGCCATATCACAGAGTCTTCCACAGCGCTCAGAGAGGTCATTACGGGTAAGCACTCATACTTGTGTCAGACTATGATGGCTGATGCTGTGCCAGGTTATCTCCACATATCCTTTGTCAGATGGTTGCATTTTTATGCCCCCGGCATTCGAGAATGCCGAAAGGGGCATTAAGTGTTATCCCTGTCCGTCCGTCCCTTCCGTCCATCCCATCGGAATTGGTTTCCGCTCAGTAACTTATGAAAGGGTCCATGTTCGTAATTAATATTTGGTGTGTAGCTGTGTAATTATAAAATACAGGCCAAGTTCGATTTGGGTCAACATTGTTCTATTTCTGAAGGAGTTATGGCCCCTTTTCCGCTCAACGTTCGTCCGACAAATTGGTTTCCGCTCAATAACTTTTGAAACGATCCATGTTTTGAATTCATATTTGGTATGTCACTTTGTAATTATAAAACACTGGTCAAGTTTGATTTCGGTCAATGTTGCTCATTTTATGCATGGGGTTGTGGCCCCTTTTCGACTTAATTCTGGGACAAGTTGGTTTCCGCTTAATAACTGTTGAAAGGGTCCATGTTTGTAATTAATATTTGGTGTGTCACTTTGTAATTATAAAGTACAGGTCAAGTTCGATTTCGGTCAACGTTGCTCATTTTATGCAGGAGTTGTGGCCCCTTTTCGACTTATTTTCTGCAACAAATTGGTTTCCGCTCAGTAACTTCTGAAAGGGTCCATGTTTGTGTAATTAATATTTGGTGTGTAGCTGTGTAATTATAAAATACAGGCCAAGTTCGATTTAGGTCAACATCGGTCAATTTCTGAAGGAGTTATGGCCCCTTTTCCGCTCAATAACTTTTGAAACGGTCCATGTTTTGAATTCATATTTGGTGTGTCACTTTGTAATTATAAAATACAGGTCAAGTTCGATTTCGGTCAACGTTGCTCATTTTATGCAGGAGTTGTGGGACCTTTTCGACTTATTTTCTGCAACAAATTGGTTTCCGCTCAGTAACTTCTGAAAGGGTCCATGTTTGTGTAATTAATATTTGGTGTGTAGCTGTGTAATTATAAAATACAGGCCAAGTTCGATTTAGGTCAACATCGGTCAATTTCTGAAGGAGTTGTGGCCCCTTTTCCGCTCAATAACTTTTGAAACGGTCCATGTTTTGAATTCATATTTGGTGTGTCACTTTGTAATTATAAAATACAGGTCGAGTTCGATTTCGGTCAACGTTGGTCATTTTATGCAGGAGTTGTGGCCCCTTTTCGACTTAATTTTCTGCGACAAATTGATTTCCGCTCAATAACTTTTGAAAGGGTCCATGTTTTGAATTCATATTTGGTGTGTCATTTTGTAACTATAAAATACAGGTCAAGTTCTATTTCCGCTCAATTTATCAATCGGTCAATTTATGCATGAGTTAGGGCCCATTTTGACATTATCTTGTACCTTATCTTTTTTTTGGCGAATGCATAGTTATAGAAACTTATACCGGGGGCATCCGTGTCCTATGGACACATTTCTAGTCTTTTCTAAGATACTAAGTGTAGGTTTACCACAATTGTTTGTGTGCCAATCTATGTATAATGACCTGATTTGATTGGTTGTTAATAATGATGCATTGTGCACGTGTATATTATCTCAGACTGATTTTCCCGCATACCAGTTAAGGAAATATCATTTTACATATTTCATTTAACTTAACTTGAAAAGTTGTCAGAGATTTTTTGTTTAAAAAAAAATGTCAATGGTATCCAAGAAAAGGAATTAAAGTCATGGGTATCCAGTCAAGATCAAAAATCCAATCATGCTTTTTTCAAGGAAAAAGAAGCGCGAGACTGTCCAAATTGGGAAAAAAAATAGCGTGATTTTCGCTGTTTAGGGGATTGTTTTGTTTTTTTCCAAGGGATTTTTAGCTCTACTGATCAGAGATCAGCAGAGCTTATGCCGTGGTGCGTCGTCCGTCGTCCGTCTGTCCGTCTGTCTAGTTGATGCTAGCAAAAATTCATGTTGATGTGAAATCCAAGATGGCCGCCAGATCTAAAAATAGGTTTTTAAAAAACAAGTTTGTAGCGACTTCTTCATGAAAACTATAAGTGATATTGATATGGGACTTTTTCTAAAATGATCAGCATGACATGATGTTGGTCCTTGTGAAAAATCGTTTTGATTCAACGTTAAACATGGCTGCCAGCGGCCATCTTTGTTTACATACAGTTATGTAGTAAAATTTGTAGCGACTACTCCTTTGAAACTAATTGACAGATTTTCATGAAACTTTACAGGAATGTTGCTCTTAATGTCTAATTGATCCTAGCAAAATTTCAGATCGGCCAGAAATTCAAGATGGCCGCCACAGCTAAAAATAGATTTTTAAAAAAAGAAGTTTGTAGCGACTACGTCTTGAAAACTATAAGTGATATTGATATGGGACTTTTTGTAAAATGATCAGCATGACATGATGTTGGTCCTTGTGAAAAATCGTTTTGATTCAACGTTAAACATGGCTGCCAGCGGCCATCTTTGTTTACATACAGTTATGTAGTAAAAACTTGTAGCGACTACTCCTTTGAAACTACTTGACGGATTTTCATGAAACTTCACAGGAATGTTGCTCTTGATGTCTAATTGATCCTAGCAAAATTTCAGGTCGCCCGGAAATTCAAGATGGCTGCCATGGCTAAAAATAGATTTTCAAAATACAAGTTTGTAGCGACTACTACTTGAAAACTATAAGTGATATTGATATTGGACTTTTTGTAAAATGATCAGCATGACATGATTTTGGTCCTTGTCAAAAATTGTTTTGATTCAACGTTAAACATGGCTGCCAGCGGCCATCTTTGTTTACATAGAGTTATATAGTAAAAACTTGTAGCGACTAATCCTTTGAAACTACTTGGCAGATTTTCATGAAACTTTACAGGAATGTTGCTCTTAATGTTTAATTGATCCTAGCAAAATTTCAGATCGGCCAGAAATTCAAGATGGTCGCCACAGCTAAAATTAGATTTTTTAAAAAAGAAGTTTGTAGCGACTACGTCTTGAAAACTATAAGTGATATTGACATGGGACTTTTTGTAAAATGATCAGCATGACATGATTGTTATCAGAGTCAAACATTATTTTGATTCGACGTTAAACATGGCTGTCAGCGGCCATCTTTGTTTACATAGAGTTATATAATGAAAACTTGTAGCGACTATTCCTGTGAAACTACTTGACGGATTTTCATGAAACTTCACAGGAATGTTGCTCTTGATGTCTAATTGATCCTAGCAAAATTTTAGGTCGGCCGGAAATTCAAGATGGCCGCCACGGCTAAAAATAATTACAAGTCTGTAGCGACTACTTCCTGAAATCAAAATCAATCAGTAGAGCTTCAAGGTCATTGACCTCTTGTTTTTATTAACATGTATGTTTTAGGTAAAATATTGATCAGGTTTTAGAATTTAGTTATTTTAACATGCAATCTATGTAAATTATGTGGGTTTTTTTGAGATTGGGACATTTTTACCTCAGAATTGGGAAAAAATAGAGTTTTTTGCAATTGGGAAGAGGCCGAATTTCGGCCCCACTTAAATAGGTTAAAAAAGCCCAGCCAAACCTCAGTATAACAGCTTTGATAAGAACCTGTTGTTGCTATACCTTTGTATATCAAATTTCTTTGTGTATTTCAGTCCTATCAGGAACAGATGATCAGTTGTTCGAGAGAGATACTTGAATCTATAGAGAGTATACGGCGTGCTGCTACTCGGGAACCAGAGAACCTTGGACACATGGTATTTACTCTCATCACCAGATCATTATGTTATTAATCTATGTGACAGCTGGGGTACCTGTATGTGGGTCCAGTAGTTCTTCAAGTGACCTAAAATAAACTTACCATCATTGTGATGTTACTGGGATGTTTGTTTTTAAATAATAAAATAACTGTAATAAATTCATGCATTCCAATAACTCAGAAAAGACAACCATTGTTTACTATTAACACTTACATTTTAGCTATATTTTATTTTGGCTATGTTATTGATTCAGAATTACCAACAAACTTGACCATGCAAGAGGAATACGATTCAGAGATCACCCCTAATTTCTGTTGATATATAAATATTAGTTATAAAATTATACTTTGAATATGAGATGATTTTATTTATGTTGCTGAAAACGTATAATGTGGCAGTTATACCTTGAAGAGCTAGTTTACTGTTTGTGTTGCCTAGGTGACCAAGATGGCCAGCTACCTGGACCCTCTGTCTGAGGCGGCCACTGGAGCAGCGTCACTGATGACTAACTCCAAACAGCAGATGAACACACTGGATCTGACCAAAACTGTCATAGAGTCTGCCCTGCAGTTCCTGTACTCCTCCAAGGAGGGCGGTGGAAACCCCAAGGTAGGCATACACACCTATACTGAAGAAAAAAAGAAACTTCCGCATTTTAAGCTGTGATTTGCATAGGGTTGACTTTGTTACACTTTGTACACCAATCTAGATATAATTTCATCAGTTTATGCTTATCGCTTAATCATTCTGATCAATATTAATAATCATCAAAAACCAGAGTTTGTGTGTTGCTGCTAAAACTGGTCTTAGTCAAATTGCGAAATCACTATATTTTTATTATAAAGGGAGGTAATCTGAAAATATTCATTCTTGAAAGCTGTATGGGGCAAAAGTGAGAATATTTTCTGTCTTTTTGTTGCTGAGGTTATCCTCTGTTTATTTCGATATAACAAAACCGTGTTAACTCAAAATTGTAACCACAAGACCCGGAAATGCTTTTTAAACCAAACCAAGGGGAATAAGTTTGCCCACAAGCTCGATTCTCTGATGCGTTAGCTTTATATGAGTATACCTTCTACGTATTCTTGGCATTTTGACTGTTGGATATCCACAGCAAATGTCCCCTTGTTGGACTCCGAGGTGGGTGAGAAGCGTGGAAGATGAATTCTTAACGCCCATCATGGCATCACAAAACGCACAAACTACAAACAAACTGGAAAAAACAGAACATGAATCTGATACTGAGGAACCAGTGATCAATCACTCCTTTCCTCGTTTTCTCATTATTGAATCTGAAAACGGGGAAAAACCTATTACAGATATGTCACCTTTTGTAATTCAGAAAACTGTCCATTCCATTGCTGGACATGTAAAACAAATTGAAAAATTAAAAAACAAAACTCTTCTTATTGAAACAGAAAAAGAATCCCACTCTGATAATTTATTAACAATTACACAAATTCTGAACACGAAAGTCAAATGCTACCCTCACTCCTCTATGAACATTTCCAAACGCGTCATCAGGTGCCCGGATCTCTCCGGAGTACCTGAAGAAGAAATTATTAACGAGCTTGCGCCACAGTTGGTAACTGCGGCTCGCCGAATAACCATAAACAGGAATGACAAAATTATCAGTACAAATACCATCATCCTCACATTTGCAACACCCGTCTTACCAAGAACAATAAAGGTGGCATATCTGCACTTGCATGTTGACGCCTACATTCCAAACCCGTTACGTTGCTACAACTGCCAAGCCTTTGGGCACCACAACTCCAGGTGTACTAAAGAAGAACGTTGTGGTAAATGTGGCGAGTCTGCATTCAAACGTTGTGGTAAATGTGGCGAGTCTGCATTCAAGCATAACGAATCAGATTGTCCTAACAACCTCAAATGTACCAACTGCGGTCTAGGACATCACGCAAATTCAAAATTATGTGAAAAATTTAAAAAAGAAAAAGAAATCATAACAATTAAATATACACAAAACATTACCTTTCCAGAAGCAAGAAAATTGATTGAAGAAAAATATAAAATTTCAAGTCCGACCTCTTACGCATCTATTCTCAAAACAACAGCAACACACACAGAATGCAGGGATGCAAGTATGCAATACGAACCACAGTCAGAAATTCAAAATACACAGAATACTTCCTCAGTATCAAATCCAAACAAAAGTCAACAAATACAACTTAACAAACCAAAATTAAACTTTTCACCTAATCAAACTTTTTCATTTAAATCAAACACAAAATCGGCAAGCTCTGGCAATGTCAAGAGCATGGCAATTTCTCAGAATTGGAAAGCGGGTTCTTCTAAGACTGTGAAGTCTAGTAGTTTCCCAGTCGTGAAGCCTAAATTACTTCCTCGGTTGGAAGGCCTAGTGCTGCTCCAACTAAGGAAGTTGGAAAGCCTAGTGCTTCTCCAACTAGGGAGCACAAGGAGCAGCCAAAGGTGTCTAACGGCCCTATTGAGCTGCATAACAAATTCGAACAGCTCATGGATATTTCAGAGCCAGCAGCTGCACTGCCACTTCCATCCTCTCATGAAAAGTTAGTTGAGGTGCCACTTCAGCTGACTTCTTCCAGGGAGGAGGATTCATCAGTGGAGATGTCGCTGCTTGAGTCTCCCAAGACCTCTCCTAAATCTAAGGCCAAAAATAAAAATAAAATTAAAAATCGCCTTAGCGCTAAATAATGGGTAAAACTAATAAGATCATTCAATGGAATTGTCGAGGTTTGAAACCAAATTATGATGAAATCAGCTTAATTTTAAATGAACACAACCCTATTGCCTTTTGTCTTCAAGAACCATTCTTGAAGACAAGTGATAAGGTATCTTTTAAACAATACTCACTATACAATTATATTTGTGATACCGGGGACAAGGAGACTGGTGGAGGTTCGATAATCGTTAATCGAAACATTCCTCACAGACCTGTTGCGTTGAAAACAAATTTGCAAGCTATTGCGGTCAGTGTTACTATGCACAGTCATAACAATATGTTCCTTATAGTTACCACCTAGTTCTTCACTAGACCCTAAAGATCTAAATCACCTAGTGGCACAATTGCCATCACCTTTTATACTCTTGGGCGATTTTAATGCACACAACTACATCTGGGGTTGTCAAGAAAATTGAGGATTTCTTAGCCAAAAACAATTTGTGTCTTTTTAATAATAAGTCACATACTTATTTACATCCTGCTACAGGCTCTCATTCTTCCATTGATTTAACAGTATGCGATCCAACGCTTTTGATGGATTTTTCGTGGAGTGTTTGAGACGACCTCTGTGGAAGTGACCACTTCCCCATATTTCTTGAAATGAATCGCAAGGCTGATTGGACTACGTTTCAATCTCTTTGCGAAGAACAATTATAGCCTTCCGTTTTCGAGGATGTCGAAGATGCAACTGCTCTTTTTACCTAAACTCTTCACGATATAGCTGATCAAACTATTCCAAAAACCTCGGCAAATCCTAAACGCCCACATAAACCATGGTACGACGATGACTGCAAAAAGGCAGTCAACGATCGTAAAGCTGCATTAAATAATTTTAACTTGCGGCCAACTCAAACAAATTTAGATAACTTTAGAGTTTTTCGTGCGAAAGCCCGCCATACTATTAAGGATAGCAAGAGGAAATCCTGGAGATCTTACGTCTCTAGGCTGAATTCTCGCTCATCTCTTAAGAAGACATGGGACATGGTCCGGAAAATAAGCGTTAAAGGTAATTCTAGTTCTGTCAATCATCTTAAAACAGATAATGGAGATATAACGTCTGTCAAAGATATTACAAACACTTTGGCAGAAACTTTTTCAAAAAATTCTTCTTCTGAAAATTGTCAACCAAATTTTCTGAAAAATAAGAAACTAAAAGAACAGAAGAAGCTGAACTTCAAGTCGAAAAACTTGGAGAAATACAATAAACTATTCACTCCCAAAGAACTCCTAGAGTCCCTTAAAAAGGCTCATGATACAACAGCTGGTCCTGATTATATCCATTATCAATTACTAAAACATTTACCTCTCTACCCTTCTTGATATATTTAATAAGGTTTGGGTGACGGGAAACTTCCCCGATTTTTGGCGGGAAGCAATCGTTATTCCAGTCCCCAAAACTGGAAAGGATCATACGGACCCAATAAGTTATCGCCCAATCGCTTTAACGAGTTGTATATATAAAACCATGGAACGAATGATTAATGAGAGACTCGTTTGGTACCTGGAGTCAAACAAACTGATAACAAAGTATCAAAGTGGATTCCGGCACCAACGAGGCACAACAGACAATCTCATACGATTTGAATCGTTTATTAGGGAAGCTTTCATAAAGAAGAACATCTAGTCGCTGTATTTTTTGACTTGGAGAAAGCTTATGATACTGCATGGAAGTACGGTATTATGAATGATCTTCATGACCTTGGTCTTAGAGTTAGAGGCCAATTATCCATTTTTATAGAGAAATTCTTAGATGATAGACAGTTTCGTGTCCGAATGGGTTCAACCCTCTCTGACATTCATGAACAGGAGATGGGTGTGCCACAGGGCAGCATACTCTCTGTCACCCTTTTTAATATAAAAATTAATAGTATAGTTAAATGCATCAATCCTGGTGTAATCATTGCTCTCTATATGTTGATGACTTTGTTATATGTTATCGTGCAAAATCATGAACACTATTGAGAGACAACTTCAACAATGTCTCAACAAACTTCAGACCTGGTCTGATGAAAATGGTTTTAAATTTTCTAAATCTAAAACTAATTGTATGCATTTTTGTCAACTACGTAAACATCATTAAGACCCTCATCTAACACTGGATGGCTCACCAATACCAGTAGTGGATGAGACAAAATTCCTTGGTCTTATTTTCGACCGTAAATTAACGTTTATACCACACCTTAAATACTTGAAGGCCAAGTGCCTTAAAGCTCTTAATTTACTTAAAGTTGTTGCAAACACTAACTGGGGAGCGGATCGTAAAGACCTCTTGCAACTTTACAGATCTCTTATCAGATCCAAGCTGGACTACGGCTCGATAGTATATGGATCGACTCGCAAGTTGTACTTGCAGATGCTTGATCCTATACATAATCAAGGATTACGACTCGCCTTAGGTGCCTTTCGTACATCACCAGCCGAAAGTCTATATGTTGAAGCTAATGAACCATCACTGTCTCATAGACGGGACAAATTAGCCCTTCAATACGCCATTAAATTAAAGTCTAACCCATAAAACCCAACTTTCGATAATGTTTTTAATCCAAGTTATGAACCTCTTTTTGATCGAAAACCGAAGGCCATTCGATCATTTGGTCTTCGTATTAAACCAAAATTAAGAGACACTGAAATCAACCTAAATTTAATTGCCAAGTACAGAGTACCACAAATTCCACTGTGGACTTTGGAAACAATTATTTTTGATCTTTGTAATAGTAATAAATCCAGTACAGACCCTACTGTCTTTCAAAGCAAATTTAATGAAATTAATTCGAAATACAGTAACTTTCAACATATATACACAGATGGTTCTAAAGATTGAGATAAGGTAGCTGCAGCAGCTGTTATTCACAAACACAGCATAAAGAGCCGCCTGCCTGACAAGGCCTCTATCTTTTCAGCTGAACTTAAGGCAATTGAACTTGCTTTAAATTATATTCAGGAATCTGATGATGACCCTTTTGTAATATTTTCTGATTCCCTTTCATCTCTTCAAGCACTGGGTAATATGAAACATAACCCAGTTGTGCTTCAACTTTTAGAAAAGTACAATTCTCTTATAATTGATAATGTTATTATTCTCTGCTGGCTTCCAAGCCATGTAGGAATACGTGGTAATGATGGAGCTGATAGTGCTGCTAAGGCAGCATTAGATTTACATATATCTAATACCAAATTACCTTATACTGATTTTAAAAGTTGTATTAACACATATATTTGTAACTCTTGGCAAACCGCTTGGGATTTCTCAGTTAACAATAAACTCCATTCAATTAAACCTTTACTCGGAGAATGGCGTTCTTCTAGTAAACCCATTCTTCGAGAGGAAGTTGTCCTAGCCCGGTGCAGAATAGGGCATACACGTTCTACTCATTCATATTTATTACAAGGTGAGCACTTACCAGAATGTATACCCTGCTTTGCACCGTTAACGGTCAAACACATATTGCTGGAATGTGTAGACTTTGATCCTATGCGTCAAAGGTACTACAATGTTAATACTATGACCGAGTTATTTAATACTATAGATTTTAGTCTAGTTTTAGATTTCCTGAAGGAAGTCAGACTATATAAATCATTATAATATGTTCTTGTATATATTTACTTTTTTATTTACCCGTTTTCGGGCATTTGTTGATTTACATATATAGTTTATATTACTACCAGATCATCCCTTATTTTTTAATAGTTTTATCTTGTATTTACATTAATTTTTAATTAATCCTTCATTTCTTCATCTTTCGTCAGTTTTTGCGCACAATATGACCTATTTATGTGTCGACGTGCCGTAAAACACCATTCATTCATTCATTCAATCGATTCAAGGAAAATTATTTTCATGACAGTGCTGGCCTTTTAACAAAGGTATTGGCCTATCAGACCAAACAAAATATAATTTCATGGTGTCTAAATGTATGTGTAAAGTTGCGGAAGTTTCTTTTTTTGTTCAGTATATAAACAACACCAGCTGTGTTTTTTGAACCTGGAACTATTGCATACTAAGTATCACAACCTTGTCTATGTGAAAACGTTCTACTTAATTGTACAAGCGAGGGGTTTAGAACCACTTTTCTTAGGATCATCGCAAAAATCAGAAGCTCCAATTGCATTGGTTAGGTTAGTATCATTGGAACAACCTTTATCATGGTCATGTCCAAGAAATAAAAAGCTCCAGTTGCATTGGTAAGTACCCTATCAACTGCATCAGCTGGAAACACAATATTCTGGTATTATAAACTTGTATATTTATTTCAGGCCACCACGACTCAGGAGAACATCAACACTGCAGCAGACGACATGCGTGATGTACTCCAGGACCTTCTGCAGATGTTGGAGGACTCTGTGTCCCAGGCAGGGGAGGTAACTTCCATGATTGACAAGATCAGCAAGTCCATTATAAAGGTATGCTTGTCTCCTTTAGTAAAAATAATACATTGTATTCATCCCTATTAGACCCCAGGCGCGTAAAACTTAATACTGATAAAGGGGTGCTTATGCACAAACATCATACGTATTACACTGTACAGCCTTATATCCCAGTCACATAAACCTAGTACTGTGTACAGCCTTATATCCCCGTCTCATAGACCCGGTACTGAGTACAGCTTTATATCAAAGTCCCCATAAACCCGGTACTGAGTACAGCCTTTTATCCCGGTCCCATAGACCCGGTACTTACAGCCTTATATCAAAGTCCCCATAAACCCGGTACTGAGTACAGCCTTATATCCCGGTCCCATAGACCCGGTACTGAGTACAGCCTTATATCAAAGTCCCCATAAACCTGGTACTGAGTACAGCCTTATATCCCGGTCCCATAGACCCGGTACTGAGTACAGCCTTATATCAAAGTCCCCATAAACCTGGTACTGAGTACAGCCTTATATCCCGGTCCCATAGACTCGGTACTGAGTACAGCCTTTTATCAAAGTCCCCATAAACCTGGTACTGAGTAAAGCCTTATATCCCAGTCCCATAGACCCGGTACTGAGTACAGCCTTATATCAAAGTCCCCATAAAACCGGTACTGAGTACAGCCTAATATCCCGGTCCCATAGACCCGGTACTGAGTACAGCCTTATATCAAAGTCCCCATAAACCTGGTACTGAGTACAGCCTTATATCCCGGTCCCATAGACCCCGGACTGAGTACAGCCTTATATCAAAGTCCCCATAAACCTGGTACTGAGTACAGCCTTATATCCCGGTCCCATAGACCCGGTACTGAGTACAGCCTTATATCAAAGTCCCCATAAACCTGGTACTGAGTACAGCCTTATATCCCGGTCCCATAGACCTGGTACTGAGTACAGCCTTATATCAAATTCCCCATAAACCTGGTACTGAGTACAGCCTTATATCAAAGTCCCCATAAACCCGGTACTGAGAACAGCCTTATATCAAAGTCCCCATAAACCTGGTACTGAGTACAGCCTTATATCCCAGTCCCATAGACCCGGTACTGAGTACAGCCTTATATGAAAGTCCCCATAAACCCAGTACTGAGTACAGCCTTGTATCCCGGTCCCATAGACCCAGTACTGAGTACAGCCTTGTATCCCGTCGCCCATAAACCCAGTACTGAGTACAGCCTTGTATCCCGGTCCCCATAAACCCAGTACTGAGTACAGCCTTGTATCCCGTCGCCCATAAACCAGTACTGAGTACAACCTTGTATGTTTGTTGGCATTAACCTATTACTATTCAGTATATATAGTCCCATAGACCCGGTACTGAGTACAGCCTTATATCAAAGTCCCCATAAACCTGGTACTGAGTACAGCCTTATATCCCGGTCCCATAGACCCGGTACTGAGTACAGCCTTATATCAAAGTCCCCATAAACCTGGTACTGAGTACAGCCTTATATCCCTGTCTCATTGACCCGGTACTGAGTACAGCCTTATATGAAAGTCCCCATAAACCTGGTACTGAGTACAGCCTTATATCCCTGTCCCATAGACCCGGTACTGAGTACAGCCTTATATCCCGGTTCCATAGACCCGGTACTGAGTACAGCCTTATATCAAAGTCCCCATAAACCTGGTACTGAGTACAGCCTTATATCCCGGTCCCATAGACCCGGTACTGAGTACAGCCTTATATGAAAGTCCCCATAAACCTGGTACTGAGTACAGCCTTATATCTCGGTCCCATAGACCCGGTACTGAGAACAGCCTTGTATCCCGTCGCCCATAAACCCAGTACTGAGTACAGCCTTGTATCCCGTCGCCCATAAACCCAGTACTGAGTACAGCCTTGTATCCCGGTCCCCATAAACCCAGTACTGAGTACAGCCTTGTATCCCGTCGCCCATAAACCAGTACTGAGTACAACCTTGTATGTTGGTTGACATTAACCTATTACTATTCAGTATATATAGTCCCATAGACCCGGTACTGAGTACAGCCTTATATCAAAGTCCCCATAAACCTGGTACTGAGTACAGCCTTATATCCCGGTCCCATAGACCCGGTACTGAATACAGCCTTATATCAAAGTCCCCATAAACCTGGTACTGAGTACAGCCTTATATCCCGGTCCCATAGACCTGGTACTGAGTACAGCCTTATATCAAAGTCCCCATAAACCTGGTACTGAGTACAGCCTTATATCAAAGTCCCCATAAACCCGGTACTGAGTACAGCCTTATATCAAAGTCCCCATAAACCTGGTACTGAGTACAGCCTTATATCCCAGTCCCATAGACCCGGTACTGAGTACAGCCTTATATGAAAGTCCCCTTAAACCCAGTACTGAGTACAGCCTTGTATCCCGGTCCCATAGACCCAGTACTGAGTACAGCCTTGTATCCCGTCGCCCATAAACCCAGTACTGAGTACAGCCTTGTATCCCGGTCCCCATAAACCCAGTACTGAGTACAGCCTTGTATCCCGTCGCCCATAAACCAGTACTGAGTACAACCTTGTATGTTTGTTGGCATTAACCTATTACAATTCAGTATATATAGTCCCATAGACCCGGTACTGAGTACAGCCTTATATCAAAGTCCCCATAAACCTGGTACTGAGTACAGCCTTATATCCCGGTCCCATAGACCCGGTACTGAGTACAGCCTTATATCAAAGTCCCCATAAACCTGGTACGGAGTACAGCCTTATATCCCTGTCTCATTGACCCGGTACTGAGTACAGCCTTATATGAAAGTCCCCATAAACCTGGTACTGAGTACAGCCTTATATCCCTGTCCCATAGACCCGGTACTGAGTACAGCCTTATATCCCGGTTCCATAGACCCGGTACTGAGTACAGCCTTATATCAAAGTCCCCATAAACCCGGTACTGAGTACAGCCTTATATCAAAGTCCCCATAAACCCGGTACTGAGTACAGCCTTATATCAAAGTCCCCATAAACCTGGTACTGAGTACAGCCTTATATCCCAGTCCCATAGACCCGGTACTGAGTACAGCCTTATATGAAAGTCCCCATAAACCCAGTACTGAGTACAGCCTTGTATCCCGGTCCCATAGACCCAGTACTGAGTACAGCCTTGTATCCCGTCGCCCATAAACCCAGTACTGAGTACAGCCTTGTATCCCGGTCCCCATAAACCCAGTACTGAGTACAGCCTTGTATCCCGTCGCCCATAAACCAGTACTGAGTACAACCTTGTATGTTTGTTGGCATTAACCTATTACTATTCAGTATATATAGTCCCATAGACCCGGTACTGAGTACAGCCTTATATCAAAGTCCCCATAAACCTGGTACTGAGTACAGCCTTATATCCCGGTCCCATAGACCCGGTACTGAGTACAGCCTTATATCAAAGTCCCCATAAACCTGGTACTGAGTACAGCCTTATATCCCTGTCTCATTGACCCGGTACTGAGTACAGCCTTATATGAAAGTCCCCATAAACCTGGTACTGAGTACAGCCTTATATCCCTGTCCCATAGACCCGGTACTGAGTACAGCCTTATATCCCGGTTCCATAGACCCGGTACTGAGTACAGCCTTATATCAAAGTCCCCATAAACCTGGTACTGAGTACAGCCTTATATCCCTGTCCCATAGACCCGGTACTGAGTACAGCCTTATATCCCGGTTCCATAGACCCGGTACTGAGTACAGCCTTATATCAAAGTCCCCATAAACCTGGTACTGAGTACAGCCTTATATCCCGGTCTCATAGACCCGGTACTGAGTACAGCCTCATATGAAAGTCCCCATAAACCTGGTACTGAGTACAGCCTTATATCTCGGTCCCATAGACCCGGTACTGAGTACAGCCTTGTATCCCGTCGCCCATAAACCCAGTACTGAATACAGCCTTGTATCCCGTCGCCCATAAACCCAGTACTGAGTACAGCCTTGTATCCCGGTCCCCATAAACCCAGTACTGAGTACAGCCTTGTATCCCGTCGCCCATAAACCAGTACTGAGTACAACCTTGTATGTTGGTTGACATTAACCTATTACTATTCAGTATATATAGTCCCATAGACCCGGTACTGAGTACAGCCTTATATCAAAGTCCCCATAAACCTGGTACTGAGTACAGCCTTATATCCCGGTCCCATAGACCCGGTACTGAGTACAGCCTTATATCAAAGTCCCCATAAACCTGGTACTGAGTACAGCCTTATATCCCTGTCTCATTGACCCGGTACTGAGTACAGCCTTATATCAAAGTCCCCATAAACCTGGTACTGAGTACAGCCTTATATCCCAGTCCCATAGACCCGGTACTGAGTACAGCCTTATATGAAAGTCCCCATAAACCCAGTTCTGAGTACAGCCTTGTATCCCGGTCCCATAGACCCAGTACTGAGTACAGCCTTGTATCCCGTCGCCCATAAACCCAGTACTGAGTACAGCCTTGTATCCCGGTCCCCATAAACCCAGTACTGAGTACAGCCTTGTATCCCGTCGCCCATAAACCAGTACTGAGTACAACCTTGTATGTTTGTTGGCATTAACCTATTACTATTCAGTATATATAGTCCCATAGACCCGGTACTGAGTACAGCCTTATATCAAAGTCCCCATAAACCTGGTACTGAGTACAGCCTTATATCCCGGTCCCATAGACCCGGTACTGAGTACAGCCTTATATCAAAGTCCCCATAAACCTGGTACTGAGTACAGCCTTATATCCCTGTCTCATTGACCCGGTACTGAGTACAGCCTTATATGAAAGTCCCCATAAACCTGGTACTGAGTACAGCCTAATATCCCTGTCCCATAGACCCGGTACTGAGTACAGCCTTATATCCCGGTTCCATAGACCCGGTACTGAGTACAGCCTTATATCAAAGTCCCCATAAACCTGGTACTGAGTACAGCCTTATATGAAAGTCCCCATAAACCTGGTACTGAGTACAGCCTTATATCTCGGTCCCATAGACCCGGTACTGAGTACAGCCTTGTATCCCGTAGCCCATAAACCAGTACTGAGTACAACCTTGTATGTTGGTTGACATTAACCTATTACTATTCAGTATATATAGTCCCATAGACCCGGTACTGAGTACAGCCTTATATCAAAGTCCCCATAAACCTGGTACTGAGTACAGCCTTATATCCCGGTCCCATAGACCCGGTACTGAGTACAGCCTTATATCAAAGTCCCCATAAACCTGGTACTGAGTACAGCCTTATATCCCTGTCTCATTGACCCGGTACTGAGTACAGCCTTATATGAAAGTCCCCATAAACCTGGTACTGAGTACAGCCTTATATCCCTGTCCCATAGACCCGGTACTGAGTACAGCCTTATATCCCGGTTCCATAGACCCGGTACTGAGTACAGCCTTATATCAAAGTCCCCATAAACCTGGTACTGAGTACAGCCTTATATCCCGGTCCCATAGACCCGGTACTGAGTACAGCCTTATATCAAAGTCCCCATAAACCCAGTACTGAGTACAGCCTTATATCCCGGTCCCATAGACCCGGTACTGAGTACAGCCTTATATCAAAGTCCCCCTAAACCTGGTACTGAGTACAGCCTTATATCCCTGTCTCATTGACCCGGTACTGAGTACAGCCTTATATCAAAGTCCCCCTAAACCTGGTACTGAGTACAGCCTAATATCCCGGTCCCATAGACCCGGTACTGAGTACAGCCTTATATCAAAGTCCCCATAAACCTGGTACTGAGTACAGCCTTATATCCCGGTCCCATAAACCCGGTACTGAGTACAGCCTTATATCAAAGTCCCCCTAAACCTGGTACTGAGTACAGCCTTATATCCCTGTCTCATTGACCCGGTACTGAGTACAGCCTTATATCAAAGTCCCCCTAAACCTGGTACTGAGTACAGCCTAATATCCCGGTCCCATAGACCCGGTACTGAGTACAGCCTTATATCAAAGTCCCCATAAACCTGGTACTGAGTACAGCCTTATATCCCGGTCCCATAGACCCGGTACTGAGTACAGCCTTATATCAAAGTCCCCATAAACCTGGTACTGAGTACAGCCTTATATCCCGGTCCCATAGACCCGGTACTGAGTACAGCCTTATATCAAAGTCCCCATAAACCCAGTACTGAGTACAGCCTTGTATCCCGGTCCCATAGACCCAGTACTGAGTACAGCCTTATATCAAAGTCCCCATAAACCTGGTACTGAGTACAGCCTTATATCCCGGTCCCATAGACCCGGTACTGAGTACAGCCTTATATAAAAGTCCCCATAAACCCAGTACTGAGTACAGCCTTGTATACCGGTCCCATAGACCCGGTACTGAGTACAGCCTTATATCAAAGTCCCCCTAAACCTGGTACTGAGTACAGCGTTATATCCCTGTCTCATTGACCCGGTACTGAGTACAGCCTTATATCAAAGTCCCCATAAACCCAGTACTGAGTACAGCCTTATATCCCGGTCCCATAGACCCGGTACTGAGTACAGCCTTATATCAAAGTCCCCATAAACCCAGTACTGAGTACAGCCTTGTATCTCGGTCCCATAGACCCGGTACTGAGTACAGCCTTATATCAAAGTCCCCATAAACCCAGTACTGAGTACAGCCTTATATCCCGGTCCCATAGACCCGGTACTGAGTACAGCCTTATATCAAAGTCCCCATAAACCTGGTACTGAGTACAGCCTTATATCCCGGTCCCATAAACCCGGTACTGAGTACAGCCTTATATCAAAGTCCCCCTAAACCTGGTACTGAGTACAGCCTTATATCCCTGTCTCATTGACCCGGTACTGAGTACAGCCTTATATCAAAGTCCCCCTAAACCTGGTACTGAGTACAGCCTAATATCCCGGTCCCATAGACCCGGTACTGAGTACAGCCTTATATCAAAGTCCCCATAAACCTGGTACTGAGTACAGCCTTATATCCCGGTCCCATAGACCCGGTACTGAGTACAGCCTTATATCAAAGTCCCCATAAACCTGGTACTGAGTACAGCCTTATATCCCGGTCCCATAGACCCGGTACTGAGTACAGCCTTATATCAAAGTCCCCATAAACCCAGTACTGAGTACAGCCTTGTATCCCGGTCCCATAGACCCAGTACTGAGTACAGCCTTATATCAAAGTCCCCATAAACCTGGTACTGAGTACAGCCTTATATCCCGGTCCCATAGACCCGGTACTGAGTACAGCCTTATATAAAAGTCCCCATAAACCCAGTACTGAGTACAGCCTTGTATACCGGTCCCATAGACCCGGTACTGAGTACAGCCTTATATCAAAGTCCCCCTAAACCTGGTACTGAGTACAGCGTTATATCCCTGTCTCATTGACCCGGTACTGAGTACAGCCTTATATCAAAGTCCCCATAAACCCAGTACTGAGTACAGCCT
>JAWPHD010003494.1:0-215167 GCA_037043455.1 Cyrtodaria siliqua | reverse complement strand
CGAGGCTTCTATTAACAATAGCATAACACACGAGGCGACTATTACCAACAGCACAACACACGAGGCTACTATTACCAATAGAACAACACACGAGTCTACCATTACAAATAGCACAACACACGAGGCTACCATTACCAATAGCACAACACACGAGGCTACAATTAACAAAAGCACAACATACGCGACTAATATTTCCAATAGCTCAGTACCCGAGGTCACTATTACCATTATCACAACACACGAGGCTACTAATACCAATAGCACAACATACGAGGCTTCTTTTACCATAAACACAACACTCGAGACTACTGTTATCAATAGCACAACACACGAGACTACTATTACCAGTAGCACAACACGCAAGGCTACTATTACCAAAGTACATCGCACGAGGCTACTATTACCAAAAGCACAACACAGGAGACTACCATTACTAATACCAAAACACGCGAGGCTAATATTACCAATAACACATCACACTAGGCTACAATTACCAACAGCACAACACGCGAGTCTACTATTATCAATAGTACAGCACACGAAGTTACTTTTACCAATAGCACAACACATAAGACTACTTTTGCCATTAGCACAACACACGAGGCTACTATTACCAATAGCTCAACGGATTAGGCTACTTCTATCAATATCGATAAATCTGGGAGATTATTCATTCGAAACTGTCACCACGAGAAACTATTTTTAATTTTTTTGCAGTTTGTTTTTTTATTCTGATTTCGACCAATTGATGTTGAACGTTTTCAGTATTATAAATGCACATTTCCATGTATGTTTCAAATGTACAATATACGAGGGCAGTGTAAATAGTACGTGGAAATTTTAAATGTTAGATACTCTTTTATAAATCAAGTAAATTCAATTATATGGAAATAAATGTGTGCGATATTGATCAAGTCCACGTTTTATTTGATCAGCCCTCGTACACAAATCATGTAGTCATGTATAAATTTATGATTTTCAGTGGAATTCAAAACATGCACAAAGTGAAGTAAATGTATATTGCGGTGAAATTTTATAAAGAGTAATACTAAATTAATATTTGATATACAATTACTTTTGAAATGTCTTAAATCTCGGAAAACAAAACAGGGATCAAAACAAAATGAGATTGATACTGTAAATTATAATAACCAGCGATAGCATATTGTATAACATTTGTAAAACCAAACTTTAATTTTGGAAGTATATAGTTTTTGGAAGACTAACCCTCAAATGAATAATCCTTTTCGCAGGCATTTGTATCACTCGTTTAACAATTGCAGCATGCGGTTTGTCTAAAATCACTCGTCTAACAATTGCAGCATGCGGTCTGTCTAAAATCACTCGTTTAACAATTGCAGCATGCGGTCTGTCTTAAAATTACTCGTTTAACACTTGCAGCATGCTGTCTGTCTAAGACCGATCTCATCTTCATACTGGATGCCAGCACAAGTGTGACGGAAGAAAACTTCCAAAAGGTGAAAAACTTCGCCAATGAGTTGCTAAGCCATACCGACATCAACTCTGGATCGGTCAGGGTTGGCATGATGATCTATAGTACAGATTTACAGATTATATTTCATCTTAACGAGTGAGTCATTTTCCTTATCATTAGACTATGGTGTTATTATCCCTGATATGACACATGTGAAATCCATATTATCCGCACAGGTTAGGTTGATAACCCTGATCCATGTATGTGTTTGCTTCAGTACTTCCTTAATATTTAGTAAATTGTGTTATCTAAAGTGCACATCCCTCAATAAAATGAGCTCTTTCCTCTATCATAACCGGTATAATAGTCGCACCGTCCGTCAGTCAGTCCGTCCGCTCGTCCTTCCCGTCGTGTCCGGTCAATAACTGACATTCGTGGACGGATTTTCAAATAACTTGGCACAAGTGTTTGCCACAACAAGACTACGTGTTGCTCACAAAATCCAGGTCCGTGGCTCCAAGGTCAAGGTCATAGAGGTCAAAGGTATAAAAGAAGTCTGTTCGTCTATACCAACCTGGTCGGTTAATAACTGACATTCATGGACGGATTTTCAAATAACTTGGCACAAGTGCTCACCACAACAAGACGACGTATCGCGCACAAAATCCAGGTCCGTGGCACCAAGGTTATGGTCACGCTTAGAGGTCAAATGTCACCTCGGGGGCATTTGTCACTTACAGTGACATTTCTTGTTTAATTCTGTTTTCCTATATTGCCTTTTAGTGAAGTTTTGTTTGGAGAAGGATAGAACCTGTCGGCGATAGATGAGCCCTCAAGGAAAGTTCAAACCCTAGCGGCCAATTTTGCCATCGACTATTGCAAGGCGGTTTCCCTCTTGCCAATCCTTATAAGCTGTGATGTATTTTGAATATATCTTTGTTGTTGACCGTTTGGAATCCACTATAAGAAGTCATTACCACGGTATGAAAGTTCTATCACGTATATCGTATAACAAAATAGCTGTTACATTACTCATTGTATGTGCGAATTTGAGTTGATTGATATAATTGTTCAGGGATTGTGAAGTTTCTCTATCCATTCATCTCTTTCAGGAAATAAACTTAAACTTTTCTGCAAATCATACAGTGAATACACATTTAGGTCACTGACTTTGATATGAGAAACGAAGTCAAGGTGAAGACAATGATTTAATGCAACTATTTTGTTATTGAATACTTTATATCTAAATTAGGGAATACACATTTTCGCTATTGGTATTGGTCTGATGGATACTCGGGAGTTGGATGGAATAGCCTCTGAACCGGCGTCGGCCAACAGCTGTAATACACAAATATTTGACGAACTGAAGGAACTAGATAAACTCATATTTAGCCCAATGTGCCCTCAATTTACATTTAACTAAAATATTTTTCAAATCTTTGCTGCAGCAGAATTGCCTTATCACAAAGTAACTTATGCATGTGTTTTTGTTTTTATTTCTCAACCGATTTAGAAAAGTAACATATTTTACTTGTTACTAAATTGTCTGTATCACTGATATACATTTTATTTAGGTACCAGTGTTAATAGTTAATCAATTGTTTTGGGCTGAAAAAAGCGACGCCAACAATAATTATTCATAGCAATATATATAATAAAAACAATTCCTGCTTTCTGATGCAATTTAACTGATGAGACACAACAAAAAGATGTAACATTAAGACGTTGTACGTATATCTGTTAAGTGGTATACTTTCAAAGCAATTATGTTATTGACTAATTATCTATCAATTCGTCAGTACAATGATTTTGCATTTCACAAGATAATAAAAAATGATTCCTTATTCAACTACATAGTACACACTTAATAATAGCTAGTCAATGAGAAGAACTAAAGTGGATGAAAAACTTGCAGAACAATATCCACCGGGCCTAAATGATGATATTTATCAACAAGGAAATGTTTCAAACGTTTCTAATATTGCCATTTTTCTATCTTTTCTATTCGAAAGCGTAATTCTAGGTTTCATGGTTGTAGTAGTGGAAACATCCGACGTTATATCGCCTGTATGTCTGTTGCTGATATACATAATATTTGTATATTTAAATATATATATTATATATATATATATATATATATAGGGAGAAATATTTGTGAAATACCAAGGACAGACAACCTTTGGACGAACTACGGCAGGGCGCCTAGCTATGACGAGATACACAGAAATCAAGCGTATATATTCACTTCCTAAAAAGGATAGCTGCAACACACGCTGATGAACTTTATCTCTACATAATAACCCACTCGTCTGGAGGCACAATTAACATATAGACGCATACATACATACAATTATAGCTCATATGAGTGCGCCACATTTAAGCATTTAACCAATCACAGCTATATTGAGACAGTGACAATGAAAAGTGCCGGATCTTGGGGTAACTTTTAATTCAGTAAATATATTAAAGGGAGATAATTTGAACTCACGATGGCAACTTTCGAAATTTGGGATCTCGGAAGATATTCACGTTCACAAAGCAGAAATATATATAGGGAGAAAATAATGGGAACTACCAAGTACAGACAACCTTTGGACGAACTACGGCAGGGCGCCTAGCTATGACGAGATACACAGACATCAAGCGTATGCATTCACTTCCTTAAAAGGATAGCCGCAACACACGCTGATGACCTGTATCTCTACATCATAACCCACTCGTGTGGAGGCACAATTAACATATAGACGTATACATACATACAATTATAACTCATATGAGTGTGCCACACTTAAGCATTCAACCACTCACAGCTATATTGAAACAGTGACAATGAAAGGTGCCGGATTTTGGGGATACTGTGATAGAATTTTAACTTCAATATAAAACATACACAAAGTAAAATAAATGTATATTGCGGTGAATTACATAAAAAGTAATTAATGTTTGACATACAATTACTTTTGAAATCTCTTAAACCTCAGAAAACAAAACAGGTATCAAAACAAAATGGGATTGATACTGATTTGCATTAAAAACGATATTAGAGTGAAATATACCAGTTTTAGTGATTTAAAATAACCAGGGATCATAACAGAATGTATAATATTTGCAAAACCAAACTTCATTTTTTAACTTTAATTGGAAGCATATAGTTTTTGGAAGACTAACCCACAAATGATTAATAGTTTTCGCAGACATGTTTAACTCGTTTAACAATCGCAGCATGCGGTCTGTCTAAAATCACGAGATTAACAATTGCAGCATGCGGTCTAAGATCGATCTCATCTTCATGCTGGACGCCTGCTTATATGTGCTAGGAGAAGATTTCCAGAAAATGACAAACTTAGTCAAGGATTTGCTTAGACATACCGACATCAGCTCTGGATCAATCAGGGTTGGTTTTATTATCTGCAGTACAGATGTACAGATTATATACCATCTTAACGAGTAGTTGTCCTAATCATTAAACTATAGTGTTATTACCCCTAATACGTTGTTTTGGAACCGCTTGATTTTACTCATGATGTAAACATTCATATCATCCCGCACAGGTTTTCACTCGTGATTTGCGGGTGATAACCTGTGCGGGATGATAACCAGAAAGTAAGTGACGTTAATTAACTGACATCAATAACATGCAGGCCGTCATTTATGTACGCTTAATATTCATTCCCGTTAAAATGGATGCAGGGAAGAGGGCATTAGATATGTATGTGTTTGCTTCAGTACTTTCTTAATTTTTAATACATGTTGATAACTAAAGTGCACACCCCTCTACAGAATGAGCTGATTCCTCTATCATAACCGGTATTTCGATTCATCTAGGTATTTCTGATATAAGCCCTTCCAAATGTTAACGGTCAGGTACGCTTTCTTCCATGTCCAATACTTTGGGAGGGCTGTAGCAACGCTATCAAAATATGGTTGTAAAGTTTTGGTTTCTTATGGTTTTATTCAAAATGTCACATTTAGCTTTTTTCTTTTACACTTAGCAACAAATACAATGTTTTACAATTAGCTCCTGTTTTATTACATTTATCGACGCTCACGTTTTTACATTTAAAGACGTTTGCATTTACATTTAGCCACACTTTCTAACGTTTATCGACAAAGGTTTTTACATCTTATGGTTTTATTCAAAATGTCACATTTAGCTTTTTTCTTTTACACTTAGCAACAAATAAAATGTTTTACAATTAGCTCCTGTTTTATTACATTTATCGACGCTCACGTTTTTACATTTAAAGACGTTTGCATTTACATTTAGCCACACTTTCTAACGTTTATCGACACAGGTTTTTACATTTGGCGACGTTTTTACGATTATCCGAAATATGTGATTATAAGTCGAATTGACAATATTGCTAATCGTCCGGAATATACAATAATTATTAGTAAGATATGCTTATGTCCGAATGTCTGGAATAGGGATTTATAAATCCCAATAGTCTCAAAGATGAAGCACATACATTTTAGTCAAACGCATGTTAAATCGCATGAACAGATCACAAAAACGTAAAGACAATAGAATGCCCATCACCATTATCCTATTGAAAAGGATTATGCCTATTTTAATACATACCTTTATCTTAAAATATGTAGCGAATTTGTTCAGTTGTGCATATGCTCTGGCATTTTGTGCTCTTTTAAGAGTAGGTGAAGTGTCTAAGTCAAATAAAGATTCTGATAACAAAGTTTTAAGTTTCACAGACGTAGTGTTTATCGTTAACTGCATTAATATTTTCATTAGAAATTCGAAAAACGATCAGTTCGGTAGGGGTGCAAAATTCACAGTACAGTTCTCCGAACACAACACTTTCCTTAAAGAGGCTCTGTGTAGATACTTGGCATGCATACCAAAAATAGAAGGTCAATTGCTATGCCATTTTGATGGATCACCAGTAACAAGCTCCAAGTTAACAGTGTGCTTAAAAAAGCATTACAATTCTTCGGCATTCAGAGTACATATTAGAAATCCCAATCTTTCAGAATTCGGGGTGCAACAGCACGGTTTAATGAAGGTAAAACCAAAGATGAAATTAGGAATTAGGTCGTGGTACATCTAGGACTAGATCATATAAAAGGCAATATACTATGGGACTTCCAAACAGGAATGCGGATCAAGAATATTTTAGAGCGTTTGAATCATCTCCTTTCCATCATAGTTTTACACTGCAGGGGTAATGATATCGGCCAAGCCCCGCTTTCGTACATTATTGGATACTTAAAATCAGTTATGTATGACGTGCTGGTATGCTTCCCAACTACATTAATCATTTGGTCTGCCATCCTCCCAAGGTTGGGATACCGTGACGAAATATGTCATAAACCGTTAGATAAAGTCAGGATACGTATTAATAGTTGCATAGGCAAATATCTCATCAAAAATGGATGCGCATATATTGCTTATCCTGAAATTTTAGAACGTATGGAAATGTTGAATATCGATTATCTGTCAGATCTAGGTAATGACATAATGTTAAACATCCTGCAAGGTGGACTGCACAAATGTTTGCAGTCAAATGCATCCTTTTTCCCAGACAGAGCAGAAGTCGGTCCATGGCTGGCACCTAATTCTTTCGACACGTGTTTTTTTTTCGGGAAACGCGCACACGTGCTACCTCGTATTTGCGTGTCTTGGCATTACAAGCACGTATCGGCTAACATTTAATGAACAGGATATTGATTAATTACAAGAATATTATACTTACGATATCCGGAGTATAATTTAAAGTAAAGCATTTATAATCTCACTGGCAATATTCTTCCGATTTTCCGGAGTCTGATATATTCAATAACCAGCCATGTATATCAATATCTCCGATTGTCCGGAATATACTTTAATATTTCCGATTGTCCGGAATATACTTTAATATATTCCGATTATCCGGAGTCTAATATATTCAATGATCAGCCAAAAATGCCATTGTTATTTAACCAGGGCTGCAGTCCTTTTTCAATATTTCCGATGTCCGGAATATACTTTAATATTTCCGATGTCCGGAATATAGTTTAATATGCTTCCGTTTTTCCGGAGTCAAATATAGTCAATGAATATTTAAACTATTTCCGATTATTCGGAATATGTGATTATAAGTCGAATTGACAATATTGCTAATCGACCGGAATATACAATAATTATAAGTAAGATATGCCTATGTCCGAGTGTCTGGAATAGGGAATTATAAATCCCAATATTTCCGATTTGTCCGGAATATGGAACTATACTTCCGGGAATGTTATCAACTGTCAAAATTTCCGGTTGTCCGGAATGTCATGAATATATGCTGAAAATTAATATTTCCGACTGTCCGGAATATAATAAATATATGTTGATCTGAAAATTCAACTAATTCTAATAAATTATAATGCTATATGTAATAGATAGAGTCTGGTCTAAGCGAGTTGGTTTATTTAAACATCGAGTTTTATTCAGGGTTCATGAGAAATAATACAATTTGAAACACCTGTCACCCACCTAGTTATCTTCCCGCACAAGTGACCTACAGTAGAAACGCCACGGACCTATAACATATCAGTTCTGTTCGCATTTTAACTCCGCGAACGAGGACTTTTTCTTTGTATTTTACGAACTATTTTACGAATTTTCAATTAAAGCAGACGCCATTTGTTTACACCCGAAATTGGGCGCGCTACGTCGGCGAGCACTACGGGTACCTATGGAGTCTAACAACACGCGTACAGTGTTTCATACCGTAGATTATGTAAAAACTAATACCTTACCGGACGAAATAACTTCCCATTATGTGTATACACGATGCAGTGTTGGTGACTGACATGTCACCGTGACATAACTTGACACGTGAAATTGACATGTTGGTGCAAGTTGGATTTGGGATTACTGTCTGCTGCTGGAGGTCCATGATCAAGGTATTTGTTTTGTCATTAAAATGTGTTTGTTAATAAACAGTACACACCACTTTTAGATCGTACATATTTAGACATTGGCCAAATACAGTGCCTAAAAAAGTGGTGTATACTGTATAATAGAAAGTTCATAATCACTATGTGTTTTTCCTGTACTCAGATCTTTCCAGTAACTGGACGTACAGTAAATTGTAGAACGTATCGAGGAATAAAACAATTACTAGTAGAAATGCTATCAATTTCCCCCGCACCCCGCCCCCACCCAAGTACGGTAGATGGGGGTGTGGGGGTAGATGGAGCTTGCATACCGAAAACAAGGAGGGGTAAGGAAACTAGAAAGCCCTCCACACCCACCCCTCCCACCCCCACCCCCAGATGCATGAATGTAAATTGTTAGCGTTGTATCTATATCGTTATGTTACGCCATTTTCTCGCACATTCGTGAATATACATAACCCGATACAACTACCATTGAAACAATGTAAACTGCCATAGACATTTGACTGAAATCGGTCAGTTTCATATTTATGTACAGTAAAGTTTGAGGCAAGGAAGTGATTTTGAATTCACATTTATTTACATTTACTACATACTTTCTGTTGCGAAATAAACAACGCAACTTCACTTAAAAGCCTTTAAGGAGATGGAGCTACTACGCTTGCCTCCAGTGTGTCTCAAAAGAAATGACTATTCCATGGGCTGGAAGTGGAACAATGTTTTTAATGAATCTCCAGTTAGGCTACATTATATTTTACATGTATAATGAATGATGAGAAATGTTTTTATTACATTAACCGTGTTATTGAGCACAAGTAGTATTCATGCTTTATTCAATTTAGTTCTTCTTTTATCTTTTCTTTTTTAAATATGTTACATTATGTATAACAAAGGATAAACTATGTCTGTTTGATCATTGACATTGGATTGATGTTGTTTTCAGAGAGGCCTCAAATGTGAATCGTGCCCTTGAACAGCTCTAAAGTGAAATGATACTGACGACTTCAGAATGTCAAGCCGTATTAATTGCCATTGGATCATATGGAGCTGAGAGTATCAAAGTTAGAGTAAAAAAGGTTTTAAGTGATAATGCAGCGTGATTGTCATATGAGCTCGTGTAAACTACATGTACTGGATACATGCGAAAACAAGTTGTGTTAAAGGGACACTAGGCAGTCTTTATTTGTTTAAAACTTCTGGAGTTCGGTTAATTTTTCTGCATAGTTTGCATTTGTGCATCATTAATATTATTTATTAGAATAGTTCAGAAGAAATTGTTTTACATATTACTTACTGTTGATAAAAGTGCACCTATAACATATTTAAGTATTTGATAGAATAACGAAGACAAAATGAAACACCTTTATTTAACTTTTAATGCAAGCAGGTTTAAATTTAAAATGTTACCAGGTTAACAAATGGAGATGCTAATGTTAAAGCTTGCTAAATACTTCAAGATTGCCGTGTGTCCCTTTAACATCAACGAATTACAATATGATTATGATATATGTGATGGGTCCCCAATTTATTGAAGGGACACAGAGTAAATTTCCAATCTTGTGTCTGTTTTACACATTTTCACATCAGAACAGACCACACATCTACAAAAGTGTTTTCTCAACTGCCCTATTTAATCATGTTTTATTTCTAAAACTAGCGGCATCACCAGGTGTTGAGAGAGAAAATAAATAGTTGTATATTAATGTTTTCTCCCCATGTAAAATGACCTTACTAAGTCATTAAAGTAAAATATCCTATAAACAAAACGTGTAAAATTTAACTTATAGAGCATCGCACCCTCTGTCAGGTTTAACTTTCCTTATAATAGATTATTGGGACGGTGGCGTTTGATGTTTGTCCATGTCCTTTCTTGTCGTGCCCTTAATGGTGTATTCTCTTACTGCTCTGGCTTCTGCCAAGTCATTGAGTACCTTCATTGTGGCTTTCTAGGCTATTGTTTTTTTGTATTATATTTATACGAGCATATTTGTGTTTTACTTATATTGCCTATTGATGCTGCCTTGTTGGTTAGAGCTTAGATCATGGCGGGGATTTCTTTATTTACACTGTCCTGTTTTAATGGGATGACAGTAGGGTAAGTGCGAGGTTTGGTGCACCCTAGAACCGGTTTAAACCCCCAGTGGCATACTTTGCCACTGACCGTTCCAAGGCGGTAGCCCTATTGACAACCCTTTTGTGTTTGTGATGTCGTTTGCATTTTTTATTATTTTTGCCTTTTCGTTTGTCTGTTTGCGTGTTTGTTTTTGTGTTTTGTGGTTGACTGTCGTCCTTGAATGCTGCTTTCCCTGTCCGATATTTTTAGCCTTCTTTGCTGTACTGTTTGGTGAAAAATACATTAAAATTGTTCTATAATCATGTCAGTTCAATCATATACTCGTATGATACACAATATAATACGTATTGACCCTTTACTTGATGTGCCATTTACTCAGTTTTGGTCAAGGGACGTTTATAGCATATCGGCTTTGAATCCAGTGAACACGGATTCAATTCTTACTGGCGCCAATGGGTTACTTCGATGTGTCCTGCTAGCCCCGTTCGTCTGATGGGAACGTAAACCGGATGGTCCTGTGTATCGGAGTCTGTCCTCCAAGCACGTTAAAGAACCATAGGTATTTAATCGGTAGTAAACGTAGGGCAAGGTTCCTGGATGCCAATGTATATTTCCTCCTCTCTTTGAGGCGGCTCGAAATAACCTAAACAACGTGTTGATGAGGCGTTAAACAATAATTAAATTTTAAACTGTCCCATTCCCCTAAACATGCCCTAGCTCCCCTTCGCAACACCTGATTCAAATTGAATACTCTGATCGACTTATATTAACTTTTTATTCTATGTCTTTCTTTTCTTTCAGTCTGCACGTCATGTGGAAGAAGACTCCATGTACACCACTGGCCAGAGTCAATGCTGAAGTTTATGTTCGCTCAATTATTTGCTTAATAAAGTATACATATGAACTAACATATTGTCTTTATAATTATGTCTTCCACCACAAAGTGGTAGGTGAGACAGATTATATTTGGCCTTTCCGTTCGTCCGTCACAAATCTTGTCTGCGCTACTTGTTGGATTTTGACGAAACTTTGTAGGAAGCAGTATGATCATGACTTGATCATGAAAAATCGTTTCCGCAATCAAACTCTTTATTACTTTCTCTGAAGCTAATTTCATAAAACTTCATACTTTGACTGCCTTTGGTGAAATGATAATCCCTGTATATTTTGAAGTCAGTAGTTGAAAGGTCCGTTAGCATGAACGGAAAATGAAAAGTATTGCCACACAGTTTATCCTGAAGCAAATTTTATGAAACTTCATTGGTGGACAGTGGAAAGAGGATGATCGTTTGATTTTTAGGTAAAATGTCAGGTTTCCTGCAGACATCCACTCTTCAAGGATAAGCATATGTTACAACACACATGTTATTAATATTAATGGTATAATATATGAATATTTTCTTGCACAATGTTGAATCCGGTAAACCAAGTGGTTTTGTTCACCGATACTGTCGCCTGCGAACCAAACCACTTGCCTTTAATTTACAGGATTCAACAGTGTGTAAGACATATTCCGATCATCCATTTTTTTTTAAATCATAAATTAAAAAAGATATATATTAAAACAAACAAAAACATGCTATTTGATGAAAACAGACGTATTCAAATTTTTCAAAGTAGCAATATTCGCAAAATATAGTAGATTTCAACTGATGAAAAACAAACATGTATTATTTTTTTTTCAGGAAAAAATATTTCCATGAATATAGTATTTATCATCGTTATATATGTTCAGGGAAATGTTTAATATGTCTGTTTTCAAATACTACAGATCGTAACGCACCGCACATGTATATTCAGTATTTACTTTCAATATAGTTGTGAGTATGACTGCGTTCTGGGACCATACAAATATAAAAGAATGATATATATAAATATATATATATATATATATGCCCTATAAATATAAACGACCCGCACTTTTTGGATTCACGCGTACAGTGTTTCACAACACCACACATCTGGCAAGTGCTCCATTGACACAATGTCATGTCCACATGTTAATGTTATGAAATCTTCGAGTCTACACATAATCATGTTTGTTACTGACAGTAGCATGTCCGTTACTCGTCAGTCATTTATTTACTTGGTTAAAGGGACACATGCCGATCTTGCTTTCTTTAAAACTCGAGTCGCCCCCTCAGTTTTAAACGAACAGTTAAAAGAATATAGTTCTTTCTGCCTGTTAAACTAATAATAGTTTATCGCTTTTTCTGATTTCGAAAATTAACTCTGCAACGTATGTTGCCGCCATCATGATTTCATTTTCCGATATACCGTTGCAACATTGTTTGTTAAAATAAATAAACCCAAAGCATGTATAGATCAAAAATTTAGTGTAAAATACATGGACACATACATTTAAAATATATGTGTTTACATAAAGAAATTATTTAATTGTTTCTGTAGCCGGTCGTCTTTCCTTAATGAATATGAATGTTGTCGTCTTTGGGTCGGACGGTCCTGTTACTTGATTAGTTCTTGTTTCCGTTTATTGAAATTCTACATATATACAGAGGAGAGATGTATCTATATGATTTTGTTTTTATTCTCGCTTCTAAAATGACGAAATAAATCGATTTGAATAAAAGGCGCATTCTCAGCAATACACAACGTACTGTGTGTACGGGTTGGAGGGGGGAAGCGTTAGAGGGTTACTACCGTAATGTTGCTCTGATAAATACTGTGAACATACTACATCAATAATATAACAACTACTGAACAATGCTGAAATCGATTTATCTTTATAAATGAATTCATAATTCCACAATTTTATTCCGTGCGAACATCGATTTGGAACGTCGATTCGGCGTATTTAAGCGATTACGGTGTACTTCGTTAATTTTCGGGGGAAAAAAGTACTTGCCTCCGATTTTTTTTATATTTTACATATCTACATGCTTTTGTTTTTTTTCACTCGCTTCTAAAATGATGAAATAAATCGAATTTGATTAAAACTGCGCATTCGCAGCTATATACAACTTAATCAATACTGTATGGAGGGTGGTGGGGGTGGAATGAGGGGCGGGGTTGCAGGGATACTACCGTAATGGTGTCCTTGAGAAAAACTGTGAACATTCTACTCTAATAATTTATTAAATACAGAACAATGTTGAAATTAATATATCTCTTAAAAAGGATTTCATGGTTTTATATCCCGCGTGTAAATTAACTTCGAAAGGCGATTGTTCATATTTTAGCGAACCTGGTGTACTTTGTTAACTTTTATCTGATTGACTTTAAATTTTGGTTTTTAATAGTCGACATGTCAATGAACACTTTCATGAAAAAAAGTTCATTCTCGCTGTTAAAATTTCAGTTTTTTGTATTTTGTTTGGATTCAGAAAATTAGCACTGCAACATATATTTTCACCATACTCATTTTCTTTCCCGACGTACCGTTGCAATTTGGTTTGGTGAAACCTACTCTGAGCACTCCGGCATAAACCAAAATCATGTATAGATCAGAAATTTAATCTGGAATGCATGGATACATACATTTGAAATATATGTATTGAAATAATGGAATTATTTTATTTCTTGTGTACCCGGTCGCGTCTGTAAATGTATATGCGTTATGCCGTCTTTGAGTTCGTGGGTCATGTTAGTTAATTTTGGGGGGAAAAAAGACTTGTCTCCGATTTTATTAAAATTTTACATATGGACAGAGGAAAAATTTATCTATGCGTACTTGCATTTATTTTTATTCTCGCTTCTAAAATGACGAAATAAATCGATTTTGATTTAAAAGCGCATTGTTGGCAATTTAAACCTTAAAACAACCTAAATTCAGCCCTTGGAAAAATACCTTTCACTATTAATGGGAATTACACGAATTGTACACTAATTATGTTCGACCAATGTAGTTTGTGAATATTATTACTTTAACAACGATCTGTGATTGTGTTTTGTCATAATCACAGTTTATAGATAAGAGGTGTATAAATCTGACCAATAATGTCATTTTGTTATCGATTTTATCACGTGACCTTGTTTGATAAATATTCCTACGCCATAGGGCTGGCGTTCCTACTGCTATACAATCGAGCAAACTAGGTGGATCTGGTCATTCATCTGCATCCTTCACGATCGATATGTCACGAATGAATTGACCTGTTAAACCCATCACACTCGCCCCACTTAGCGATAAAGACGTATTACGATTGTGAAGAGGACGTTGTATTATATAAGAAGTATTCAGGTACACGATTCAAATCAAATATTGACAAACCAGTGTAAGAAGATGGATTTGGCGAAAGGAAACGAACAAGACAAAAAGGAAACGAAGGATAAAACAAAGGACGCAGACGAATTACCCATAATAGCTTTTCCAACCAAAGTGTATAAAGGAGTTGTAATGTTTGAAAATGAAATTGAAGAAATAGAACAAATGGAGACAAGAGACGACGATATATGGGTGTGCTCTTTCCCAAGATCCGGTAGGTGTTTGATTGATTTTTATCTAAGTAGGGCTACTACCATCATGGTCTGTTGTCCGTCGTCCGTCCGTACGGACGTCCATTAACGTTTTGATGTCCACGACCTAGCACCCTCATTTTGCATCCGACCTAATACACTTGATCTTAATATCGATCAAGCTCGGACTAGTTCGAAGCCACTAATTACAGGTAAGAAAATGAATAAATAAAACTTATATTATAATGTGCCTTGTCAACACTCTTAGCACCTTAATTTGGTATCAAATCTTTAAGATTTTGATTGACGCATTCTTTATTTCGATGAAAGCTCAGACAAGTTTGAAAACGCACATGTATCGAAAAGTAAACAACTGAGTTATTGCCCTTGATTTAATGAACAAATGCCATAGTCAGCCTTGTCAAGTATCAAGCACCTTCATTTTGCATCTGATCTTTGACAAACATGGTCAGAGTCTTAAAATAGATTACAGCTCGTACGAGTTTGAAACCACAAGCATCGGTTTATAAGGATCAACGTTATGACCTTTTATTTAATGAAAATGCCATAGTTTGTATGTTACATCACCATCATTTTGAATCCGAACTTTACAAAACTGAGCCAGAGTCTTAATATCAATGAAATCTCGAACAAGTTCTAACACTACCTATATTGGAAAATAAACTTCGGAGTTGTGGACCTTTATTTGACAACAAATTGCTATATGTTATAAGGTTAACACTCTACGACGTTCATTTTGCATTTGATATTTTCTAAACTTTGTCAGTCTTAATATCAATGAATGATCAGACAATTTTAAAAACTACCTATTTCGCATGGTACACTCATAAGTTATAGCCTTTGTTTTAACGAATACATGCTATAGCACGGCTTCTTTTGCCAATTTTGGTCTGAATATTATTATTCAAGAAAGCTGGCCAAGTCCGATAAATCAGTTATATTGAAAATAAACGCCAGTGTAATGTCCCTTGATTTAATGAAATATTTTATATTTAGTTTTGTCAACTCTCTAGCACGTTTATATTTACCCAGAAAACCATCAATATCTGATAATAAACAATAGAGTTACGGTCCTTGATTTAACGTAAATGTTATTCGTTGTTACGTTTGATAGGTTAAGTACCAAAACATGAAATGCTAATAAAGCCTGGCATCCATTTGTACGTGATCCATGGTCCGTGTCGGTGTCCGCGTCCGTACTGTCCGTGTCCGTCAACAAATCCGTCGCGGACACGTACATGGAACTGACCAATGGATACTTCCCAACATTTGCTCTATATAACCGATTTTTCACTGACACTGATACGGATTCGGACACGGATCACGTACAAATGGATTCCCGACTTAACACTGATATAATGATTATTAATGTAACCATTGGATAACAACTGACAAAATATACATTTCTATAAGAATTTAAAGGGACACACGACAATAATGCTTGTCTCGAAGTATCTGTACTGCAGTACACTATCATTCTGACTGTAAACATGCATGCATAGGATTAACTACAGTTTTGAGGTTTCATTGTTTTTTTCGTCTTATTTTACCAAAGGTTTAAATACATTATTGGTGCAATATTATCAATGATTAATAATTTGCAAAAACAACAACAACAACAAATTGATTACTGCTATATTAACGATTGAACAAATGCAAGTTACGTATAAAAACTGACGGTACGCCGTGAGATTTAAAAAAAAATATAAGATTGCCGTGTGTCACTTTAATCAACACGTTATTTATTTAGGGACTACGTGGACACAAGAGATTACATACTTAGTTCAAACACTGGACTTCGACAAGGCAAGAACCACACAGTTAGATGATAGATTCCCCTTTATTGACGCCACAAGACCAGATTTCCCTTATTACAGGTAAATAGTACAAAGTATGAACGGTACTAGCCCGCCAAATAATGTGTACGTGCCGATTAAAAACTTAGGTTTATTCACGGGTTCTTAAAAAACCCATGAATGAATTGTGTCGAAAGAGTTTGGATTCTTAAGATATAGTTTTCGTCGGTAGGTTCAGAAGCGGAGTAAATATGTTGTAAAATATGCCATTGATGGCGGAATAGGTTCTTTAATATGTTAATATATATATATATAGTTTTAAAGACACCAGTTTATTGGGTAAAAATGATTTTTACACTCGATATATTGGTCCTTACCTTGTTATTGGGTCCTTAATCTGCCTATTGGGTCTTGACCCAATTATTCAACGACCCAATAATACATGCATGTATAACAGAACTACATTTACCTAATTAAGCCTCTCGCACATAACTTATTTTACCCATTTATTGGGTCCTTGAGTAGGGGTTATCTCTCCTTGATAATTTGCTAAGTGTGTATATCCAATCAGAGGTCAGAGTTCAGGACCCAATATATTTAGAAATTCACAATGACCCAATAAACTAGTGATGCGGTATATATATATTTTTTAACAATACCCAGTATTATGGTTTGAGAATAAAAGGCGTTAACAGTTGAATTACCCGTTACGATACGACTATATAGGGATACATAACTAGCCGTACTTAATAAAAAATTATACCAAAAACGTATATTTACACTATTTCATAGTGGTCACAATAAATGTGTTGAAATTGAGAGACCCAGTATCCTGGTGATTTTATGTATATATATATATATCTTACGAGATCCCAATCTCGAAAGTTGCCATAGTGAGTTCTAATTTACTTTATTATATTTACTGAATTCACAGTATCACCAAGATCCGGCACCTTTGATTGTCACTGTCTCAATATAGATGTGTGTGGTTGAATGCTTAAATATGACCCACTCATATGAGCTATAAGTGTATGTATGTATGCGTCTATATGTTAATTGTACCTCCAGACGAGTGTGTTATGATGTAGAGATACAGTTCATCAAGTGTGTTGCAGCTACCTTTTTTAAAGAGTGAAAGCATAGTATTACGCTTGATTTTTGTGTATCTTGTCATAGCTAGGCGCCCTGCCGTAGTTCGTCCGAGGTTGTCTGTCCTTGGTAGTTCACAAATATTTCTTCATATATATAATTCTGCCTTGTGAACGTGAATCTCTTACGAGATCCCAATTTCGAAAGTTGCCGTAGTGAGTTCAAATTCTCTCCCTTTATTATATTTACTGAATTCACAGTATCCCCAAGATCCCTCACCTTTCATTGTCACCGTCTCAATATAGCTGTGTGTGGTTGAATGCTTAAATGTGGCCCACTCATATGAGCTATAATTGTATGTATGTATGCGTCTATATGTTAATTGTGCCTCCAGACGAGTGTGTTATGATGTAAAGATACAGTTCATCAACGTATGCTGCAGCTTCCTTTTTTAAGGAGTGAATGCATTCGCTTGATTTCTGTGTATCTGTTCATAGCTAGGCGCCCTGCCGTAGTTCGTCCGAAGGTTGTCTGTCCTTGGAAGTTCACAAATATTTCTCCCTATATATAATTCTGCCTTGTGAACGTGAATCTCTTACGAGATCCCAATTTCGAAAGTTGCCGTCGTGAGTTCAAATTATCTCCCTTTATTATATTTACTGAATTCAAAGTATTCCCAAGATCCGGCACCTTTCATTGTCACCGTCTCAATAAAGCTGTGTGTGGTTGAATGCTTAAATGTGGCCCACTCATATATGCTATAATTATAAGTATGTATGTATGCGTCTATATGTTATTTGTGCCTCCAGACGAGTGTGTTATGATGTAGAGATACAGTTCATCAACGTGTGTTGCAGCTACCTTTTTTAAGGAGTGAATGCATACGCTTGATTTCTGTGTATCTCGTCATAGCTAGGCGCCCGTAGTTCGTCCGAAGGTTGTCTGTCCTTGGACGTTCACAAATATATCTCCCTATATATACCATTCAAGCAAACAAATCTACCGACCTCTGTCTCGAGTAACTGCGTGAAATTGACTCAATATACGACATTCATTTTTTAAATGTGGTTCAGTAAGACATACAACATTCGACATACAACATTCAAAAACATTCTTCAAAGTAAATGTCGTTTCACGCGACATATAACATTCGAGATACAACATTCAACATTCAAAAACATCATTCAAGGTGAATATTTTTTCACGCGACATACAGCATTCTACATAAACATTCACATACGACATTCGACATACAGCATTCAACATTCGCAAAAATCAGTTTTAAAGTGAATGTCATTCACGAGACATACAACATTCGACATACGGCATACAACATTCAACATTCGACAAACATCAGTTTTAAAGTGAATGTCGTTCACTCGACGAACAACATTCGACATACAACATTCTACATACAACATTAAACAAACAGCATTCGACATCGACAAACATCAGTTTTAAAGTGAATGTTGTTCACGCGACATACAACATTCGACATACAACATTCGACATTCAAAAACAACATTCAAGGTGAATGTCATTTCACCCGACATACAACATTCGACATAGACAACATACGACATACAACAGTCAACATTCGGCAAACATCATTTTTAAAGTGAATGTCGTTCACGCGACAAACAACATGCAACATACAACATTCGACATACAACATTCGACATGAGAAACATAAGTGTTAAAGTGAATGTTGTTTACGCGACATACAACATTCGACATGCAACATTTGACATACCAAATTCAAAAACATCCTTCAAAGTGAATGTTTTTTTCCCGCGACACGTACAACATTCGACATACAACATCGACATGCAACATTCGACATTCGACACACATACCTAAGCTTCTACTAATTTATTTAGAAAACGTTATGAGTTTTCAAAACGCATTACAGATATTAAAGACAGACATATTAAATAGGTTTTATTTAAACAATATACATACTTGGGTTTTATTGGTATAACAAATATAAAAACACATATATGAGTTTGAATAACGTGTGTTTGTGTTCCTTTGTTTGTTTTACATATTCATTGACATATTAAGGCGTGTATTTGTTATGGCTATGCGACCGGTTGTTCTTTTTAATATAATATTAAAGGCTGTGTTCTGGAATTTGATTTTGTATAATTCTCTTACCCTGCAATAGAAAAATAGGTTGGTTCATGACAATCAATCTATATTATACTAATTTTCACTATAACGGTACGTGTTTTAGACAATCTGTAGCGACTTATCGCATATATTAAGTTTCAAGGTTATGCTTTTATATGATAAACAATTGTGTACTAAATTAATGTATAGGTTGACTTTAAAATATAAATCTCAAATACAAATCTCGAAAGTTGTTTGTAGTCCAAATCTGAATGACGAGTATCGTATTTCGTATGAAACGACACTCAAAATCTGAATATCGGAAAGTCTTACGTCGCTTCAAAGTACATTAAAACGTAGTGACGTAACGTCAGCTACATTGGGCTGTTTAATTCAACTTCGTACGAAGAAATATAAAAAGATCGGACAGGGAAAGTAGCATTCAAGGAGGACAGTCAACCACAAACACAGAAACAAACACGCAAACAGACAAATAAGAAGGCAAAAGCAATAATAAATGCAAACGACATCACAAACACAAAAGGATTGACAATAGGGCTACCGCCTTGGAACGGTCAGTGGCAAAGTAGACCACGGGGTTTAAACAGGTTCTAGGGTGCACCAAACCTCACACTTATCCTACTGTCTTATGAAGTTGTCGCTCATTAGTGTTCATGTTTTTTGCAGTTCTTAAATTACGATCATTTTCCGTTTAAACCAAAGAACCTTTGAATCACATGTCGACTTGAATGAAGGTTAAACTTGGACCATTTACGTAATTATTTTATTTCGAAATTAAATTACGTTGCATTATTTCGACGCTTAGTGACGTCATATTTTGAAAGGTAAATAATCCTCTCCCGACGAACGTTTTGTCCTTTTAATTTCAATTTTCTCATTTATTGATTTTGCTGGTTTTTGTTATCATTTTAAACACTAAATTTACATTGCCTTTATGTAAAATGAAATTGTTTTACTGTATTTTTTTGCATTTAAAATGTCGATCAATATACGGCTATTAATTCAATATTTACCCAATATTCTTAAGCCCAGACAAACGGAATGATTTAGAAATAGTAAATCAAATTATCTCTTAATTTCTACCGTCATTACTAAAATTACAAACAATGAATACTCTTCTTTTTCAAGTTCAAACATCTAAGAGTGAAATATATCGAATAGCTTACGCAAAATATGCACCTTAATTTGTATTTTTACAAGAGAAGACTAACGACTTAAGCAATTAATGTATTTATATTGTTTGTGGTCATCAAAATTGTCTGATAGATTTAAATTGTGTATCACCAGATGTATATCGAGTTTTGGAACAAATTTTAAAATTGAAATATTTTGGTATTGTTGATAGGGCTAGTTAAAACAATATTACAGCAAATTTTCAGCCTTATATTATGAAAATTAACCTAATTGTAGTCTAAAATTGCCTATCTATGCATAAAATGCCAGGATATAAGCACATTTTACATGTTTTTTGTACTATTCAACCAGACATAAGTTTGTAAGCTTTTAAGATATTGAGCTAATATTTTCATTACAGGCATGATCTCACGAGACCTGTCGACAATTGTTTGGGACGCTTGTTTCATCCGAAGGTTTTTCTGCAGTAGATTGAGTAATTTAAATAATACGTACATCAATTTTATATCAGTATAACTGGTATTTTTAGTGGTAAATAAAAATACCTTAGGTTTGAAAATCGGTTGAGAAGTAAATATATTACAGCCCAAATGTTGTTTTGATAGGGCTTTTCCTATGTAAATTCCTTGTTGGTGGTACAGCAGAAAATTAAGAAATTTCATATAACTTCAGTTAGCCTGCATATTTTGCTATAAAACTTTCAGGTTGTCTTAATTTACGAATATCCAACAATTTAAAACCGTTTTCGCATAAAAATTCTATAAAAAAATATTTTTCACTTCAGCAGATTTTCTTTCACTACAGCAGAATTTTGCATTGAAAATGCCCCATCAAAAACAACTTTCGGGCATTATTTGTTTATTTCTCAACCGATTTTAAAAAAATTTGGTATTTTTATTTACACTGATTTTTATTTACACTGAAAATGTCTGTTCACTGATATACAGCTTATTTAGGTACGAGATATATTTTGTCTGAAAAGTCCAAAAAAAACTTTGGCTGAAACAAGCGCCCCAAACAGTAGTACTAAGGATTCTTATTGTTATTTTTCAACTCAAACCCCGATGAATCTGGAGATACATAGAGGATATTTTTGTTTTGGAGTGAATAACATATTTTATTTCATCGAGAAGTGAGACGTTTTATATTTTCACGAATGCGAAGCATGAGTGAAAATATAAAAGTTGTCTAACTTCGAGTTGAAATAAAATATGTTATTCACGACAAAACAACAAGTTTTCTTTTTCTTTTTATGATTTTACAAACAATTATATAAGCAAGTTCAGTAACTAAACCGTTTTACACACCTCGCTACGCGCCCTGTTCACGATGACGTAACGAAACGTTACATGACGTCACTTTTTTTTGAAACCGTTAACGTCATGGAAAGAAAGTAATTAAATAAACAGTGGATTTAATAGTATAGCAGTTGGAATATCTGTTAGATTTGTTACTGTGCATTTGTGTTGGTTGTACATTAAAAAAGTAACCCCGACAGTTACTGTGGAAATAAAACTCTATATTCCACAGTGTGTAATAACACTTTTATTTCACTGATAAAATACAGCATTTCATTGCTTATCATCAAATCAATATATTCCACAGTGTGTAATAACACTTTTATTTCACTGATAAAATACAGCATTTCATTGCTTATCATCAAATAAAACCTTTCATCTCAAATTTTAACCTAAGAGGCAAAACTAATATAAATCGCTTTCGTAAATAAAATAGCCGGTGTGATAAATGCATGGGGAAATTACGCAAGAGGACATTTAAAGTGTGAAACGCGCTGTTTGAGAATATGATTTTGGTTTATAAAATATCATAAACTAATAAATCGAGACTTCTGTACAGCAATACATACTACAGAACTCATCCAATTCGCCGGAGTCCCCGCGTTCAATCCTACGTGGTGCCACTGAATTTCGTCGGTGTGTTCTTGGGCAAGACACTTTCCCTTAGCATCGTCCGTCGGATGTGGACGAAAACCGGGCGGTCCGGTGTATCGGTTTATCCCCCGAGCACGTTAAAGAACCATAGGAATCTATTCGATAATAACAGTAGGGCACGGTTCCCAGATTCCTATGTATCCTTCCCCTCTCTCTGGAGCGGCTCTAAATTACCTATATTGTGTTAAACAACATGAGCCTTTTAAACAACATTCAATTCAATTCATCCAATTCGTCAACTTTATATATTTTATCACTGATTTGATTATGTATAATAAACACACTCCAAAATAAAAGGAGACACTCCGGGTTGTCTCCTTTACCCTATCAAATGGCCTATATTGCAGTTTAAGTAGAAACTAGGTCATTTATATCAGAGACTTTTCGCTTCAGTGTATATCGTATAGGAGAAATTTCTATTTAAGTTCAAATGCTACAAGAGAAATTTCTCTTCAAACTAATATCCTACAAGAGAAATTTCTCTTCAAGAAGCTAAAACGCTACATAGGAAATTTCTCTTCAAGCTAAACTGCTACAAGAGAAATTTTTCTTCAAGCTAAAACGTTACAGTTAAAATCCTACAAGAGATATTTCTCTTCAAGCTAAAATGCTACAAGAGAATATTCTCTTTAAGCTAAAACACTACAAGAGAAATTTCTATTGAAGCCTAAAATGTTACAAGAGAAATTTCTCTTCAAGCTAAAATGCTAAAGAGAAATTTCTCTTCAAGCGAAAATGCTACAAGAGAAATTTCTCTTCAAGCTAATATCCTACAAGAGAAATTTCTCTTCAAGCTAAAACGCTACAAGAGAAATTTCTCTTCAAGCTAAAATGCTACAAGAGAAATTTCTCTTCAAGCTAAAACGCTACAAGAGAAATTTCTCTTCAAGCTAAAACGCTACAAGAGAAATTTCTCTTGTAGCATTTTAGCTTGAAGAGAAATTTCTCTTCAAGCTAAAATGCTACAAGAGAAATTTCTCTTCAAGCTAAAACGCTACAAGAGAAATTTCTCTTCAAGCTAAAATGCTACAAGAGAAATTTCTCTTCAAGCTGAAATGCTACAAGAAAAAATTCCCTTCAAGCTAATATCCTACAAGAGAAATTTCTCTTCAAGCTAAAACGCTACAAGAGAAATTTCTCTTCAAGCTAAAATGCTACAAGTGAAATTTCTCTTCAAGCTAAAATGCTCAAGAGAAATTTCTCTTCAAGCTAATATCATGCAAGAGAAATTTCTCTTCAAGCTAAAACGCTACATAGGAAATTTATCTTCAAGCTAAACTGCTACAAAAGAATTTCTTTTCAAGCTGAAATGCTACAAGAAAAAATTCTCTTCCAGCTAATATCCGACAAAAGAAATTTCTCTTCAAGCTAAAACGCTAAAAGAGAAACTTCTCTTCAAGCTAAAATGAAAATGCTAGAAGTGAAATTTCTCTTCAAGCTAAAATGCTCAAGAGAAATTTCTCTTCAAGCTAAAACGCTACATAGGAAATTTATCTTCAAGCTAAACTGCTACAAGAGAATTTTTTTTCTTCAAGCTAAAACGTTACAGTTAAAATCCTACAAGAGAAATTTCTCTTCAAGCTAAAATGCTACCAGATAAATTTCTTTTCAAGCTAAAACACTACAAGAGAAATTTCAATTGAAGCCTAAAATGCTACAAGAGAAATTTCTCTTCAAGCTAAAATGCTACAAGAGAAATTTCTCTTCAAGCTAAAACGCTACAAAAGAAATTTCTCTTCAGGCTAAAATGCTACAAGAGAAATTTCTCTTCAAGCTAAAACGCTAGAAGAGAAATTTCTCTTCAAGCTAAAATGCTACAAGGGAAATTTCTCTTCAAGCTAAAATGCTACAAGTGAAATTTCTCTTCAAGCTAAAATGCTACAAGAGAAATTTCTCTTCAAGCTAAAATGCTACAAGAGAAATTTTTCTTCAATCTAAAACGCTACATAGGAAATTTTTCTTCAAGCTAAACTGCTACAACAGAAATTTCTCTTCAAGATAAATCCCTACAGCTAAAACCTTACAAGAGTAATTTCTTTTCAAGTTAACCCTACAAGAGAAATTTCTCTTCAAGCTAACCCTACAAGATACATTTCTCCTCAAGCTAAAATGCTACAAGAGAAATTTCTCTTCAAGCTAAAACGTTACAGTTAAAATCCTACAAGAGAAATTTCTCTTCAAGCTGAAACGCTAGAAAAAACATTTCTCTTCAAGCTAAAACCCTACAGCTAAAACCTACAAGAGAAATTTCTCTTCAAGCTAAAACGCTACAAGAGAAATTTCTCTTCAAGATGAAATGCTACAAGAGAAATTTCTCTTCAAGCTAATATCCTACAAGAGAAATTTCTCTTCAAGCTAAAACGCTACATAGGAAATTTCTCTTCAAGCTAAACTGCTACAAGAGAAATTTCTCTTGAAGATGAATCCCTACAGCTAAAACCCTACTAGAGAAATTTCTTTTCAAGTTAACCCTACAAGAGAAATTTCTCTTCAAGCTAAAACGCTACAGGAGATCTTCAAGCTAAAACGGTACAAGAGAAATTTCTCTTCAAGCTAAAACCCTACAGCTAAAATGCTACAAGAGAAATTTCTCTTCAAGCTAAAACCCCTACAGCTAAAACCCTAAAAGAGAAATTTCTCTTCAAGCTAACCCTACAAGATAAATTTCTCTTCAAGCTAAAATGCTACAAGAGAAATTTCTCTTCAAGCTAAAACGTTACAGTTAAAATCCTACAAGAGAAATTTCTCTTCAAGCTGAAACGCTAGAAGAAACATTTCTCTTCAAGCTAAAACCCTACAAGAGAAATTTCTCTTCAAGCTAAAACCCTACAGGAGAAATTTCTCTTCAAGCTAAAACGCTACAAGAGAAATTTCTCTTCAAGCTAAAACCCTACAGCTAAAACCCTACAAGGGAAATTTCTCTTCAAGCAAAAACGCTACAAGAGAAAAATTTCTCTTCAAGCTAAAACACTACAAGAGAAATTTCTCTTCAAGCTAAAATGCTACAAGAAAAATTTCTCTTCCAGCTAAAACCTTACAGTGCAATATAAAATTTATAATCAGAATTTAGAACCGATACAATTTTAACGTCATTTTTTAACTTACGGTACATTAAAATTTTGTCTGGATTTTTTTCCCTATAAATAGACACATGTTTTTTATTTGACATTCATAACGCGAAATTTGTACGAAATGTGCCTGAAAAATATCACGAGAGAACAAATTGCCTGCGTACAAATGGAATACAAGAAATAAGATGAATACGCTAAAAGCTGGAACGCCTCTTTCAGCAGACACCAAGCCTGAAACAATTTCGTGTCTCGTCAAATGTGTAACTGCGAACAACAAATCTTCCCGAAAGACACAGCGGTTCGAAAAAGGTTGTCAGACAACTTTAAAGCAAATAAGGAAGAGCGACTAAGTTAATAAACATACTTGATGAACAGTCTCGACAAATAAGACACACCGCACCGCGGTTTTGAAATTTGCTGCACTGAATAAGTGGTTGGGGTATGTTTCTAATATTGTTAATAGCTGAAATAAACAATTTGCTATACAAACACTTACCTATTAAAGTTCATATGAAGCTGCTTTCCATGATGTGAACATGTGTCCTTGGAATAGTGTCGGTATATTGTATTCATTTAAAACCGACCGAGACAAGAACTACAGTTCCAGAATCAAGTTATTGTCTCGCAAGCACACGCTGTTTTTGGCATATCCAATCGAATATCCAAGTTTCGCGGAATAGTCGGTACTGCATGTACATTTGTGGGCACTGACAGACAACATATGCGCTGAAAGATTTATAGTGTTTCATCAGGATGTTTCATCACCTGGAAACCATATAGACATTACGGAAGTGATTTGAGAAGTTCACTGTGAATAGTATACACAAAATAATCCATGTAGGATGTATGGTCCATTTTCATGTGCAAAATCACTAATTTATGCCAAAATCCAACTTTAGTACATTGCAATTCATGCTAAAAAGCTCAATTCAACTTTTTCAAACAGTTAAAAACATTAAACTCAGAAATATTGATCTATGTCAATGCAAGCTGGTCTTGCAAGCGTCTAGGTGATTGTTTCTTCAGCGCTCACTACACAGTACTACACAGTGCATTTTTACTCTGTTGGCCTATATGAATAAAGTTTACAGGGCCATTCCAAACAGGAAGTTTCCAAGCTAAACGTTACTTTTTTATGTAACCAAGTCATTTTCTCACACAAAACTGTACAAAATCTGGTACGTTGACCAGTTTTTTTTTAAAATTAGAGTGGTGTCCTCCAATGCACTATTTTGGGATTGGATCAGTATTCCTACTCTTCTTCAACACCCATACAATTGCCATATTTTGGTTGCAGTGTCATCTAATAGCTGTTCATCCAATTTCAAACTGTTCATCTCACCTGCAACAACAATAAACATATCTGTCAGCAATTATTAAAAATATTTAAAACCGAAGAACACACTGTGCTACTACTACTTTTTAGGCGTAATAATTATCTACCGTGGGTTTCAAGGGAGCTAACTGTGTAGTGAGACTTGAATGTTCTTTTTTAGGGCAATAATAACTCGAGAAATGGCTGAGATAGATAGGTACACGTTTATAAAAATAGCGTTTATATGTTGGTCTGTGCCTACATGTATGTAGAATATTTGAGACAATGAATTCACACGAGATGTACACATAATATAGGAGATATATTTTATACACTTACCTTTTGTGCGAGAGCAAAAAAACGTAATCTAGTCTGCAAGTTGGTTATGTTACAGAATTACAGGAACCTACGTATTACTTTGAGAATAAAATTTAAACAAGAGGCCCAAGAGGGCCTGTGGACGCTCTACTGCTAAACATAAAGTTTATGTATAATATAATTCAACCGGAACATGGCAATGACATACACAACTAGGCTTGGTACTGATCATCCCTGCCAAGATTTGTTGAAATACAGTCAGACGTTCAGGAAAACTAGTCTGTATGAAGTTAGTGTTTAAAACATTTAAGGAGTCATAACTCTGCCAAAATTCATTCAACCAGAACACGGCAAAGATAGGTGCAACTAGGCTTGGTACTGATCATCCCCACCAAGAATCGCTGAAATCCGGCAAGGAGTTCAGAAGAGACTAATCTGGACAAAGTTTGTCTGTTAAAACCTTTAAAGGGCCATAACTCTGCCAAAAATAATTCAACCGGAATATGGCGATGATATGCACAACTAGGCTTGATACTGATCATCCTTGTCAAGTTCAGCTGAAATCCAGCCAGGGGTTCAGGAGAATTCGCCCGGAAAATGTTTTGCATCAAAAACCTTTAAAGGGCCATAACTCTGCCAAAAATCGGTAAACTGGAACGCGACGATGATATGCAAAACTAGGCTGGGTGCTGATCATCCCGTAAAGTGTCGTTGAAATCTGGCGAGTGGTTCAGGAGAACTAGTCCAGACAAAGTTTGTGTATTAAAACCTTTAAACGGCCATAACTCTGCCAAAAATCATTCAAGCGGAACACGGTGATGATTTCCACAACTAGACCTGGAACTGATCATCCCTAAAAGTTTCGTTTAAATCTGGACAGGGGTTCAGGAGAACTAGTCTGGACAAAGTATGTGTATTAAAACCGTTAAAGGGACATAACTCCACCAAAATCATTCAACCGTAACACGGTGATGATATGTACAACTAGGCTTGGTACTGATCATCCAAGAAAAGTTTCAATGAAATCCGTCCAAAGGAAGGCCATTTCGTCTTACTGAGGCCAAAATATAGCATTTTTCTGAAAATCAAGGGCCACAACTCCTGTGTAAATGGTCCAATCTGGCTTTTTCAAATTTGTCGGAGCTTTCATTGCTTTTAACAATATGATAAAGTTTGGTAAAGATTGGATGAAAAATGAAAACCCTGTCGTCTTAACGAGGCAAAATATAGCATTTTTAACTAAATCAAGGGCCATAACTCCGCTGTTACTGGTCCGATCTGGCCGGTGTTCGAACTTATCTGAGCTTTTATTGACATTAACAATTTGATCAAATTTGGTGAAGATCGGATGAAGAATGAAGGCCCTATCGTCTTAACGAAGCAAAATATAGCATTTTTAACTAAATCAAGGGCCATAACTCCGCTGTTACTGGTCCGATCTGGCTGGATTTCGAGCTTGTCCGAGCTTTCAATGATATTAACAATCTGATATAGTTTGGTAAAGATCGAATGAAAAATGAAGGCCCTATCATGTTAACGAAGCAAAATATAGCGCTTTTAACTTAATCAAAGGCCATAACTCCGCTGTTACTGGTCCAATCTGGCTGGTTTTCGAACTTGTCCGAGCTTTCATTGATATTACCAATCTGGTAAAGTTTAGTAAAGATCAGATGAAAAATGAATGCTCTATCGTCTTAACGAGACAAAATATACCAATATATCATTTTTAACTAAATCAAGGGCCATAACTCTGCTGTTACTAATCCGATCTGGCTGGTTTTCGAACTTGTCCAAGCTTTTATTGATATTAACAACCTGTTAAAGTTTGGTAAAGATCGGATGAAAAATAAAGGCCCTATCGTCTTAACGAGGCAAAATATAGCAATATAGCATTTTTAACTAAATCAAGGGCCATAACTCCGTTGTTACTGGTCTTATCTGGCTGGTTTTCGAACTTATCCAAGCTTTTATTGATATTAACAACCCGTTAAAGTTTGGTAAAGATCGGATGTGAAATGAAGGCCCTATCGTCTTAACGAGACAAAAGTTAACGACGGACGGACAACGGACAATGGACGGACGGACGGCGGACGGACGACGGACAACTCGCCATCCCATAAGCTCTTCTGGCCCTTGGCCAGTAGAGCTAAAAAAAGGATTTCTCCACTCTACATTTGTAATGTATTAATATAGATTAATCATAGATGCATACTGTGTGAAGCCCTTTATTTAAAATAGTGTTTACCTATATATATTACAGGTTACTATAGCTGTGGTAGAATATACACAAAACAAGCTGTCTACCTGGGAATACTGGACCATGAACAAATGACATTTACACAAGCACCAATCGGAAATTTTTTTTTTTTTTTAAAGATATAAGAAGGTGCTGTGACTCTGAACATAAAAGATGTCATGGAAAACAAATTTCATTGGTAGGAAACATCAAAGAAAACTGATACTTTCAGACAGTCTCTGGGAACTAATCACTGATGCTGTAAAAAATATGCCAAGAAAGAAAAGGTTTGATGAATATACATGTTGCAAGTAAACTTACTATGATTAAATATTAAACCAAGATATTGGTGTTACATAATGTACCATATTAGTGTTTACTGTGAGGCTCTACAATGCTCACAGAGCTATAGATAAGCAGCATTTTTGCGTAAAAAATAATAAGAAGGGTGTTACAGTATCACTTATGTCGCATGCCATTTGCTCATTTAAAAGTTAGAGCTAGGTCATGTTGCATGTTAAAGTTGTATAAAAATGGGCATAACAAATATTTATTAATAGTACGTAATGGATCAATACTGTTCACTGATATTTAAAAAAACATTTAAATTTTCTCTTGTAAAATTAACTAATATGCACTTAGCATAGTTCTGCGCTCGACCCTCGGTTTTTAAAAAGAGTGCGATGGAAGTTCAATCATTGAATCGGGACTTTTGCATATATTTTTTTAATTTACTCAATTAAAATCATAAAATATTAAATTTCAAAAACTAGATTAGTAAGTACATGATTCATCAAAAAGCTTATCTGTAGCTCTGGATAACATCTTTGTTACACAATGCAATAAAGTCTACTAACTTGGAAAAGTATAGTAAGTGACCTAGATAGATAAAACATACTTACATATCTAATATGAATCTGTGATAGGATCGTGTGATGAGTTGTGATTGGTCAATACCTCCCGTAAGAGCTTCACGCTGATGTATCACTGCCTTCATTGGTCGCCGGAAACACTTGATGAACCCGTTAGCAAATTTAAAACACAGTGACTTCTTTTAAAAAGCTTGTCTGTTGTCACAGGATGACCTTAGTGGTTGGGCTAACTCAGGAAAGAATCAATGACGGTGAATGCATTTATATAAGTTTAATGCAACTTTTAAAATATGTTTAATATATATACAATTATCTAAAAAAACAAGCGAATACACAAATGAACTATGAAAAGAATGTTCTCATGAACGTTTAAGACGTTCTTAGTATTGTTATAAATACTGAATGTCTAAGACACTAAAGTGTTGTTAAAGCTATAACAATGTTGATCTAGCGCGATAACTGTGATGCGCGAGAGCTCATGAAGATGATGATGCGCGAATTCAATGGATGATTGTCATCAAATGCCTTCTATAAGGGTTGATGACGCGATGCAATGATAGTTAACCTCCACTGAGATTGTGAGTGATATTCCTCCAGTGAGGACTGGTAACGGGCCCACCTTGTGTCCCGGGGGTTGTCGTTAGTAAAACCTTGCCATGCTGACGCAGGTACGGGGACCGTCTCCACCGCTCGTAAACGTTAATCGTGGAAGCTTAGCTCCACTCCTGGATATCCAAACCTAGATGGCTTACTCCAACCCTGGATGGCTTATATCCTGGATGGCTTAGGCTGTAATTATACACACGTTTTAGATGTCGGTTGACAAACATAACAATCTTGCATAATTATCATTACCCACACAAATCATTATTCAATCAATATATGTAAGCTGTACTAATGATGAGTAGCAATGTATACATATCCTACAACGCCATGTATACTCTATGTACGTCGCTGTTAATCAGTGCCCCTAATACATGTAATATAAACATGATCAAATTACTCATATATTACACTCACTGAGTTATGCATGCACGCATGTCAACTAATGACCACATTATTCAACGCTATGCATACGCGTCGAACATTTATTCTTGTCACTCATCTCATTGTTAACTAATGTTAACAATCGTGTATTACAATCACTGAGTTATACGCCAACGTTAACTAATGCACCTATTATCCACTGTTATCAAATTAATATTGTTTTACAATTAATGATCAATTACAATAATTAAATCTAATAAATCATATGCTAGTCTAAAGTTATGTTTGAGAAACATCAATGCTAACCGGATGTCGTAACCGCCAAACAAGATGGCGCCGCCCACTGAATACAAATGTACGATCAAAGTTTAATAAAACTACTAACCACATGTTGCCTATGAATTTTGCCGTCCAATCTCTGTTCCAACAAAGTACTATCGATCATCCCGGCGAGAGCTAGAAGACAATGTGTTTTATAGCAAACATTACGCCCAAATCATTATTTCCCCCGTTCAGTCCGTGACAAACGTGGCTAAATCTACAGTATTGAATCTACACGAGAGGCCCCTTATACAATTTTGCCGTTTAAGGAAGATATACCTATACGTTTACATGCATTAGCACAACACTAAACTTATGACACGGCCTCTCTGGTGGCCACTTAAAATGTGCACTTTTACGTGTTACTCGAACAATAGATTTGGGTGTAACCGATAACTTACAAGAGCTATGTACGACCAGTACGCTCTACCCGTGACATTTTGTGACATCTGTATAATTTACTGCAGAAAAACAACAACAACATTTATTAATATTAATTGAAAGAAAAACAAACAAACATTTAGCAATATTAATTAAAACAGAGCCATGGGAATCATATATGAATATGTTATTTATGTTTATACAATAGCATTGGACAATTAGGGTGCACTTTATTGGTATCCCGGTTATATGCCGCGGTGTACCTGTTTAACCCGATTTTCACTCGATTCATTCCGGGTGACTGCGCGCGCATCCAATCGGCATATGCCATCTAGCCCTTATAAAATCACGTGACCGGTTTAGTCCGGCACATCCCGATCTCTCGGCATACCAATAAAGTGCACCCTAAAGAGGCCTGAATTAATTTACACTAGCCGGTCCAGAAATATGGGATTCCTAAAACATTTTAAAGGTTTACATGTTTGGTATCAGACTAGAAATAAAATAAACTATAAACGGCTTACCTGCCAAAAATCTGACACTTCGATAACTCGATGTTCTCCTGTTATGTTTGACAGTACTCAGATGAAATATTGATATCTACAATATCGGTGATGCTGCAGCAAGTATGATTATTCAGTTTAGATTATGTTTTGTTGATGTAGTTGTTTTTCATGTGTTAGTTAATTCTCATATTTCTATGGCAAGACGTTTTCACATTTAATCACTATTTACCAATATCGCTAATTCAATTAGCGATATATTAGCGATATCGCTAATTTAATTACTGATATCAAAACATTATTTTTCGATATCGCAAATTCAATTAGCAATATCGGTAATTCAATTCTTGATGTCGCTAATTACCATATATTTCGATATCGACAATTGAATTCTCGATATCGCTAATTCAATTTTTGATATCGCTAATTCAGTTTTTAATTTCAATATTAATGTCCCCTACTGACTGCGTTGTTTCGTCGCACACTTGGCTGAGTTGGCCTAACGGGATCCTTATACAGTTATAAGTTGATTCGTCAACTGTAGATCTTATCCTGTCTAAAGTCTGTACCGAAGATTCAGTAAGTTGAATAGCTTTGTCCCTCCTGTCTCTGTTGCTATCTTCAACTGTTAACAACCTCTCAATTTCTACCAAGTTACTGTCTATCCTTGATAAAACTCTGGACATTTTGGAATTTCGGGATTAAAAATCTAAACTAGGGAGCGTTCATTGTGATTCTTGAAGTTGATGAATCACCGAAATGATTTTTTGATATCGGAAATTGCTAATACAATACAATTTTTGATATCAGTATTAGAATAAGTGATATCGCTAATTCAATTACCGATATCAAAAATTAAATTAGCGATATCCAGAAACGAAAATTAATTATTGATATCTGAAATTGAATTTGCGATATCGCTTATTGCATTAGCGATATCAAAAATTGAATTAGCGATTATCTGTAATTGAATTAGCGATATCGGTTATTCAATGTTTGATATAAAAAAAAAATCGCTAATTAATTCTTGATATCGCTAATTAATTTTTGATATCAGTAATATAATTAGTGATATATCGCTAATTGAATAAGCGATATCGCTAAATAGTGATTAAATGTGAAAATGGCTTCCCATATATTTCGGTGTATGTAATGTTGATAATATCATGAAAATCGCACAAAAAGTAGAGTCAAGTTAGCATGACATATCACCTCTCCATATGAGTACGTGAAAGCCTCTGTGTTTATCCTTGATGCTCATGTTTATAAAAAAAAAAAGCATTTGTAGTCATAGTTCTTGTTTTGTTTGTAGTGTACAGTTATGTATCTTATTTTGAGCTTTTCTGATTTCAAAACTCCAACTGGTAAAGTTAATTACGATTATGGTAATTTTCAGATATTGTAGTGACCTTTTGTATTTCTCACAGACCTAATAATAAATTATTATGATGAATATATATTTCTTGCATACCAGATAAGGCAATCCATGTTTTACATGGGGAATGGTAAGTCTTATTTTTATGGGTAAAGATAAAAGTCACGAAAGCACAAACATGCAAACCGTTAGTCGTTGGCAGCGTCAACGCGCAATATGTCTAAGATAGGCAATAGAAAGAATATATCATGGGTATTCGGTTCAGATAGGGAATTCAAACCCTCAGTATAAGTGTTTTAGAGCCTCGGTTCCGATTAAAACACTCATACTTCAGATTGAAAATCCCTATCTTCACCGGATACCCATGAAATATTCTTATAGTATGTCTCACAATCTCCGAAATGTGTAAAATTCTCAAATTATATTTAGTTAATTATACATGCTAATTTTATTGCTAACAGTTAGCAGTTGTACCCATGTATAATTATAAAATGTCACTGGTGAAATTATAAAATGTAATTTCCCAAAAACTCCATTTTTCCAGGGTCTCTGTGGCCGAGTGGTTAAATGGGGCAACTGTTTTTTGCTTGCAGATTCATATTTCTTTAACGTTAATATTTAGAATTACTGCTGATTACATTTTCTAGCTAAATAATTGATAGAACCATAACAACTGTTATTCTCATTTATTTGACGTCTTCGGGTGTTTTTTTTACATACGGAAGTTTATAAAGGCACCAAAGTCGGAGGACGTCGTATATCATAAATCGTCTCGCCGTACGTAGACGTGTATTTTATGCAATAAACAATTTGTGAATTTTACTCGGAACTTGTGAATATTATAGGAGTTTTTATTAGGGCATGTTTCTTGTTTCATATTGAATTTATCAAATGAGTTGGATACATATGATAAGAATTCCATTGTTAGTTACTTAGGATTTCCGCCGTATTTTGACACTGAGTGTAAGAAAATTGATAAATGTGAACGACAGGCGTGTATTTATCACTGTTCGACAAAAACCAAAATTCATAACTTACTAAAGATGTAATTTTTTTTATCATGTAAACTGTTTTAAATAAAATAATTTACCTGAAAAGCAAGCGAAAAACAACAGCTCACGTCTTCTGCAGTCAAATACAAATGGAGGATTTTTTATCAAGGGAAGTAACTTTGCCAAAAAGGTATATCTATATCTAATTATATTTGTTGATAATAAATGTAAACTCATTTCTATTGAAAATGTATTGCATTCCTAAATTGATAAGTATAAAACATAGTGTTTGTATATAACTAGTTTAAATAGTTGATATATAACTATTTAAATCATCCAATAGCCATATTTACCCAACACACAGGGTTAAGCTTGAAGAGAAATTTCTCTTGTAGCATTTTAGCTTGAAGAGAAATTTCTTTTGTAGTGTTTTAGCTTGAAGAGAAATTTCTCTTGTAGCGTTTAAGCTTGAAGAGAAATTTCTCTTGTAGCATTTTAGCTTGAAGAGAAATTTCTCTTGTAGTGTTTTAGCTTGAAGAGAAATTTCTCTTGTAGCGTTTTAGCTTGAGGAGAAATCTCTTTTGTAGCATTTTAGCTTGAAGATAAATTTCTCTTGTAGCGTTTTAGCTTGAGGAGAAATTTCTCTTATAGCATTTTAGCTTGAAGAGCAATTTCTCTTGTAGCGTTTTAGCTTGAAGAGAAATTTCTCTTGTAGGGTTTTAGCTGTAAGGTTTTAGCTTGAAGAGAATTTTCTCTTGCAGCGTTTTAGCTTGAAGAGAAATTTCTCTTGTAGCGTTTTAACTTGAAGAAAATGTTCCCTTGTAGCGTTTTAGCTTGAAGAGAAATTTCTCTTGTAGGCTATTAGCTTGAAGAGAAATTTTTCTTGTAGCGTTTTAGCTTGAAGAGAAATTTCTCTTGTAGGGTTTTAGCTGTAGCGTTTTAACTTGAAGAGAAATTTCTCTTGTAGGGTTTTAACTGTAGCGTTTTAGCTTGAAGAGAAATTTCTCTTGTAGCGTTTTAGCTTAAAGAGAAATTTCTCTTGTAGCATTTTAGCTTGAAGAAACATTTCCCTTGAAAAGTTTTAGCTTGAAGAGAAATCTCTCTCGTAGGATATTAGCTTGAAGAGAAATTTCTCTTGTAGCGTTTTAGCTTGAATAGAAATTTCTCTTGTAGGGTTTTAGTTGTAGGTTTTTAGCTTGAAGAGAAATTTCTCTTGTAGCATTTTAGCTTGAAGAGAAATTTCTCTTGAAGCAGTTTAGTTTGAAGAGAGATTTCTCTTGCAGTTTCTTTTGGCTGTAGGGTTTTAGCTTGAAGAGAAATTTCTCTTGCAGCATTTTAGCTTGAAGAGAAATTTCTCTGGTAGCGTTTTAGCTTGAAGAGAAATTCCTCTTTTAGCGTTTTAGCTTGAAGAGAAATTTCTCTTGTAGGGTTTTAGCTGTAGGGTTTAGGGTTTTAGCTGTAGGGTTTTAGCTTGAAGAGAAATTTGTCTTGTAGTGTTTTAGCTGTAGGGTTTTAGCTTGAAGAGAAATTTCTCTTGTAGTGTTTTAGCTTGAAGAGAAATTTCTCTTGTAGAATATTAGCTTGAAGCGAAATTTCTGTTGTAGCGTTTTAGCTTGAATAGAAATTTCTCGTGTAGCGTTTTAGCTTGAAGAGAAATTTCTCTTGTAGTGTTTTAGCTGTAGGGTTTTAGGTTGAAGAGAAAGCATTTTAGCTTGAAGAGAAATTTCTCTTGTAGCATTTTAGCTTGAAGAGAAATTTCTTTCATAGCGTTTTAGCTTGAAGAAAAATTTCTCTTGTAGCGTTTTAGCTTAAAGAGAATTTTCTCTTGTAGGGTTTTATCTGTAAGGTTTTAGGTTGAAGAGAAAGCATTGTGGCTTGAAGAGAAATTTCTCTTGCAGCGTATCAGCTTGAAGAGAAATTTCTCTTGTAGCATTTTAGCTTGAAGAGACATTTCTTTTATAGCGTTTTTGGCTTGAAGAGAATTTTCTTTTATAGCGTTTTAGGCTTGAAGAGAAATTTCTCTTGTAGGGTTTTAGCTGTAGGGTTTTAGCTTGAAGAGAAATTTCTCTTGTAGCATTTTAGCTTGAAGAGAAATTTCTCTTGTAGGGTTTTAGCTGTAGGGTTTTAGGTTGAAGAGAAAGCATTTTAGCTTGAAGAGAAATTTCTCTTGTAGCATTTTAGCTTGAAGAGAAATTTCTTTTATAGCGTTTTAGGCTTGAAGAGAAATTTCTCTTGTAGCGTTTTAGCTTGAGGAGAAATTTCTCTTGTAGGGTTTTAGCTGGAGGGTTTTAGCTTGAAGAGAAATTTTTCTTATAGTGTTTTAGCTTGAAGAGAAATTTCTATTGTAGGATATAAGCTTGAAGAGAAATTTATCTTGTAGCATTTTAGCTTGAAGAGAAATTTCTCTTGTAGCGTTTTAGCTTGAAGAGAAATTTCTCTTGTAGCGTTTTAGCTTGAAGAGAATTTCTTTTGTAGGGTTTTAGCTGTAGGGTTTTAGCTTGAAGAGAAATTTTTCTTGTAGCATTTTAGCTTGAAGAGAAATTTCTCTTGTAGCGTTTTAGCTTGAAGAGAAATTTCTCTTGTAGCATTTTAGCTTGAAGAGAAATTTCTTTTGTAGCGTTTTAGGCTTGAAGAGAAATTTCTCTTGTACCATTTGAACTTAAATAGAAATTTCTCTTGTACGATATACACTGAAGCGAAAATTCTCTGATATAAATGACCTAGTTTCTAATTAAACTACAATATAGGCCATTTGATAGGGTTAAGGAGACAACCCGGATTTTCTCCTTTTATTTTGGAGTGTGTTAATAGTTCTTGACTACAACCGGGATATTTTTCTAAGTAAAATCACATTCCAATTGTATTTGAACAACTTGTTTGGGACTGACGTTAAAATATGCACGTGATCCGCAGTGACATCAATGTCACCTGGCTCACAAATAATAAGTTTGCTGTTTCCCGCCATTGAATAAACTGCAGTTTTCTTGCGCAGGTTAAGTCCATTTCTTACGTTGGGACATGCAATTTTGTTTCAACGCTGTGTTCTCTAGTAGAGTAAGTATTATTGGTGTTTAAGTATTTGACACCAGTAGAATTGTCGTTCCCTCCTCTTTCCAGTGATTTATATTTATCAAACTTTTCTAAATAAAGCAGTGTCATGACAGCTACCAAAGCACCGCTAGAACGCATTTACGTCAGTGTGTCGCTTTAAATGACATCCGGTTTGAATGTCGAATGTTGTATATTGAATGTTGTATGGAAAGTGTTGAATCTTGAATGTCGTGTGTCGAAATTTGTATTTCGAATGTTGTATGTCGAATGATGTATGTCGATTGTTGTATGTCGAATGATGTATGTCGAATGTTGTATGTCGCGTGAAACGACATTCACTTTAAAACTGATTGTGGTGTATGTAGACTACAATTATACTGCAAGAACTGTACTGTATAATGCATCTTATATTGAATGACTGTATGTATGTTTGTTAGTATTACACTATGAGAGAGAACGAATCTCCAGTCTTTATTTTTTTTTCTTGATGGACCCCACACTGATGTTTGTCGAATGTTGAATTTTGTATGTCGCATGAAACGATATTCCCTTTCAACAGATCTTTGTCGTCGTTGAATGGTGTATGTCGAATGTTGTATGTCTAATGTTGTTTGTCTCGTAAACGACATTCACTTTAAAACTAATGTTTGTCGAAGGTCGAATGTCGTATGTCGAATGTTGTATGTCGAATGTTGTATTTCGCGTGAAATGATATTCAGATTGACTGTTGTTTTTGAATGTTGTATGTCGATTGTTGTATGTCGCGTGAAACGACATTCACCTTGAATGTTGTGGTGTTAAATGTCGAACGTTGCATGTCGCGTGAAATGACATTCACCATTAATGTTGTTTTAGGAATGTCGTTTGTCGAATGTTGTATGTCGAGTGAAACAACATTCACTTTGAAGGATGTTTATGAATGTTGTATGTCGAATGTTGTATATCGAATGTTGTATGTCGAATGTTGTCTGTCTTACTGAACGACATTTATGTCCCTACATAGCCTAATATAAAGTGTTAACGAGATGTAACATCCAATATCATTCATTTGATTAGACTGCTGTAGTATTTATATTGGCTATGTTCCTTTTAAATAAGTAATTTATTTATTATAATGACACGTGTAAACAAATATATAGTTACATACTATTTATAATCAAATGGTCAATACGCCCGGCCCTCGCAGTTCTCCTTCTTAGATAAGCTAATATGTATAGTTTAGTTTCCTATTGCTTTTGCTACAAGTAAAATGGGAACTCTGCTTTTGTTATGGCATATCACAGACCTAATAACAAACAGATTGGACACTGTGAAAGGGACATTGTGAACAATTCACAAAAAGTTGTCCATAAACACTTGTATCTTGAATAGTTTTATAGATACACATTTCATTTATGCCAAAACCCATCAAAAATTTAATTCTCCTTCTAATGATACACATTTCCTTACTCTACCCTTTTATTAATATGTCTGTGGTCATAAAACATTATACTGTACTACTCCACGGAGACTGCTTTGTATTATTTTAAAGGGAGTTTGCGCTATTCTCCAACACGTTTTATTAAAAAGAGCTCAACACACTTGAAAAAGCTGAAAGAGTCATCAGAATATCTAAACAAATAAAGATATATTCCCTATAGAATATAATTTGCAAAGAAACGTAAATGGAGGCAACAATGTCATCATAGCAGGACCGTAGATACGCAGAGGCACACCGAGGCAGTTGTTTCGGCAGACTTTTTGGGAAGTTAATTACCAAACACTGAAGTCGATATTTTAACGGAATATCAAATAAAATCACTAAACTAGTCTTGAATATAACTGTCTACATGTAACTTAAAAAAAGAAAATCTGGCCCGGGAATGCACTAAAACGGAGGAATCGCATGAAGATATCAAAATTGTCCTCGAAACATGTCCTCGGACCTCGCTAGGAAGAGATTTGCCTCGGTTAAATTGCATGGCTGACTTGGGCCTGTAACATAATCATATACTAGAGATGACAATCATAATACACAGATAAAATAAATCTACAACGTGTATATTTTTAAACTTAGTATATTTATTATTAATACAATTGCTGTTCTACTTGCTTTAAAGAAACAAACCCGCCAAAATAACGGCAAAATTACACTACAAAACCGTTAATCAAAACCCTGTCCATGTGTTAAGGTCATTTAATAATCTATATATGCCGTATAAGAGTAAATGTTTATTCTTAAAATACCCGTGATAGAATATGCGTAAAATGAATTATGAATTGGTAACTCTTAATTTGACCCTCCAGTTTCGGGGTTATATATGTGCCTCGTCACGAGTAGGTTTAGAAACCGTGTACATAATATTGTCAAATTTGGCTGTTGTTGGCGGGATAGGGACATAGTTTTCAATATGGTAAATGGGCTTGATGACTCCAAGGTTCAATATGGTAAATGGGCTTGATGACTCCAAGGTTCAATATGGTAAATGGGCTTGATGACTCCAAGGTACAATATGGTAAATGGGCTTGATGACTCCAAGGTTCAATATGGTAAATGGGCTTGATGACTCCAAGGTTCAATATGGTAAATGGGTTTGATGACTCCAAGGTACAATATGGTAAATGGGCTTGATGACTCCAAGGTTCAATATGGTAAATGGGCTTGATGACTCCAAGGTTCAATATGGTAAATGGGCTTGATGACTCCAAGGTTCAATATGGTAAATGGGCTTGATGACTCCAAGGTTCAATATGGTAAATGGGCTTGATGACTCCAAGGTACAATATGGTAAATGGGTTTGATGACTCCAAGGTTCAATATGGTAAATGGGCTTGATGACTCCAAGGTTCAATATGGTAAATGGGCTTGATGACTCCAAGGTTCAATATGGTAAATAGGTTTGATGACTCCAAGGTACAATATGGTAAATGGGCTTGATGACTCCAAGGTTCAATATGGTAAATGAGCTTGATGACTCCAAGGTTCAATATGTTAAATGGGCTTGATGACTCCAAGGTTCAATATGGTAAATGGGTTTGATGACTCCAAGGTACAATATGGTAAATGGGCTTGATGACTCCAAGGTTCAATATGGTAAATGGGCTTGATGACTCCAAGGTTCAATATGGTAAATGGGCTTGATGACTCCAAGGTACAATATGGTAAATGGGTTTGATGACTCCAAGGTTCAATATGGTAAATGGGCTTGATGACTCCAAGGTTCAATATGGTAAATAGGTTTGATGACTCCAAGGTACAATATGGTAAATGGGCTTGATGACTCCAAGGTTCAATATGGTAAATGAGCTTGATGACTCCAAGGTTCAATATGGTAAATGGGCTTGATGACTCCAAGGTTCAATATGGTAAATGGGTTTGATGACTCCAAGGTACAATATGGTAAATGGGCTTGATGACTCCAAGGTTCAATATGGTAAATGGGCTTGATGACTCCAAGGTTCAATATGGTAAATGGGCTTGATGACTCCAAGGTACAATATGGTAAATGGGTTTGATGACTCCAAGGTTCAATATGGTAAATGGGCTTGATGACTCCAAGGTTCAATATGGTAAATAGGTTTGATGACTCCAAGGTACAATATGGTAAATGGGCTTGATGACTCCAAGGTTCAATATGGTAAATGGGCTTGATGACTCCAAGGTTCAATATGGTAAATGGGCTTGATGACTCCAAGGTACAATATGGTAAATGGGCTTGATGACTCCAAAGTTCAATATGGTAAATGGGCTTGATGACTCCAAGGTAAATGGGCTTGATGACTCCAAGGTAAATGGGCTTGATGAATCCAAGGTACCCGCCTGTCCAATGTTTTAATAGGTATACTTATTTGTAAATGTATTTTGATAATTCGTTCATCTTTTTCTAAGTTTAGGAGAGAGGTTTTATATAAAACATTTTTGATAATAGAGCTACATCCTCCCTTAAATGTCTTTATACTGAACATACAGTTATACAAAGATTGTCTTAGGCAGTAGTCTCGGACCTCTTTGCAGTTTATTTTAAATATAAAACACTCACACACACATATACATACATGCATGCGCACGCACGCACGCACGCACGCACGCACGCACACACACCACACACACACACACACACACACACACACACACACACACACACATACATACATACATACATACATACATACATACATACATACATACTAAATAAACCCATCCATTAGCCAAGCGTTTGATACATACAACTATTTATAATCAATATTGTATACATTTCTCTTTTCCATAACAGAAATAAACTCAGTGAAAAAACATCTTTGCTGCAGTATATCTCTATATAGTTGACATAACTCCTAACCACCTTAAAAGACGGTACCACTATATCACCTTCACACCTATCCCAGTACTTTTGAAAGTAAGTGCGTCATTTCCTTTTCAGGGGCGGTAAATATGCTAATGACATGCCGTCACCCCGATTTATAAAAAGTCACTTTCACTATTTCTTACTGCCAGAACAATTGATGTCCCCGAAGGGTGGCATATAGTAGTCTCATTGTCCGTCCGTCAGTCCTTTCGTTCGTTCGTTCGTCCGTCCGTACAATCGTGTCGGGTTCATAATACTGACAATAATGGATGGATTTTCAAATAACTTGGCACAATTGCTAACCACAACAAGACAACGCGTCGTGCACAATATTCAGGTCTGTGACCCCAAGGTCAAGGTCACACTTAGAGGTTAATGGTCAAACCGTTTCCGGTCAATAAATTGTGCATGCCTGGACGGATTTTCAGATAACTTGGAACACGTTCTCACCACAACAAGACGACGTGTCGAGCACAAAATCCAGGTCCGTGGCTAAAGGGTCAATGTCACACTTAGAGGTCAATGGTCAAACCTTGGCGGTCAATAAATTGCGCATGCCTGGACGGATTTTCAGATAACTTGGAACACGTGCTCACCACAACAAGACGACGTGTCGAGCACAAAATGCAGGTCCGTGGCTCCAAGGTCAAGGTCATATTTAGAGGTTAAAGATCATTTCGGGGGCATTTGTTACTTGCAGTGACATTTCCTGTATATTTACGATTCCATATTAAAGACGCTGCGCCCAAAACGTTCTCGCGTCTCACCGCTTGGCAGCTCGACTTGTCAAGTTAGAAAGTGTCGATTTTTCCGGATGGCGGGAGGTATACAGTACTGCTTTTACCCAGGGAAAATCGGATGGTCTGCCTCAACCACGAAAAAAAATCGACCGTCCTTTACGTGTGCTAAAAATGACGTAAAACACCATTTAAACAAACAAAACTATTATTTCATATTTATGTCTACGGGATGTCTCAAATACTGCAAACACACACCGTACTCAGAAGTCCAGCAAACTATACAAACGTCAATAATTAATTGACTCGAGATACAAAAAAGAGTCAACTTCGTCCGGGGTTAGTAAAGGGAAGCTGGGATACACATATCTGTAAACATGTAAAAGTAGGTACAAAAGTCGAACAGGAAGGGCACAGCATTGAATTTACCAACCATTTTTGAGAATATTCTTAGACTTAAGCCCAAGTTCGCAAATTTAAATCCCACATATTTCTAAAGTTTAAAGTATAAACGTTCACAACAAGCTGCTATGTGTAACTATGATAAATACTAATGAATAGCAACTTCATCCGACTGTTTATCTTTGAAGGTTATTGCAATATTTTGTATTTATGCGCATTGTTTATTCTGGGAAGTAAGTAACAAACAACTAGTGGGTGTAGTGTCGATATATGCCACAAAGTGACTTTTTATTCACAAGGGTGTGAATATGTTTAAAGTTCAATTAGTAGACATGTAATATTGCATGAAACATTGTAATATTATGTAACACATATTAATTTCCTTTAATTGCATAATGAAACTGATATAGAATAAAGCTATACTATACTATAAAATTAGATGTACTAAATATTATTATGCAATATTACGTAATCTAAGTTGTTACACGATTTGTCGTTAATTGGAAATAACTGTTTTTTATATTAAAAACATTAATGGTGTTTATATAATCTTTAATTAGCTATGGCGATTTTCGCCTAATCATGGAGCTTAGACGTAGAATAAAGTCAATACGAGCGCCATGATATAGTGTGCATTTATATATTTATTATTTTTTTGTAGGGTGGTTGGTTGGGGATTGTGGCGGTTTTAGAATTTTCCACTCCGACTGGCTGTTGTAAAACACAGAGCCTGAATGGGATATGTTACGGATAACCCTGGTGATGAACGGGGCCCGCCCCGCTGTTTTAATAAGCCAATGGTCTTCGTGTTGCGTTATAAACACTGAAGCGCGTAATAGGTTTATAAACCGGAGTCCGGGACGTACGTACAGAGAACAAACGCTTTGCATACATATCCAATCACTTCGCAATTAGATTATTTATGCGCATTGTTTATTCTGGGAAGTAAGTAACAAACAACTAGTGGGTGTAGTGTCGATATATGCCACAAAGTGACTTTTTATTCACAAGGGTATGAATATGTTTAAAGTTCAATTAGTAGACATGTAATATTGCATGAAACATTGTAATATTATGTAACACATATTAATTTCCTTTAATTGCATAATGAAACTGATGTTGTTACACGATTTGTCGTTAATTGGAAATAACTGTTTTTTATATTAAAAACATTAATGGTGTTTATATAATCTTTAATTAGCTATGGCGATTTTCGCCACTCCCATCAGACAATTTGACTGATGAAATCGCCATAAGAAAGGGAAAGAAACAAAAACAAAACGAATGACCTTGGCATATATCGAACACGAAACAACAAAAGAAAAACAAATCAATTAATTAAGCGTATTTTACGCTAATGTTTTAGCGAAATGCACATTATACCTTAACGCGTCTGAACGATCGTACAAGAACACATGGTGCGATTCTGATATAAATGTACACGTGAATAACGAATAATTCATATACATTAAATCACTAAGCAAAAACTAATTCATATTCGTTGAACCTCTCGTACAGTGATATTCCGTCGAATGTACGACTTCAAAATGTCTCTTTCAAATTGACCCTTGGACCCTTGGAAACGGCCGGACACGACACATACGAAATATATGAATATCCATGTAGTTTATAAACACGAACGACCCTACATGAACGCATAGTAAGGTCACTCCCCGTGTGTACGAATACAACCCCACATGAACCCATGGTGGGGTCAATATTTGATAATTAGTCTAGTTTGAATGCAAACCGCTCACGAGTAATCAGTGAAATGAACGCATGGATGTTCCGTGTTATCTTTATCTGTAATGTTGAGCGACTATGTAATGAAGGCCGTGAACACACTGGCCTCTATTTATTGATGTTTTAGCGAAATGCACATTATTCCTTAACGCGTTTGAACGATCGTACATGAACCCATGGTACGATCCTGACATAAATGTATACGTGAATAACAAATAATTCATATACATTAATCACTAAGCAAAAACTAATTCATATACGTTGAACCTCTCGTAAAGTGGTATTCCGTCGAATGTAAGACTTCAAAATGTCTCTTTGAAGTGGACCTTTGGAAACTGCCGAACACGACACATACGAAATATAGGTATATCCATGTAGTTTATAAACAAGAACGACCCTACATGAACACATGGTAAGGTCACTCCCCGTGTGTACGAATACAGCCCCACATGAACCCATGGTGGGGTCAATATTTGATAATGAGTCTAGTTTGAATGCAACCCGCTCTCAAGTTATCAATGAAATGAACGCATGTATGTTCCTTGTTATCTTTATCTGTAATGTTGAGCGACTATGTAATGAAGGCCGTGAACCAACTGGCCTCTATTTATTGCTGTACGCATTTTACCGCAACTGTCTGCAGTGTCGAATAATGCCGTCGGTCAGATTGTAAATAGCTCCACCGCCGACTTCTCCACTGGCGTCTGTAAACGACGAAAATCAGCATGTCTGGAAAACAAAAAGGGTAGACTTTCCGCTGAGCGATGCTACAAATTGTTTACATATCAAAAAGGTGTGGTATGGCACCTGTTGTCAGACGGACGAAATAATATGGCTTTTTTCACATTAAGCGTAGGATTTGTTACTGACCGAAGAAATGTCCGTCCAGACAATATGATTTTTTTTTTTGTTTGTTCCAATTATGATTGGATGATCTATCTGTCGACAGATGCCGATCGGTTAAACGTTCGCTGTTAAAGGCACATGGTATGGTTACGGCAATAAAATAACGTTTATTCGAGCTTGTTCAGGTAATGAACCACTATAAACATCAAGATATAATTAATTGGACTGAACAATGCTTTCTAAGTTATGTATGACACAGGATGGAGATAATGCGAACATGTGTTTTAGAACTTCAAATAACGAAAACAGAATTATTTTGTATACATTTCTAAAGTGCCTGTCGTAGCTTGTTCGGGGGTAGGACCCCAGCCCTTCCATTCATACTCATTTTGTCATTTTTTGTTCATTGTCATTAAGGGTCTTCATAATGACCCCTGCATTGTTTCAGGTGCCATTTCGCTCACATCTATAAGAGCAGTGGCAGAACAATAAACGTGGCTCCAGCGTAATTGGAGTGTCTACAATAGAATTTGCAGCAACTCTGCAGTTCAGGGTGAGAAGGTCCTAGGCCCATCCTCCATATTTTGTCTCGATGTACATGGAGGATGATCCTGGCATGTTCATGCCTGTTAAGCGCCATATAACCTTTCATGTGTTGGTGCGCCTTAAAACCCGATTCAATTCAATTCAGGTAATGAAATCATTATAAACAGCAAGAAATAATTATTTTTAATGAACATTGCGTCCTAAGTTGTGTATGACACAGAATGGATATAATGCAAGCGTGTGTTTTAGAAATGGTTATTCAATGGCTCCCAAATTTACCAAGTGTTCCGACATGGGTAATCTTTGGGAATTATAAGTCGGGACCCTGTGACTTCTAAATCCCTGTATAAATAATGTTTATGAAAAATTGATTTTCTCTTTATTTTTACCGACTGAATATTTCGACCTACCGGAAGTTGACCGGGTGTGAAAGTTATGAATATATTTATGTTTTATTTATTTTATTTATTTATTTTATTTATTTAACTAACACGGCAAACGATTCTAATGGACACTGCTCTTTGACTTGTGTTGACAAGTTTCGGTTTCGTGTGTAAATTACTAGAAAGTGTGAACTGTAATGACATTCTTAATCAAAGATACGGTAATGCTAATATCCTCTAATGACCATTAATTGTACCATTAACTGAATAAGGTGGAGGTTAACGATTCCCACGGACGTCTTTGAACATTGAACTGTCTGCTGCCGCTCACAGACAAAGATAAATGGCTATTAACTGACACCTGTTGATAAGATCACAGACTGTATGAGATATTGAATTTTGTAAAGATTCAGAGAACTTTGAGACGATTATCAATGAAATTGATATTTAATATTTTCAAATATATGACATATATTTTATCAATGAACTTGATATTTAATATTTTCAAATATATGACATATATTTTGGGGATTGTGTCTAAAAGGACGTGTCTTAAATGACTTAGATCTACGAACTCAATGGCCCGTATATTTGATATTATCTTTTCTGATATCATGGAGTCGACTGGCATTCATACGCTTGTAAACGATTTGTGTGCGTTAGACCCATGTGTTCTTTTGCCGACTAATGAGTTTACACTGTCATACATGATGACGTATTCGGTTGTTTTTGCATTCGAGGCCAAAGCTTTTTCTACTATTTCGGACAGTGAGGCCGTGACTCTTTGAGTGACGTTATCTGTTGTTTCGTTTATTAAAGGAAGTACATCGGGACTTTCGTGGGAGTTTAGGTGTCCGACTTAGAATTGACAAATATTAATATTTTCTATTCTATATGACCAAAACATAATGAATGATCCTACACATTATCTCTTATTTGCAAAGAAATTCCTTCTGCACAGTAATACGTGCTATCCTAGATGACGCACTAGGGTTAATTTCGGCATTTTACGCCCGATTCCGTCCTAACTATATGGTGTTGTGAGAATTTAGACGTTAATGAAATGATTCTAACGTCATAATCTGATTGATATTTCTATTATTTCCCTTATTAAATTAGCAGGTAAAACTGATACTTCCCCTGATTTGCTGGTGGTTTTCTTTGTTGACCTTATCGGTGTCGGGCTGTCCTTGCTGTTCTTTTTCTTTGGGGACCATTCTCTGAAATAGTGAATACAGCGAGGGACACCATGTTTAGAGAAATACCGCTCTATAATCGGGCACTTAACGCCTCGAATGTATGAGAGGGCACTTAAAATACCGCTCTATCATAAGGCACTTAAAGCCGCGAATGTATGAGAGGGCACTAAAATGCCGCTCTATAATAAGGCACTTAACGCCCTGATGTATGAGAGGGCACTAAAATACCGCTCTATAATCGGGCACTTAACGCCTCGAATGTGTGAGAGGGCACTTAAAATACCGCTTTATTAAGGCACTTAACGCCTCGAATGTATGAGAGGGCACTTAAAATACCGCTCTATCATAAGGCACTTAACGCCTCGAATGTATGAGAGGGCACTAAAATGCCGCTCTATAATAAGGCACTTAACGCCCTGATGTATGAGAGGGCACTAAAATACCGCTCTATAATCGGGCACTTAACGCCTCGAATGTTTGAGAGGGCACTTAAAATACCGCTCTATCATAAGGCACTTAACGCCTCGAATGTATGGGAGGGCACTTAAAATACCGCTCTATCATAAGGCACTTAACACCTCGAATGTATGAGAGGGCACTTAAAATACCGCTCTATCATAAGGCACTTAACGCCTCGAATGTATGAGAGGGCACTTAAAATACCGCTCTATCATAAGGCACTTAACGCCTCGAATGTATGAGAGGGCACTTAAAATACCGCTCTATCATAAGGCACTTAACGCCTCGAATGTATGAGAGGGCACTAAAATGCCGCTCTATAATAAGGCACTTAACGCCCTGATGTATGAGAGGGCACTAAAATACCGCTCTATAATCGGGCACTTAACGCCTCAAATGTATGAGAGGGCACTTATAATACCGCTCTATCATAAGGCACTTAACGCCTCGAACGCCTCGCTGTATGAGAGGGCACTAGAACACCGCTCTATAATAAGGCACTTTACGCCTCTATATATGAAGGGGCACTAAAATACCGATCTATATTAAGGTACTTAGCGCCTCTATGTATGCTATTGCACTAAAATATCGCTCTATAATAAGGGACGCAACTCCTCTATGTATGCGAGAGGCACTCAAACGACACCGTAGTAAGGCACTTGACGCCTCTGTGTATGAGAGGGCACTAAACGCCGCTCTATGATAAGGCGCTCGACGTCTCTATGTATGAGAGGGAACTAAGCAATGCTCTGTAAAAAGGGGGCACTTAACGTAATACGGCACTTGACGCCTCTATATATGAGAGGGAACTAAACAATGAAACTAGACGCTGCTCTGTAGTAATGCGCATGGCGCCTCTCTGTATGATATGGTCTTAAACGTTATATGTGTGCTAGGGCACTAGATAACGCTCTTTTCTAAGGCGCATGAGTGGGAGTGTACATGATATTTGATAATTGTAAAGAGTGGAGCTTAAAAGGCCTCTATTTATGACAAATTGCTGTACGGTAACAAATTGAAACGGTAGCCCCTTGTCAATTAGAGACACAGTAAGAATTCAACCATCTCACAAATTGTGGAAACCTGCCCTCGCAGTTAAAAAGCATAATGAGCGATTATGACAAAAGATGATAATGCCATTTACCGTAGGAACAGAAGACACCTTCTTAAAAAGAAGGAAAATCACGGTGTCAAAGTGAAGGTTTACTTCCCGCCAAAATGCCTCGTCAAATGCCACAAGTGTTAAAACACACATTAAAAGCAAAGTTTGTGTGTCTAACTAAACTGTCATGTAACACCTTACTGTTGAATGCTCATTAGCCCGATCAAGGCGGCCACATAATCGGTGTAATCATCATGGAACTACCATACACTTCGAAACATGCTGGATTAAATGCCCATTCATCAACCTCAGTGTGCCGCCGGGAGGTGTAAGATAATTAGCGATAAACTGACACTTTATAAAGTCAGATCTAAATGACGTTTGAATGGACCAAAGATCCTCGCGGCCTGCGATACTAGAGATTAATCTCCAGCTGCCAAACTGACCACGAACGAATCGTTTCGATATGAACATTAATGAATTCTGTCAAGAAATCCTTTATATCTATGAACTTGTAATACGCATTCTTATATTATGAAAGAACTTATAACTTTGAATTTAAAAAGGGCAGTTGTTGTATTGTCGTCTTATAAAGACTCAATGAACAGACAATAAAAACCGAGTCTGCTGCTTTATTCTCTTAATTGTGTTTGTTGCTCCCAAAGGATCGCCTTTATTAGTATTTATTATAACAGATACTCTCTTACCACGCACTCAAATCAGAAACACTGACTACTGCTGGTCAGTTTCCTATCTACATTACAATGAATAACGTCGTAATTACAGATTATTAGTTAGAACAAGTTGTTAGTTCTTAGTTATTTATAGTCCTTCATTAACACCGGTAAGACTATCACATAGCATAAACGCCTCTATTTATTACAAATTGCACTGTAATTTCAATAGTCTAGACACTGCTCTGCAATAAGAACTCTGTGTACGCCTCTGTATATGAGTGGGAACTATATGCTGACTAAATATTACTCTGGAATAGGGCACTTAACGCCTCATTTTATGACACACAGGGGACTAAACCCTGCTCTGTAAAATCTTATATTCCAGTATTGTTTTAATCTGAAATCATGTCTCAACCGATTATCTATGCCACATAAACATCGAACGCCTTGGGATCGCATGTCCCAATATCATGGCGTTCAATGGCATTTTCACAAACTACTAATATATTTGTAGTGAATAAGATATAGCGTCACTTGCCTGATATATAATATTCCGCAAAACTATAATATCCCTTTAAACTTTTTAGAATTTTCCACTCCGACTGGCTGTTGTAAAACACAGAGCCTGAATGGGATATGTTACGGATAACCCTTGTGATGAACGGGGCCCGCCCCGCTGTTTTAATAAGCCAATGGTCTTCGTGTTGCGTTATAAACACTGAAGCGCGTAATAGGTTTATAAACCGGAGTCCGGGACGTACGTACAGAGAACAAACGCTTTGCATAAATATCCAATCACTTCGCAATTAGATTATTTCTGAACGAACTTAGGGTATTTGAGCTCAAGTCTAAGAATAGTTTGCAGAATGATTGGTGAATTGCAGGCCAGATAAGGCTTGGGATAAAATGGGTATATTGTCTCCGCAAACCGAAGCTATTTGGTGGTCCCCTTGATTGTAAAAGTCCAGAAGGAAATGTAGCGTTCATTGTGATATATATGATTAATGAGTGGGTGTTTATACTAGTATAGTATAATAACGAGAGACACGGAGTTATGTTATGATGTTTACCACACAAGCTAAAGATAGGAACCGACCAGCATGGTATGAGAGCGGCACGAGTCTGCAATGTATGATTGACAGATAGAGAGGAGGAGCTAAGCTAATTATCAATGATTGTAAGAAGTCCATGACATTCATGGATCACAGTCAACCAAAAACACACATTCCAAACAAACCACAATTACACGGAATCCCGCAAGTCTGGAACATTTTCCTGTGTACTGTTTCAATTGTTTTGTCCAAAGAACCGACATTTGTTTAATTAATACAACTTATGTGTAACTATAAATAATTTACATTGTCTTAATCTCCTAACTGTTTCTTATAATTATGTTAATATTGCAGATAATCTACACAATAAGGAACCCAAAGGATTCGATTGTTTCTCTTTATAAACTGCTTCGGTGGATGAGATTCTTCGAAGAAGCGGAACGACCGTTTGAAGACTACTTTGAATTATTCATGAGTGGAGAAGGAAGTAAGAGCTTCTTTTTTCTGCTTTTAATTTTTTCTTCTTCTCACTTTTGACGTTTAAAGGGACATAAGGCAATCGTTATTAAAACTCACGGCGTCCTGCTAGTTTTCTGCATTTGTTCAATCAATAATATTAATTATAAGAATAGTATTAAGCTATTCGTTTTTGCATATTATTAATTTTTGATATTATTGCACGAATAATATATTAAAAGTTATTGTATAATAAGACAAAATAATGAATACTTAAAACTTGATTTATTTAAATGTAACCAGATAAAAGTAAAAATGATACTGGATTCAATATTGCCGTTTGTCCCTTTAATTGTTGCTTTTATGTCAATATATATACTGAAAAGATGATATTTGGAAGTAAAGAACACATACAAGAGAAAGGTGTAGCTCAGTTGATTGATTTCGCATGAGAGTTAATGTAAGGTGTAATATCTTCTAGCACTGCCTTAGAGGACAACCTTTGGAAACAATTTGAAACTTATTATAATTTCAGGTTGAATTATTTATTATAAATACATGTTTGTCATCTATTTGTTTTCATTAAAAGATAATGGCATGACGATAATGTAAGCCTGTTTCGACATGATGCGATACATGTTAATTCGTCTGCTTATAGTTAAGTCTGTAGCCATCTGGCATGCATTTTCGTATGCATTTAAAGGAAGAAATACTATATTCGTTTCTATTTTTCTAAATTATATTGCAGCCTGTTTATATTGTGTCAGATCAATACCTGATGGGTGGCACATCAAGCTTATCGATACCAATCCCGTAGTTTCGATGTATTTGATGTCCCAAACAACAGGTTTTGATATCCGTGGTACATTAATAACATGTTTATGTCCTTGGTAAAATTGTTTTCTCCATTTATTGTTACAATCTGACTTGTGAACTGTCAAGTTGATTATGATATAGTATTTAATTTGAGTACATTACACGTGTATGAGGGAGTAACCGTATGTTTCATCATCAGCATCATCATCATCATAATCATCATCATCATCATCATTATTATTATTATCATTATTATTATTATTATTATTATTAAATTTTAGTTAACATTATTTGTATTTTAAGTGTACGCGGGTCCATGGTGGACACACTGTCGGGAGTACTGGAATCACAGAAATGACCAGAACGTTCTTTTTCTGAAGTACGAGGATACAAGGAAGGTAATGCGTGTTTTTCTGTTGTGTATGCAACCGTTGTCTTCCAAATACTTGTATTATATGCGTATTACATAGAAGCACTCATTTAAATGTATATTGTTCTTCCAGCTTATCTTTAAACGGTAGTTCATATATTAAAAAATAGTTTAATTTCAACGCATGCCATATAATATTCATCTGACATGACATATTCATCTGAAACAAAAACAGACGACAATGTACATAAATAATTGTATTATTTGATATCTTTCCAGCGAATTTGCAACATGCTTCTCAAAATACGATTATAAAGTTGTTTCTATCAAAACTTTTACTTAAGGATAGTTAGTAATATCGACTTTAAAAATTCACATTGTATCATTTGCAAAATATTTTATCTCCTTTGATATAAATCGTTTGTATTCATCTTACAGAAAATGTCAACAAAAGAAATCATTTCGTTCAAGTGAAAATAACAAATAAGCTAATATACATTTGGTATATGAACATCTAATTCTAAAAAATACAGAACGTAATGTAAATATGGGTTTATATGAACCATATATAAAAAGAGCTTTAGAAAACGTTCATTATTTTCGAGCACCTATAATTCAAACATATCTGTGCTCAAATGAAACAAGCTTAAGATAACTAACCCGTCAAATAACGACAGAATTACACTACAAAATCGTGAACTCTTTTCCCGGTGTTCAGGTCATATAACTCTTAATTTCACGATCCCGTTTTGGTTTTTGGTCTGGCTGGTTAAAGCTGATTATATTGTGTCTATAGAGTTTGGATTCTCAAACTATGTAAGTTATATATTTCCTCCTCGTAAGGAGGTTTAGAAACGGTGTACATATTTTATAGCCTTTACCTGTTAATGGCGGAATAGGGAAGTTAAGGATAAACAAAATTCACCGATGATTTGTACATGCAGGATATGTTAGCTACAATCAGGAAGATCGCCAATTTCCTTGGACGAGATCTGACAGACGAGAATGTGGCGAAAATAGCTGAACACTGTAGGTTTGAGAATATGAGGAAGAATGACATGGTCAACCTGAACTATCACAGAAAGTTAAGATCTATAGACGACAGCTCAGGAAGATTTATTAACCAGGGTAAATATGTTTAATCAGTATACTATATTAAAAAAACATGCCGATACTTTGATTTTTACCACAGTTTAGTTTTAGTAAATGTTTTATATTATTTACGATGATTTATTATTATATATTATCATTTATATGTATTATGAATGTTGTTCTGATTGTTTGATAACATCTTACGTATGGACAAACTTATTCACGCTCTCTTGTGTTATAATAACTTTTAATGTGGCGGCCTAGTGGAACACACTTATTGTAGTATTCGTGTTTCCGAATGACATTATGCCATTTTTCCTAAATAAAGCGACTTAAATAAATATTTAAGTTTAAAAAACGACACCATTTTTAAACAACACTTAACATTTAAAATTGAAATTTTATCTGAGAATCAACTAATGTCAAAAACAACAACCATTACAAGACAGCGATCATATGCAAACAACCAGTTCTAAATAGTCTTTATATTCGGTGAATGGGAGGCTGCAAGAGTACAAATTACTGTGGTTTGTTAACCATGTTGCAGAGTGAATCGATGAGAATTTAGTGTGCGCAACAAAGACAAATTAAAACAATAATCTAAAATAACATTGAATTTCGTTTGGAAACATGCACACGTTATTAATACAGTTGCAATCAAGTTTCCTTACCTTTGACATATTACCGCCTTTTTATTTTGACATGTAATAATCAAAAGCAAACACTCGTTCAATATTCTAACGTATGAATGGCTTGTACATGACATTTGCATTATACTTGATGTAGTTTTGCATTAAATCTTCACCAAATTTGTACTTTAAGGTGCAGTTGGCGGATGGACAGAAAACCTTACTAAAGAAATGTGCATACGTATGGATGAAATGTTCAAGAGAGAGTTTGCCGACACAGATTTATCATTTGAGTGATGTCTATATCACGTATATGTGTATATGAAACATTACGTTTCATGACCATAACAAACATAACGTGCATTTTTAAACATCAATTGTTACATAGAAGCACTCATTTTAATGTATATTGTTCTTCCAGCTTATCTTTTAACGGTTAGGCATTTGCGCCAAATCGATCACTAGTTTGTTAATTCTTAATATAACCATTATAACTGGGATTATTATGGGATGGCGAGTTGTCCGCCGTCCGTTAACTTTTGCCTTGTGAACACGATAGGGCCTATTATTTGGATCCATGGTCTTTATGTGGAAATGAGATTGAAATGGTTAAGTTATAGGTGTTTTTTTTAATGAAACACAAGTCAATATAGCAGGCCAAGCACAGAAGGCTATTTTTAAACTGAATACATATCTGTATAAGTTTACAAATATCTCTATTAAACAAAAATTGGATTTATTTGATAAACTTATACTTCCGGTATAATGCCACCAAAAGTGAAAATTGGATTCTGGCATGAAAATCAGCACATTTTGCATTCAAAGAGCAGTTTGGTAGCTACCGCTTGATTTCTTCATGTTTATTGACTATATGAAGCATTTAATCCATTATATCAAGTATAGGTATGCCCAATGTCATTTTATAAAACAGTTAAGGTAGGTTAAAACTGAAAAAAGTACGCTGAATTTTGTCGCTGTCGACCGCTCTGTTCTTTTTTGAAACGCGTATATCTTGATCTATTCTTAGTTGATTCGCAAAAACGTTTCTTTCTTTAATGCGTTATAGTCTAGGCTTTGTCAGAATAGTTGCTTTGAAAATGTACTCATAGTTAAGTATTCTTATAGGTGTAGCACACCCATTGCAACACAGGAAGTGTAGGCCTGGAGTAGTCGCATAATGGCGTCAATGAATAATTCTCATTTCGTTTTGTAAAAAAAGGCATTTTCACTTATTTAAAGTGCTATTTTGGTTTATATCACATTGTTGATATATTTGTTACATTTTCCAAGCATTGTCATGTTAAAATTGTGAGGTTTTAATTTATTTTGCTTATATGGAAATAAGTGTATGAATACAATATTATGGCATCTCAGTGTTTATGTTTTTAAAGGGAGCATTCATTCATGAGACAAGTTCTTTCTTAGAATATACATGATCCCCATTTTTGTGTGGATTTTTTAGCAGCATATGTGTCATTTGCGATGAGAATGTAAGTTATTCATTTTTAATTTGGGTCTAGATATAAATGGTAACATGGCATTTAAATTTTAATTCTCACACAACTCTATGCAACAATCAATGGTCGTGTTACACCTACATAACGTATCTATAGCCGTCATAAGACTTATCCACTTTATGGGACCCCTCTCTCACGAAACGCAAGATTAAAACCCTTAGTTAGTATTAAGGGACCAAATAAAGACAAAATGACTAACACAAAGAATGTTTTACATATGCGCGTCCTTAATGACTGTATAATTGAAAATCGACCAAATGTCAATTGTTGACACGTATTTTTCCGATCCGCCCCGTTCAAAACGGATAATTGCTTAAAACACTACTAAAATGGAAAACATAAGATATGGATGTGAAGAAAAACATTCAGGGTATCTAACAAAGCAAATACTAACTATATAACTTATATAATATTTAAATAAATGACAAATATTGAGCTTACCTGTAATATGGCGCATCTGTCCCGTACCCGCGTACAACCTTATTCGACCCGCGTTGATATTATACGGATACCGAGGGTGGTAAAGTACAAGCGTCTGATCTACGTTCTGTAAAAAGATATGGAAAGTTGGGCTTTTCCTCACTATGTATTACACCATGTACGCGCGTGACAAATATAAATAGACGATACTTGTTGATTTGGAGAGAATAAATTGAGATATTTGTTGGTTTGGAGTTTAATATATGAATTAATCCACTAGTTCTCTCTAAAGTATATTATAAATGCATATATAACAATTACGGAGGAGGTGTACGCGCAAAATACACATTCACTTATATGTCTTATTCCCATGTAGTTCCCATGTTGGTACGTACCATACCAAGACTAGGTGGGAAGTGGGTATAAGGGTACACCGTTTCTTATTTGGATTTTCATTAACACATATTCAGACTAATTCATCAACATTCCAGTATCAGAATAAGTACTTAGAATTTTGGGGAAATCTCACAAAATGCACCATTGAGCATGGGGCGCAGCTGGCCGATTTTAATAAGTTGTAGCCCCAATCAATAGCGGTCCCTGTCCAGAATATATTGCGAATTGTCAGGTCGTCGGGTGGAGGGACGTTAAACATTAGAACGAAACACACACACACATCAATTGAGGTCCGCAGATGCGAAGTTTCTAGTTGGTATTTGGACAAGGACCCCTAGATTGTTTTCTAAAATAATATCAGGGTTTGTATATATAAAACCCTGATAAAATGATGCATTCTAACGCGTTTGTGAAGACCTTTATTGGGAATAAAGAGAACTGCAAATCGTTCTTTGGACGGATTTCAAGATTTTGTTTGCGAAACGTTATTCTGAACGTTATTACAAACAATCGGAATATTTTACAACAAACCCTCCATAAGCACCTGAAACACCTCCCCCCCCCCCCACCCCACACTTCCCACCCCATTTCGATTTTAATGTACTTTTACATATTTCCTATCAGGCTAAAAGTAGTTTGATATCAGTAATTACTAAGAGGATACACACAAAACAATTATGCACATATCAATTATTTCCCCCGCCAGGTGGGGGTAGGGCAGCAACGGGTTGACCCAAGGAAATTCGATTTATTGTTCTATCCCCAACCTAGAAAAAACATGTTGAGAGTAATCACCAATGTTGGTAAATTATAACAGTTCTATCAGTGCCTAACCCGAGGTCAACGTTGTTGGCCTTTTTTAAGGAAAGTGAGGGTATATTTCGAGATTTTTCAGGGGACTGGGTTGTCATCAAAACATATGTCATTTCCTAACGCCAATTTATTCAATCTGTCTAGGTTTGACCTTGCTGTATTCAACATTTTGTGTTTTTTTATTTTTATATTTGTTCTATTTCATAAAACTGAAAATCCTCTAATGACGTAAAGCGTGTGCATACACTGGCCAATCCCTGAGTCTACCCAATCGTACAAACTCGCTCATTTCCGTAGATCATCGGAAATAAAAAAGAATGGTTGAGGCAGGTCCGATTGTGAGTGTACCATGTTTCCAGGAGTATTGACCAATCAAATACGTTGTTACAAACTACCTAGAATGCAATTATACAATATGAATGTAAACTCTTTATTGCATATAAATATATAATTATACAATATGAATGGGCATGTATACAATATGCATATAGAAAACACACTTATATATATTATATTATAGAATACAAATGATGATATAGAATATATGTGAACAGTTATAGAATATAAATGACAAATATAGAATATAAATAGATATTATATAGAATATAAATGTCAAATATACAATATAAATATATCTGATATAGAATATAAATGACAAAATATACAATATAAATAGATCTGATATAGAATATAAATGATGATATAGAATATAAATGACAAATATACAATATAAATATATCTGATATAGAATATAAATGATGATAAAGAATGTAAATGAACAATTATAGAATATAAAAGACAACGTATACAATATAAATAACAAAATTATGAATTATAGAATATAAATAACAAAATGTAGAATATGAATTGGAGAATATCAATATAGATGAGCAATTATTGAATATTGCAACTTTTCAGAGTGTGGCAGGTTTCCATTATATATTAATTATTATTGTAAATGTGTTAAATACTGGATACGAATCTCACATATGAGTATTACCAGGTACCCAAAACAATGTTATATTATGCTAAGAAATATTGATGACGTCGGTAGAACGACACGGGCAACTCATGTTAACTCACTACTTTTTAGATATGGTTTCGGTGTAGCATGGATATCGGATGAAGTAGGAGTCGTACAGTTATTTATAACCATATTTAAACAATACTTAATTGATTGCGCTATCCAAAATTCGCGAGCTGAACTATCTCAGTCTTCTAAAGCAACCCATTATCAACTCTTTAAATCTCTATTGAATGTTGAAAGATATCTAAGTTTAGATATACCTCTAAAAAAAAAATTCTAGGTTGAGATGTTTTGCAGATAATTTATATGTTGAAACAGAAAGACATTCCAATACCCTATATCATGAGAGAAAATGTATGTTATGTATGTCGGGAGAAGTAGAAGACGAATACCATGTAATCATAAAATGTTCGTATTATGAAGATTTACGAAAAAATGATTTAAAATATGTTAATATGAATATGAATTTTGTCAATGCGAGTTTGAATGCATTCTATAATTTAATGAAAACAACCGATGCATATAAACTGTCACTACTATGCAAATATGTGTATGAATTACTGAATAAAAGACGTCTGTTTTTTCAAACTATCAATAATATACCATAAAGTAACGATATGCGATACACAAGACGTATTCTCATATATATAATGTACGTTGAACTGTGTATTTTCAATATACATGTATGTACCTATGTTATGTATTTATGTAAAACTGTTACTTTAAAATGTTCACTACAATGTACTTGTAATATTTGTATTATGTGCTGGAGGCCTAAATTACTGAAGAAAATGTTGTCATTGTCATTTTGTGCTTAAGACGTCATATGCCTTTATTCTTTATTACTATTGCCATTCTTGTTTGTCATTTTGCGTGCTTTTTTGGTTTACTGTGTTCTGTGAAAGCTGCATTTCATGTTCGATTTTTATAACTTTTTTTATACTTAGGAAATTTACTACAAGAATACGTAGACGTTTATTACGAATACTTAAAAAATAATAAATGTTACTCTGTTTTTAAATCATGATGAGAGCTAGTTGCAACTCATTCCTCGAGTCCCTTAATTGGGGTCATTAGATTTTCATCTTAAAACTGACAAATTATGATAGATTATATTCCAATGGGCATTAACATAATGATTGAGTCACTCATTATGCTAATGCCCATGAGCCCCAAATTATTCCTTATTTACAAAGAAAAAATCCGTTTGCACAGTAATGGTTTATCCTAGGCAGGCTACGCACCAGGGTTAATTTAATTATTTTTTCACCCGATTCCTTTCAGAATATATGGTATATTCAACATTAAGTTTAAACCACCAGTTTAAACCCCAGTCAGCCTTTTTTTGCCACTGTCAGGAAAATTAGATATTAATCTTTTAACATATCTTAGCATTTTGTTAAAAATGTTTCTAAAATAATTTCTTATCATCAATTGTTTATTGCTCTACATGAAGACCATAAGGCAAATATATTCACAGTAATTTCCGAATAATATAATACAATCTCAACAGACAGACAAGTGTCAAACTCACCTCCACCAGCCAAACTAATTTGGCATCAAGTTTTCATTTTTAATGATCATATCTTCTGTTAAAATTAGCAGTGCCTTGACGTTTCAGGTTAGCTGTGTCAGAATATGTGTTTTATTTTTCACAGATGTTTCAACGTCCGAATATCGCTCTTTAGAATCCACAGCGTCGTTAATTGTGTCATTGTATGTTTCCACTTTTTTTAAAAGTTTAAATCAATAATCCGTATTAATGATACTCTGTACTTCTTAGATCGAGTTACTTGCTTAAGTCAATAATCCTTTATTTTCATTCTTAAAATCCAATAAAAGGCATCAAAGGTGTCAACTGATTTTGTTATTATATCATAGGTTTGACCTGACTGCATTTTGGTGTCAAATAATCAACAATTGATAATATATAAAAGCATTTTATTGTTGTACTGGCGAGGTCGAGCAATGGATAGACCAATGGACTAAACCAAGCTTCAACGGCACCGCTTAGTTTCGTTGGTGTGTTCTTGGACACGAAACTTTCCCATAGCCTTTAGATTGAGACATAAACTCGGAGGTTCCTTGTATCGGAGTATGCCCTCATAGCACGTTAATATTGGAATATTGTGTTAGTAAGGGTATTGCAAGTTCCCGGTTTCCTATGTACTTTCCCTCCCTCTTGTGCGGCTCGAATTAATGTGTTCCTGTTAAAAGACAGTCAATTTAATTCTACAATTCGAAAAAGATTAAAACATGTACTGAAAGAAATAAGTTTAGCAAGGTATTTTGCATATCTAGCTTAACGAAACTGAAAGTTTATTTTATAATGTGAAGCATTTGATAACTTTGGCATGTCAGAAGTTTTTTTTCACTTATTATGTGTGATTCAAAGTAAGTATCAGAGTTTTATCCCATTTATATAAAACAAAACTGTTCACATTACAAATAAGAATATTATCAAAAATAGGGTTGAACTTTATTGAATAACTATTCTGGGTTTTGAGTTATAAAAAACGCAAAATCATATGACATTAACTTTACCTTTATAATGAAATTACGAACCAAAGCTTTAAATTTTAAAATTATCTCCTTTATTTTGAAAGAAGAACGAAATAAAATATTCTGTAAGCAGGTAAAATAAAACATGTTGCTACTTTTTTCGCAGATATTGTTTAAAAATAATGTCCTGCATATATTTGATAATTATGTTAATTATATTGTTAATGGCGGCTGAATCACATAGCCCTGAATCTGCTCAATGAGATTTACCACGTTATTCATGTGCTAAACTTATTTCTTTCAGTATAGTAATCATGCCGTATGTCCCTTTAAACAGCAATTATATGCATTGTAATGTCTGGACACTAATTTGTTTTTAGTTTAGCTAAAAATATATATATCCAAAAATGATGGTCTGCCTAGCACACATACAGTTGCGTTCTATATTCCATATCTCCTTCTGGAAAACCGACCAATACTGAAGCAACAATAGAATGCGCGTACATGGTCACGTGGTTTATCACCAGGACAGCCGTGGGAGCTCTGTCAAAATTGCAATATCATACAGATAACTGTTTCAAAACTAGTGCGTTGGTTTAAATACTTAAATACATTTCTTTATAGCCTAATATAGGTTACGATCAGTGCAAAAATAACCTCATTATTGCGGATTTCCATTAATAGGCTGAGTAATTATTCTTTTGAAGCGATAATTCAATACAGGCACAGGATTAAGTACACTATTTCCGTCATAACCAATTCCGGACTAATAGCAATGTATGCTTAATTGCTCAATCATAAGCATTATTATTATGTTTTACCGAGTACATGTTCTACATGCGTTCAAGTATGTAGACAACAGAAGATACGAATTTACTAGATAAAATATATCATATACCTTAACTGACGTTTCAAGAATGAGAACATGTCTATATATACATTTATTTTGGCAAACAAAGCCGCGATCGTGCGTCTATTCAACTACTTAGAGCTCCGACACATGGCCGGCTTGAAATACTAATTATGAACATGTCATATGGTCGGAGTGAAATAATAATTATGAGCATGTATGAGTTCTGACATATGGTCGGAGTGAAATGATAATTATGAGCATGTATGAGTTCTGACATATGGTCGGAGTGAAATAATAATTATGAGCATGTATGAGTTCTGACATATGGTCGGTGTGAAATAACAATTATGAGCATGTATGAGTTCTGACATATGGTCGGCGTGAAATAATAATTATGAACATGTGTGAGCTGTTACATATGGTCAGCATGAAATAATATTTATGAGCATGTGTGAGCTGTGACATTTGGTAGGCGTGAAATAATATTTATGAGCATGTGTGAGCTGTGACATTTGGTAGGCGTGAAATAATAATTATGAGCATGTGTGAGCTGTAACATTTGGTCGACGTGAATTAATAATCATAAGTATGTATGATCTGTGACATATGTTCGGCGTGAAACAATATGTATGAGCATGTTTGAGCTGTGACATATGGTCGGCGTGAAATAATAATTATGAGCATGTTTGAGCTGTGACATATGGTCGGCGTGAAATAATAATTATGAGCATGTGTGAGCTGTAACATATGGTCGACGTGAAATAGTAATTATGAGCATGTGTAAGCTGTAACATTTGGTCGACGTAAAATAATAATTATAAGCATGTGTAAGCTGTAACATTTGGTCGGCCTGAAGTAATAATCTTAAGTATGTATATTCTGTGACATATGGTTGGCGTGAAATAATAATTAAGAGCATGTTTGAGCTGTGACATATGGTCGGATTGAATTAATAGCTGTGACATATTGCCGGCGTGACATAATAATTAAGAGCATGTTCGAGCTGTGACATATGATCGGCGTGAAATAAAAAGTATGAGCACCTGTGAGCTGTGACATATGATCGGCGTGCAACAATAATTATGAGCATGTTTGAGCTGTGACATATGGTCGGCGTGAATCAATATCTGTGACATATGGTCGGCGTGAAATAATAATTACGAGCATGTTTGAGTTGTGATATATGGTCTACTTGAGAAAACACGTATTATAATGAGTTGATATGCCGTTCTAATTATGAGAATGAGCTGTTATGCATAGTCGACTCGATTTGAAAAATATAAAACGTGAGATGCGACATATGGTAGACTTGAAATAACACTTGTTGGCAGGTATGAGTTGCGATACATGGTCGACTTGAGATAATACTTGTTAGAAGGAATGAGTTGCGATACATGGTCGACTTGAAATATTACTCGTAAGCGTGTATGACTTGCAATACATGGTCGACTTCAGATAATACGTGTTAGCAGGCATGAGTTGCGATACATGGTCGCCTTGAGATAATAGGTATAAGCAAGAATGAGCTGCGACAAAGAGTTGACTTGAGATAACACGTTGTTTACGGCAAGTACATGCACACAGAGCTCCGATTCTTGGTAGTCTTGTAGAGCTTTAAAGAGATTTTTGATGAAGTTGACATTCCTACTGGGAGATATTTCGCAATGAATATCCTTTTCTTAATTCTTGTCCGTTTCAGTTTTAAAATAATTGGCGCGCATAGATTTCCACTGTGTAAGCGACAACAGACGACGTCAATTTGCAAATGACACACTTGTTACGATTGACTTGTTACCATGACAAACAGCTTTTTAGGCTAACCAGCGGGTCATATTGGACACTACATAACACAAAGAGAGGTAAAGGCGGGTTTACCGACTTGGAATGGCAGTAGGCAATAAGGCCTACAGGTTAGCTTAAACAACCTCGCTATTATCCTGTCTTCAACACCCAAATTGACAAACGGTGTAAATAAAAGCACATCCCATCAAAAGGAAATATTTCTAACAATAAACTTCACATACATAGAAATTAGTAAAGATACATATCAATGTTGTTGTAAAGCTATATAAATGCATAGAAACCTCAGAATGTATCCAGAATTTTACTAAACAACCACAGTAGTTGTAGACAAAGAAAAAAATATAGGGTACGATTAAAAATCCCTGGGACGAAAGTTCATGCACCTATCCCCCTTTGTCTGGGTTTCAGCAATCGCAATAATGGATCCCCAAGAGGTTGTTCAGTCATCGCACAAGAGAAAAGTGAAGCGTAATGAATGACTGTTGAGGGTTCAATCACTAAATATGAAATGCGTTGCAATATTAAAGATCTGTATCTTTTTCTGACGTATTTCCTGATTAATGTGAAAAGTGGTCAGGAAAGCAGTCGGATTCCTTTAACTTCCGAAGTTTATAAACTGCATCACCATAAAACATATGTTTTGATATTCCTAATAGTCGCAGAAGTGTTTGACATTTGTATCAACCTCTGGAAATAAATCCTGTATTTGAAACGAATGTTCATGAACATATATGTAATTATTGATATGCATCAGTACTTTTCAATTAAAAAATGGTTAAAATTCGTAACCGAATTTAATGCATGTTTTAAATTGGCTAAGAATGCATTTAACGCTGATAACACATATATCATTACATGTTCTCGCCTTATTTCAATAAGCGATGCGATAGCTTATACTAGCAGGAATATTCGGATATTTCGACAATAAAACATGTTTAAAAACATTTGTTACTGTAAAAATGCGATAAGCTGTTGAAAATTACTTACATGTTTCAATTTTACAATATGCAAACTTTTTAAGCCGACATTCAGGTTTTATTTCATATCCCCAGCCAACCCCATTTTCGCTTATTGGAAAATGGGTTGGATGGGGTATGAAAGTTAATACTCGGACCACGTAATGTTGTATCCAGTTTTGATACATACATTTTGATACATACATGTATAATAAAGTATAAAATTGGGGTTTTGTGAAATTCTCTTGAATAAAAAAATGTCATTTTTTGTGTAAATATTATAATTACTATTATAGTTTAATTTAAAAATCTCGTAAGTATTCCACAATTTTAAAGTTACGTTATACAGACTTTATGCATGGTAAACGCATACAAAAACAACCTATAAATGAAAACATTGTATGATGGGATTTGATTTTAAAATATCAATTAATTAATTATATTAATGGAAAATACTCAAAAAAACAGTAATATTTAAAAATATAAGCACTGTTTGTGCTGCTTTTATTCATGTTAACTATTTTCCGAAAAAGTTTTATAAATGAAAAATTAAAACAGTCTTTCTTAAGAACTTGTGTGTATATAATATTGCTAGGGAATTTGACTATACATGATTTTGAAATACCCATATAATAATGTAAAGATAATCGAATCAAAAAAATAAACGCAATAACGACAAAGAAAGAAAACGTTTATTTGCCTCATCAAGCTATACAACAGATTCAAGGTCATTCTTCAGAAGCCTCACAAATGAACACGTACACCGCATATTTGCCTTAATATTTATATGAATACATAATGAAAAGAACATCAATAAAGGAGTAAAAACAAAGGCTAAATTTTAGTTTTAAGACTTCGGTATACAAATGAACATGTACAATGCATATTTTCCGTAATATTTATAAACATATATAATGACAAGAACATCAATAAAGGAGTAAAAACAAAGGCTAAATTTTAGTTTTAAGACTTTGGTCTACACCCCGTGGACACGGTATACACCCACTGAACACGTACAATGCATATTTTCCGTAATATTTATATACATACATAATTACAAGAACATCAACAAAGGAGTTAACACAAAGGCTTAATTTTAGTTCTAAAATGATATATAGGGTCTTATAGAAACCACAGCGTCCGAACGCAATGGCATCGTAGGCCCGCACTGTACTGCAAACAAGGACTAAAAACTACAATGAAAGAGACAAAAACAACAGAAAGGGTGGTAAGTCTTCTAGATATAAATAAACACGTACAATGCATATTTTCCGTAATATTTATATACATAAATAATGACAATAACATCAATAAAGCAATAAAAACAAAGGCTAAAACTTAGTTATTTTCTATATACAATGTGTTTAAATCAGTATGAATGATCAAAACAGCAAACTACAAAATAGAAAATAATAAAAAATATTCGCTCATAGAATAATATTTGACTATATTATGAAACATTTATTCAAAAAAAAAGAGGCAGAAAAACTAGGTATTGAAAAGTACTGAAAAGAACAAAATCTTATCATCGGTATACACTGAACTGTCAAACAACTAGGTTTGGAATTGCCCTCATCGCAGGTGTTACAGCTAAGGAGACGCGCCTCAACGAAAACACAAACAGAGATGAATGTCGGGCAACAGGTATAATCACTGTTGAACCCGGATATACAAACCTTAAAGGAACACAACCAAACAAGCTCTTTTGAGAGCTCTGAAAACTTGGAAAAAAGGTGAAAGAATTATCAAAATCCGATGATAAACGAAACAGATACGACCATTTGAATGTTGTTCTAAAACGGATATGGGAGCCGTCCTTTTGAGACTATGATGTCAAATTACCATATATGGAACATGGATAAAATATCATTTAAATAAACGAAAACCACTGCAAATGAAGGAAAAACCCTTTACTGGTCATATAAACCATTATTGCCGTTACGTATACATAACTTTCATACCGTTGCTGTCATTTGTTTTCCTATAAATCAGTAAATGTCCATATTTATAAATATTCCATATATGGTCATTTAGATCTGTGATGTCACTGCTCTCAAAATGGCGGCTTCCATATACGAATAAACAGAACTTTCTAATGAACACATCATTCTTTATCGTCCTAATTTTGATAATTATTTCTCCCTTATTTCTATTTTTCAAAACTCTCAATAGTAAAGATGGTTTGGCTGTGTCGCTACATTTCCCTTTACTATGAAACACATGCAAATGATTGTTAGACGAAACAAACCCTCGAAAGACTTAGGCTTTAGGCACTAAATAAATATGGAATTCGTCTGCAAAACAAATAAATTATTTAGAGCCTTTCAAGATTTTCTGAGGGGTTGGGCAACGAAGTGGTTTTCCAGAGGGCGTTTATTAAAGAAAATATCCTCGGGTTGTTTCGGGATTTTCAAGGTAGAGTGTTTTTGGGTAATGAAAGGATTTCCATTGTGGAGGGGGCGTGTTAATGACAATACCTTGGAAGGATGGGGATCCAGCAGGGGCATGTTTTAGAGATTTTACAAGGGGATAGGAGCTGGGGTAAGGAAGAGAATTCAGTGGATGTTTTAGATTTTTGTTTAGAGATGTCAGTATATTTTATTAGTCTTATCCAAATTATAAGATAAACACCCATGTATATAAAGACAGCTTAATGGCATCATAGTCAATATGAGTCAATTATAAAATCTGAAATTTATTGCCAATGCTTATATTAATAATACATATTTGTGTACAAGTTAGTGGTATAATAAATGATGCACATTAGGTACGGTACGGTAAGGGACAATGCTATGTAATGTTTAAGCACAAACATTGTTTATATTACATTTAGATTTAATATTGTTACATCTGTATTTATGAGATGATATTAATTATAATAATATAAAGGAATTAATAACCATAATAACTCGGTAATCGCTGTAACAGAGCACCTGCTATGTCACGGTATGGTACGGTACGGTATGGCTTTTACCCCAATTCCGTTAAATATATTTATTTTAAGAGCTGACTTTTTAGTTTCGTAATCAAATTGAGTTTCGTAATCAATCTAAGATAAGCCACCAACGTAATTAATGCATCAAGCATAAGGCATTAGGCGGATAGCGTTTTACGATCGACGTGAAATGAATAGCAAATCATATTATAGTTATTAGATAAAATAAAAGATGTACCGTATCATAGATTAATTATTTGAAGACGGACAGTTTGCATTTGGTGAATATGAGCAACATTTTGAGTAAAGAGAAATGATATAATGAAAAACGTAATGCTTTTCTGAAAATTATGCGATTGAAAATGCACTTTAGAAAGTGAATATAGATCTACTGTGCATTTCATATTGCCCAGACGTCGAATATGAATCTAGATTTGTTTTTCTTACTTGCTATATGTTTTCATACCTGATATGGTTAGAAAGAAAGAAAACAGGCGCTCCTGGATCTGTTTAAAATTTTGGCATAGCCATCCGTTATGCTTCACCAAGCCTAAAATTCATTTTGATCCCCCTGTTTTCATTGTTAAAAATAAAACATGGTGGCGTTATTTGTAGAAATTGTCGTCTGCTCATGTCTGTTTTTAGGGTTCGGATGATCGGCTATCAATGTTCAGTACCTCCAGCTATCGGTCATACTTTTATTTTTGAACAAAAAACAATATATCTAGCAAATGAAAGGTATGTAAATAGTATACTGCGTTTATATTTTGTTATTTACACCACTATTGGTCAACTGATTTTTTAAGTCGCCCTACCCTAGAAAAATGGAATCTTCCGTCGTCGCCATTTTGGTTGTCAATAACATTAAATGTAAATATTGGGAGTCAAAATGATTTTTTGTCTTTGCGAAGCTTATTGTCTTTGCAAAGCTAATTGGATGGCTACGGCAAGATTGCAAACAGATCCAGTAGCAGCTGTGTTATTCTATTCAACCATATCAGGTATGAACACATATAGAAAGTAATACAAAAATATCGATGATTCATATTCGACGTCTAGGCACCCTGAAACGCACAGAAGTAAAAACAAAAATGATGCAATGAAATGTTTTTATGAGAACTAAACACATGACAATTACATTTCAGCAAACAATATGTCCAGCAACAGAAGTAAAATTGTCACGAGGAACTGAATTTGACATCTGTGTCCTAACATAGTAACAGTGTTTGATGTTGAACATATTTCCTTTTGTTTCACTGTCGGTTCCATCACTTCAAAGTTTAACATAACATATACTGTTGCTCTTGTTTCAAAATCGTTATACCCAAATATAACGTTTTCCAAAGCATCGGTTATTCGCCCGTTATACTGTGCTCTGTTGGTCCGTTTGCTCTGTCTCAACGTGGCTCTTTTTCTGAAATTAGACACAATATTTACTCTGTATCGCCATTTAATGTACAATAGATTCTCAGTACGAGTACGGGTGCGGGAGTTAAAACGAATTAAACAAGTTAAATTGTTTATTTATTGTCATATTGTATATATACGTGTATTTGTAATTGTGGTGTTATATTAATTTTAGGGAGCCATATGTTTCCTCATATCAACTAAGCTATAAACGAAATTACTCATAAACCAGACAGAGAGACAGACAGACAGGCAGACAATGCATTTTTAGGTTAGGAATGCGAACGGTTAGGATATGCTAGGATATTATTATAGAGAAAAGAAACAAGATGTTTTAAAAGCAAATACATAAGAACAACCAACATACAGTCAACATATTACAGAATACAATAGACGAGTTGGGTGTGATTATGCTATACTAGACAAGGGAAATTTAATAATTTATGATTTAAAAGGTATTAAGGCTTAATTAGCTGAGAAACTGTGTTGATGGGCAGATAGTAAGTGTGGTGGGTAGGTATGTAGGTAGGTAGGTGCTTTAGACATTTGACAAAAAACAGACATACACTTAATCTCCTTAACTCAAGATGTCATGGCTGCGTAATGAAAAATAAATGGTGAGACAGTCAGATAGTGTATTACTCACGTTGGAATGACTGCTACCTGACTTTGACACCGATGACGAATCTTTGTATTTCTTGAGTCGCAATTGGATTGCTCTTCGCATCTGTTGCCAAAAATGGAATGCATTATGTAATTAAAGGCAAATCGTTCGTTGTAATAGGTATTAGCTTACATACGTCTATCAAGTGTACTATTATACATCAGTTTGATTAATCGATAGTGACCGTAAATAAGAATGCGATCAACGTATCTATGTTAACACATACAACTATAGACAATTCGACGGCGTGCAATCCTCACGAGTTTTTCACATATGTCAATGTGGTAAAGACGTATATGTTCACCCTTTGACCCCATATGCAAATCTAAGTGTAACACTTTTTGTGTTAATTGTTCTTTGATACTCAGAATACAGATAGTACTCTGTATGCTGTTCTGTTTGCCAAAGTAAATTACTAAATTAAATTTAGGGTATTTGTATATTTGAAATTTAAACCCCAACCCAGATTCCCACAGGCTACCCTGGAGCAAATATACTGTGTAATCTAATCATCATAGCATTTAATTGAGAAACAAAATCATTTCAGACATAATTAAGAAAAAAACCATATTACCATCCCCTTAAACCACCCCAACCCTGGCCAAACGTCTTAGTGTCAGGTAATATAATCGTTTGCTAATTATTATGTTGTTTATCTCTTGTAAACGAGTATATCTATGTGACAAACTATGGAAAATGATACAGTAATTGAATTCAAGTGTATTTAACCTTTGAAGCTCTTTCGCTAGAGTCCCACTGGAGGTAAAACTTAAAGTGTTACTTCCCATCATCTGAACGCTTCAGTTGAAGCATACTTTAAAACCCCATATTATCCTTCATCCTCCCACCCCTAATCCCCTGGAAGACCTCCGATTTAAAATAGTAACTTTCATTTGTTGTTTATCTTGCATAGACATAATAATAATAATAATAATAATAATAATAATTTCTTTATTTAACGAAGGTTAAAACACATTAATTATGCATATAAAATACATGCTCTCAAAGGATCACCTTTATCAGTACTTATACACTTATTTTCAATATGACCTTCGAACAATAATGCTATAAAAGTTATAAATAAACATAAACACATTCATACTCATGCGCACTCACGCAAACATCCATATAAACAACACTACTACCAATCCGACAAACACTCATTGGTTAATACATTCATAATATTCTTAATTTATAATCAAGATATCAATAGTGTCATATATGAAGGATATTTAAGCAATTGCATGCATAAAGTGCCAGATTCACTCAAGAAAAACAATAAAATAAAAAATATAACAACAACCCAACGGCGACATTATTATATAGAAATGTCAGCTAGTTTATATCCTGATTTTGGAAAAGAGATTGTTTTAAAGTATTTATACGAATTAGGGCTATTGATGTTATGAATATGTAAAGGAACTGTAGAGGTGCAAGCATACGGACAAACGACTGTATAATTGAATGTTTAATGTATTTGACCATTTCGCCCACATGAGAGCCCCTGGGAACAAAGCCAAAAGCAATGTTGCTCTTGCTCACCGTTATCGCGTAGTGGGGAGTCATACACTAAGTTTGGTTCAATTCCGCTAAATTTTGGAGGAGATATGACAACGATAAGACCAACGGACTGAGGGACGGACAGACGGATGAACGGAGTCGCTCATCGCTAAGATTATATGGTAACGCATAGACGGGCAGACGGACAAACGCAGGCGTTAACAATATCTCTTAACGCCTTTTTCAGAAAGTGTAGGGATACATATGTATTTAACATACCTGTTGGTTGAAGATGCAGTGAAGAATAAATATAACCAGTCCCTGAAAAACGCAAGTTACAAAATGAAATAATAATGGAATAATCGTGATATGCCTAGCTTGAATAGGTTATGAAAGTTGAAGTGTGCATGCATATATCATTTTGTATTACCATGACACCATTAGCTTTTTATAAGCTGTTTCCGCTTATTTCTTTATTAACCACGTTGGCGTTCCGAAAGGAGGACCAGTTACTGTATCATCCTTGTTTTATATGTACATAATTAGTTGACCTTCTGTTTTTTTGTAAATATCTTGTTTTTATTATTTTTGATACAAGTAATATTACCTCGTTAGCGAAATGTTTACAATACCAAGATACCGTTTTGTTCATATAACCAATATACCGTTTCGTTTACACAAATTAACCATGTTGTTTAGATTGTAAAGTGACATTGATTTTTTTCATTTCTAGGTTTTGTGTTAATTTAGTTTACCAACATGACCGACTTAACTGACCGTTTTGTTTATCTAATCACCAAGTGACCTTTTCGTTTATATGATGACCGCATAACCGTTTTGTTTATATTATCAATTAAAAAATCTTTTTATTCTTATGATCATGTGATATTATTGTTTATATTACCAAATGATTGCTGGGTATACATTATTAAGAGACCGTTTTGCCTCTGGCCATTTCAATACGCCAACCCACGTTGTGTATGTATATATTCATTGCTGTTTGCCTTTTGTGCATGCAATTTTCCTGTATTGACATTTTATTATTGTAACTGTAAAACAAGTTGGATCTTGAGAATGAGTTTCTCCGTGTGTATTTGTTATTATTGCAAATGTAGCAATGCCACCTAAAACATGATTAAACATCTGTCTACAGTTTGTAGTTGTCAACGTTTCCCACGCCGCACGTTTATATTCATTTTACTACTTTTTAAAATGTATTACGCATTTTTATTAACAGATTAACCGTATTTATTTTGTCTCCGACGAATTTGTCTTCGCCTCGTCAAAATATAGATTATCTATTTGTCCAATAGAATTCAGTATTGTACTCAACACTGTTAAATGAACACCTCAGTAATTTAAGCAAACGTCGTACATTTGTGTTCAGTTCAACTGAAATAAAATCGTGAGCTAAATCGTGAATGACTCGTGAATTGATTTTTACTGTTAAGAATTATCTTCACATAGTACAAATACGGAATATGGATTTTTTGGACTCCACATCTAATCCCACGGTACAAATATGGAATGAGGATTTTTTTGACTCCACCTCTAATCCCAGAGTACAGATACAGAATACGGATTTTTTGGACTCCACATCAATTGAATATAGATTTATGAGACTGTAGATGCCAGATGGAGTACACTATGAAACTAATTCATATATTTTGTATTAAAGCTACTGTTTTGAGTACAATAGTGGAAATATGGGATTGTCACATGGTTAAAAAGACAGAAAGAGTTTGGTTATATTTATACAGGTGTGAAATAAACTATTTTATCTGCACATACCTGCAAACTGTTGCACATGGCAAATGCGTATTGCACCCACAGAGTTCTGTTGTTGAAGTTGAATATCCCAATTATCCACGTGCATCCCATCAACGGCATCAGCACACACAAGCAGCGTACACTTGTTCTAAGATAGAAAATAATACATCTTGTAATTTTAACCAAAGACCCCAGGTAGTGAAGATTCATTAACAGCGCATATATTAAAAAGAGTACACAAAGCGCAATATCACAAATAACATTCAAATATACAACTATAGAATCTGTATCACGTCCTGATCTATTTTATGATGCGCACTTATTTCTACGTAGGTACATGTACAACCATATTACTTTATTATTGTGTCGAACTAACATCCCACTAACTTAAACCTTATTTACATAAGCCTTGCGTTACATATATATACACAATCCTTCTTCGTGTTATTTGTGTTAATGTGCGGTTCCTGTCGAAACTGCAATTTCTTAACATACTATTGTATCTCAAAATATCTTTGCCTTGGACGTTGGTTATCTCTCCTTACAAAAACATAAGAAAATTAAACGCATTTTCGCATAAAAGATAAAAAAGTAGACTAAACCATTTGACTTTCATATTTATATTTTTTTTTTCCGCAGGAATGACCGTACATTTTGGTTTTGCTCTTTTAAATAAATACACTTAATCACCACACTTTGTTGCAGGATCGTTATCTGTAACAAGAAGATATAAGTTTGAAAGATATCAATAGATGTGAAATAGTAGTTTTAGTTCACAGACCAGACATTCTCTAGTTGGAGACATTGGAGTTTGAAACATGAGTATTATTTACTTACATCACCTTCTCTTTGAGGGATTTTTGTGATTGTGTACGCGTTGCAAACATCCTTTTCATGATTACCACAATCAGGACACTGTTGATCTGGAACAAATGCATTTAGTTTTCTATGAGTTGTATAACACAACTCAGTTTGAATGCATTTGCTAATCGAATTGGAACTTGAAGAATACATGCAAACCAAGATAGGACGTTATCATTTTATGTATTACCTTGTATTCTGGCTATTGTTGAATGTAGGTATTAACGTCAAACAGGAAATGTAACATTCTCAGAACACAGTCAACCAAAACGATTATATTAACGATAAATTAGCGATAAAACCGTACATAAGTTTGATTGATATAACTTCTGCTTACCAGCAAAATAAGAAATGCCGGTCCCACGAATCCCCAAATCAAGCCGTTATTGACTGATAGCCAGCAGCTAAAATTAAAAGAATTGTTTAATGTGTTCTATTAATATCATCAACACATGTTATATCCTAAAAAAGACTCGTTTTACTTTCACTATTAATTTACTAAAAAATGGACTTTGCTTTTTTTGTATGATGTTTGTATGATGTTTTACGTCATTTTCAACACATGTAATGTTATATATGACGGTCGATTTTTTGTGTTGGAGGCAGACCACACACTTTTCCTGGATTAGAACCAGTACGGTACACCTCTCGCCATCCGTAAGAATGGAGGAAGGTGTATAGTACTGGTTCTACAAAACTGACCATCATATATAACCTTATGTGTTGAAAATAACGTAAAACACCAGACAAACAAGTAAACTCCACTGACAACCAGTATTAATAGCACTAATCATATAAATGTTTCGATTACAATTATTATTGTTTTATTGCAGTTATGACAATAATGTCGTCGCAACGTTCAGACTATAATAACGTTGAACAAAACGGATAGTTCAAAGTTCCTAACTTTATTATTATTATTTTTAGAGCTCGATTTGTACGATAGAAAGTGTTGATTATTACGGATGATGTGTTCTACCCAGGAACAAATTGGTGGTCTGCGTCCACCACGAAAACAATCAACCGTCATATATAGTCTAACAATGTGCTGAAATGATGTGAAACACCTTAGAACCAACTATTCAAACGTTTTTGTTTTTTCGGTTTAAATGTTTTGCAAACTATACTTCTGCTGTCATTGATTTTAAATAACTTGTACGATTTTAATCTTAATCAGAACATTCTGAATCGGTTAAACATGTTACATGTGTTAAATTAAAAAAGTACCGTTTAATTGATATAGTTAGATTTAATAATTTGTACCACTAATACGAACATAATAACCAAATCAGATTTTGGTAGGAATTTGACAGTCTGATATTTAAACTCATTATGGGCAAGTATATTATTTGTGGCGAGAATTATTTTGCCAATTCTTCAATATAATTAGTTCATAGCCCTAGACAAAACTAAAATCATTTTTATAAATAAATTAAAACACACTCTTTAATTCATTTAAAAGTGTATACTAAGTTGGTTATATTTCATCTGAAAATACCAGGGAGTACAACAGTAACACACAATTTCTCGGTATTTCAAAAATCTTACAACTTATCTGTCCCATAGCCTTCAAGCTGTGTTGCCGCCATGGATATACCGACAATGAGCAAGGGGAATGCTGAAACAATTAATTAAGTCATTTAACCTAGGTATATAACGATGATGATAAGGACGACAAGGATGATGATAATGCTGAAACAATTAATTAAGTCATTTAACCTAGGTATATAACGATGATGATAAGGACGACAAGGATGATGATGATGCTGAAACAATTAATTAAGTCATTTAACCGAGGTATTTAACGATGATGATAAGGAGGACAAGGATGGTGATAATGCTGAAACAATTAATTAAGTCATTTAACCGAGGTATATAACGATGATGATAAGGACGACAAGGATGGTGATAATGCAGAAACAATTAATTGTCATTTAACCGAGGTATATAACGATGATGATAAGGACGACAAGGATGGTGATAATGCTGAAACAATTAATTAAGTCATTTAACCGAGGTATATAACGATGATGATAAGGACGACAAGGATGGTGATAATGCTGAAACAATTAATTAAGTCATTTAACCTAGGTATATAACGATGATGATAAGGACGACAAGGATGGTGATAAATTAAATGCTGAAACAATTAATTAAGTCATTTAACCGAGGTATATAACGATAATGATAAGGACGACAAGGATGATGATAATGCTGAAACAATTAATTAAGTCATTTAACCGAGGTATATAACGATGATGATAAGGACGACAAAGATGGTGATAATGCTGAAACAATTAATTAAGTCATTTAACCGAGGTATATAACGATGATGATAAGGACGACAAGGATGATGATAATGCTGAAACAATTAATTAAGTAATTTAACCGAGGTATATAACGATGATGATAAGGACGACAAGGATGGTGATAATGCTGAAACAATTAATTAAGTCATTTAACCGAGGTATATAACGATGATGATAAGGACGACAAGGATGGTGATACTGCTGAAACAATTAATTAAGTCATTTAACCTAGGTATATAACGATGATGATAAGGACGACAAGGATGATGATAATGCTGAAACAATTAATTAAGTCATTTAACCTAGGTATATAACGATGATGATAAGGACGACAAGGATGATGATAATGCTGAAACAATTAATTAAGTCATTTAACCGAGGTATATAACGATGATGATAAGGACGACAAGGATGGTGATAATGCTGAAACAATTAATTAAGTCATTTAACCTAGGTATATAACGATGATGATAAGGACGACAAGGATGATGATAATGCTGAAACAATTAATTAAGTCATTTAACCGAGGTATATAACGATGATGATAAGGACGACAAGGATGGTGATAATGCTGAAACAATTAATTAAGTCATTTAACCTAGGTATATAACGATGATGATAAGGACGACAAGGATGGTGATAATGCTGAAACAATTAATTAAGTCATTTAACCGAGGTATATAACGATGATGATAAGGACGACAAGGATGATGATAATGCTGAAACAATTAATTAAGTCATTTAACCTAGGTATATAACGATGATGATAAGGACGACAAGGATGGTGATAATGAGCAAGGGGAATGTAACGATGATGATAAGGACGACAAGGATGATGATAATGCTGAAACAATTAATTAAGTCATTTAACCTAGGTATATAACGATGATGATAAGGACGACAAGGATGATGATAATGAGCAAGGGGAATGCTGAAACAATTAATTAAGTCATTTAACCGAGGTATATAACGATGATGATAAGGTCGACAAGGATGATGATAATGCTGAAACAATTAATTAAGTCATTTAACCGAGGTATATAACGATATAGATAAGGACGACAAGGATGGTGATAATGCTGAAACAATTAATTAAGTCATTTAACCTAGGTATATAACGATGATGATAAGGACGACAAGGATGGTGATAATGAGCAAGGGGAATGTAACGATGATGATAAGGACGACAAGGATGATGATAATGCTGAAACAATTAATTAAGTCATTTAACCTAGGTATGAAACGATGATGATAAGGACGACAAGGATGGTGATAATGCTGAAACAATTAATTAAGTCAATTAACCTAGGTATATAACGATGATGATAAGGACGACAAGGATGGTGATAATGCTGAAACAATTAATTAAGTCATTTAACCTAGGTATATAACGATGATGATAAGGACGACAAGGATGGTGATAATGCTGAAACAATTAATTAAGTCATTTAACCTAGGTATATAACGATGATGATAAGGACGACAAGGATGATGATAATGCTGAAACAATTAATTAAGTCATTTAACCGAGGTATATAACGATGATGATAAGGACGACAAGGATGATGATAATGCTGAAACAATTAATTAAGTCATTTAACCGAGGTATATAACGATGATGATAAGGACGACAAGGATGGTGATAATGCTGAAACAATTAATTAAGTCATTTAACCTAGGTATATAACGATGATGATAAGGACGACAAGGATGGTGATAATGCTGAAACAATTAATTAAGTCATTTAACCTAGGTATATAACGATGATGATAAGGACGACAAGGATGGTGATAATGCTGAAACAATTAATTAAGTCATTTAACCTAGGTATATAACGATGATGATAAGGACGACAAGGATGATGATAATGCTGAAACAATTAATTAAGTCGTTTAACCTAGGTATATAACGATGATGATAAGGACGACAAGGATGGTGATAATGCTGAAACAATTAATTAAGTCATTTAACCTAGGTATATAACGATGATGATAAGGACGACAAGGATGATGATAATGAGCAAGGGGAATGTAACGATGATGATAAGGACGACAAGGATAATGATAATGCTGAAACAATTAATTAAGTCGTTTAACCTAGGTATATAACGATGATGATAAGGACGACAAGGATGGTGATAATGCTGAAACAATTAATTTAGTCATTTAACCTAGATATATAACGATGATGATAAGGACGACAAGGATGGTGATAATGAGCAAGGGGAATGTAACGATGATGATAAGGACGACAAGGATGATGATAATGCTAAAACAATTAATTAAGTCATTTAACCTAGGTATATAACGATGATGATAAGGACGACAAGGATGATGAAATGCTGAAACAATTAATTAAGTCATTTAACCGAGGTATATAACGATGATGATCAGGACGACAAGGATGGTGATAATGCTGAAACAATTAATTAAGTCATTTAACCTAGGTATATAACGATGATGATAAGGACGACAAGGATGGTGATAATGCTGAAACAATTAATTAAGTCATTTAACCTAGGTATATAACGATGATGATAAGGACGACAAGGATGGTGATAATGAGCAAGGGGAATGTAACGATGATGATAAGGACGACAAGGATGATGATAATGCTGAAACAATTAATTAAGTCATTTAACCTAGGTATATAACGATGATGATAAGGACGACAAGGATGATGATAATGAGCAAGGGGAATGCTGAAACAATTAATTAAGTCATTTAACCGAGGTATATAACGATGATGATAAGGTCGACAAGGATGATGATAATGCTGAAACAATTAATTAAGTCATTTAACCTAGGTATATAACGATGATGATAAGGACGACAAGGATGATGATAATGCTGAAACAATTAATTAAGTCATTTAACCGAGGTATATAACGATGATGATAAGGACGACAAGGATGGTGATAATGCTGAAACAATTAATTAAGTCATTTAACCTAGGTATATAACGATGATGATAAGGACGACAAGGATGATGATAATGCTGAAACAATTAATTAAGTCATTTAACCGAGGTATATAACGATATAGATAAGGACGACAAGGATGGTGATAATGCTGAAACAATTAATTAAGTCATTTAACCTAGGTATATAACGATGATGATAAGGACGACAAGGATGGTGATAATGAGCAAGGGGAATGTAACGATGATGATAAGGACGACAAGGATGATGATAATGCTGAAACTATTAATTAAGTCATTTAACCTAGGTATGAAACGATGATGATAAGGACGACAAGGATGGTGATAATGCTGAAACAATTAATTAAGTCAATTAACCTAGGTATATAACGATGATGATAAGGACGACAAGGATGGTGATAATACTGAAACAATTAATTAAGTCATTTAACCTAGGTATATAACGATGATGATAAGGACGACAAGGATGGTGATAATGCTGAAACAATTAATTAAGTCATTTAACCTAGGTATATAACGATGATGATAAGGACGACAAGGATGGTGATAATGCTGAAACAATTAATTAAGTCAATTAACCTAGGTATATAACGATGATGATAAGGACGACAAGGATGGTGATAATGCTGAAACAATTAATTAAGTCAATTAACCGAGGTATATAACGATGATGATAAGGACGACAAGGATGGTGATAATGCTGAAACAATTAATTAAGTCATTTAACCTAGGTATATAACGATGATGATAAGGACGACAAGGATGGTGATAATGCTGAAACAATTAATTAAGTCAATTAACCGAGGTATATAACGATGATGATAAGGACGACAAGGATGGTGATAATGCTGAAACAATTAATTAAGTCATTTAACCTAGGTATATAACGATGATGATAAGGACGACAAGGATGGTGATAATGAGCAAGGGGAATGTAACGATGATGATAAGGACGACAAGGATGATGATAATGCTGAAACAATTAATTAAGTCATTTAACCTAGGTATATAACGATGATGAAAAGGACGACAAGGATGGTGATAATGAGCAAGGGGAATGTAACGATGATGATAAGGACGACAAGGATGATGATAATGCTGAAACAATTAATTAAGTCGTTTAACCTAGGTATATAACGATGATGATAAGGACGACAAGGATGATGATAATGCTGAAACAATTAATTAAGTCATTTAACCTAGATATATAACGATAATGATAAGGACGACAAGGATGGTGATAATGAGCAAGGGGAATGTAACGATGATGATAAGGACGACAAGGATGATGATAATGCTGAAACAATTAATTAAGTCGTTTAACCTAGGTATATAACGATGATGATAAGGACGACAAGGATAGTGATAATGCTGAAACAATTAATTAAGTCATTTAACCTAGATATATGACGATGATGATAAGGACGACAAGGATGGTGATAATGCTGAAACAATTAATTAAGTCATTTAACCTAGGTATATAACGATGATGATAAGGACGACATGGATGATGATGATGATGTTGAAACAATTAATTAAGTCGTTTAACCGAGGTATATAACGATGATGATAAGGACGACAAGGATGGTGATAATGCTGAAACAATTAATTAAGTCATTTAACCGAGGTATATACAGATAATGATAAGGACGACAAGGATGATGATAATGCTGAAACAATTAATTAAGTCATTTAACCTAGGTATATAACGATGATGATAAGGACGACAAGGATGGTGATAATGCTGAAACAATTAATTAAGTCAATTAACCTAGGTATATAACGATGATGATAAGGACGATAAGGATGGTGATAATGCTGAAACAATTAATTAAGTCAATTAACCTAGGTATATAACGATGATGATAAGGACGACAAGGATGGTGATAATGCTGAAACAATTAATTAAGTCATTTAACCTAGGTATATAACGATGATGATAAGGACGACAAGGATGGTGATAATGAGCAAGGAGAATGTAACGATGATGATAAGGACGACAAGGATGATGATAATGCTGAAACAATTAATTAAGTCATTTAACCTAGGTATATAACGATGATGATAAGGACGACAAGGATGGTGATAATGAGAAAGGGGAATGTAACGATGATGATAAGGACGACAAGGATGATGATAATGCTGAAAAAATTAATTAAGTCGTTCAACCTAGGTATATAACGATGATGATAAGGACGACAAGGATGGTGATAATGCTGAAACAATTAATTAAGTCATTTAACCTAGATATATAACGATGATGATAAGGACGACAAGGATGGTGATAATGAGCAAGGGGAATGTAACGATGATGATAAGGACGACAAGGATGATGATAATGCTGAAACAATTAATTAAGTCGTTTAACCTAGGTATATAACGATGATGATAAGGAAGACAAGGATAGTGATAATGCTGAAACAATTAATTAAGTCATTTAACCTAGATATATGACGATGATGATAAGGACGACAAGGATGGTGATAATGCTGAAACAATTAATTAAGTCATTTAACCTAGGTATATAACGATGATGATAAGGACGATAAGGATGATGATGATGATGCTGAAACAATTAATTAAGTCGTTTAACCGAGGTATATAACGATGATGATAAGGACGACAAGGATGGTGATAATGCTGAAACAATTAATTAAGTCATTTAACCGAGGTATATAACGATAATGATAAGGACGACAAGGATGATGATAATGCTGAAACAATTAATTAAGTCATTTAACCGAGGTATATAACGATGATGATAAGGACGACAAGGATGGTGATAATGCTGAAACAATTAATTAAGTCATTTAACCGAGGTATATAACGATGATGATAAGGACGACAAGGATGGTGATAATGCTGAAACAATTAATTAAGTCGTTTAACCGAGGTATATAACGATGATGATAAGGACGACAAGGATGGTGATAATGCTGAAACAATTAATTAAGTCGTTTAACCTAGGTATATAACGATGATGATAAGGACGACAAGGATGGTGATAATGCTGAAACAATTAATTAAGTCTTTTAACCTAGGTATATAACGATGATGATAAGGACGACAAGGATGGTGATAATGCTGAAACAATTAATTAAGTCATTTAACCTAGGTATATAACGATGATGATAAGGACGACAAGGATGATGATAATGCTGAAACAATTAATTAAGTCATTTAACCGAGGTATATAACGATGATGATAAGGACGACAAGGAAGATGATATTGCTGAAACAATTAATTAAGTCAATTAACCTAGGTATATAACGATGATGATAAGGACGACAAGGATTGTGATAATGCTGAAACAATTAATTAAGTCATTTAACCGAGGTATATAACGATGATGATAAGGACGACAAGGATGGTGATAATGCTGAAACAATTAATTAAGTCATTTAACGGAGGTATATAACGTTGATGATAAGGACGACAAGGATGGTGATAATGCTGAAACAATTAATTAAGTCGTTTAACCTAGGTATATAACGATGATGATAAGGACGACAAGGATGATGATAATGCTGAAACAATTAATTAAGTCATTTAACCTAGGTATATAACGATGATGATAAGGACGACAAGGATGGTGATAATGCTGAAACAATTAATTAAGTCATTTAACCGAGATATATAACGATGATGATAAGGACGACAAGGATGATGATAATGATGAAACAATTAATTAAGTCATTTAACCTAGGTATATAACGATGATGATAAGGACGACAAGGATGGTGATAATGTTGAAACAATTAATTAAGTCATTTAACCGAGATATATAACGATGATGATAAGGACGACAAGGATGATGATAATGATGAAACAATTAATTAAGTCATTTAACCTAGGTATATAACGATGATGATAAGGACGACAAGGATGGTGATAATGCTGAAACAATTAATTAAGTCATTTAACCGAGATATATAACGATGATGATAAGGACGACAAGGATGATGATAATGCTGAAACAATTAATTACGTCATTTAACCTAGGTATATAACGATGATGATAAGGACGACAAGGATGGTGATAATGCTGAAACAATTAATTAAGTCATTTAACCGAGATATATAACGATGATGATAAGGACGACAAGGATGATGATAATGCTGAAACAATTAATTAAGTCATTTAACCTAGGTATATAACGATGATGATAAGGACGACAAGGATGGTGATAATGCTGATGCCGATTACGAAGAAGAAAAGACAAATAATATGATGATAATGCTGATGACGATTACGAAGAAGTAAAGACGAATAATATGATGATAATGATGTTGATGATGGCGCTGCTGCTTCTGTTGTTGTTGCTGCTGATCCTCTGCTAATGATTATTATGACGTTTATGACAACGTTGATGAGGAAGATTAGGATGAACGAACTTTGACACAATACTATTGATAATCCTATTAAGAAATAATAAATACTAACCTGTATTTTATCGATACAGGTACGTATTTATTATTTCTATTCTAACACAAAAATAACCCCATTGTTTACGCTATTGTGGGGGCACTATATATATCTCGGAGGTCAAGGTTGTTTACAGACTGTTCCATTGTGCGCCCCCGTATGCAAAGTTCTGAGCGGTACAGTATATTTAATACATTAGTAGTCACGTGACAAACAATTAAGTCATTGCTCACGTCAGATAGCTTGCGCTGTATGAGGTCAAACGTTTTCAGCTTGTTCAAGATGCTTATTAATGTTATGTGTACTGATTCATATGATGGGTTTATATCAGGGTTGGTGGGGGCGGGGGACGGGGGCGTGGGAGGGGTGATATTTTGGAGCATGGAACGTTTGTGTAATTAACATTTCATTAAATTTACTGTTGAGTTTGTCTTCGTGACTTATATTTACCAAGTGACGTATATTTATCATGTAACGTGGCGCTTCCAACGCATGAAATTTACGCAGGGAATTAATGGAACAGCCGTAATTTTATCGTAGAATAACATACAGTTGTCTCTCTTCTTTGTGTATACCAAAGACTGCGCAGGTCGTGTTAGAACAGAATTTATTGTACATAGAAATTTTATTTTCAAAGATGCACTCATAACAAAAACGTTAGGAAAAATATAATCATACAATATCTTACCCCAGGCCGATGGGATTAGCCATATCAGTCGGGATCGTTTCAAGAACGGAAACACTACTAAGATGAAGGTTTCAATTCCTTCAGCAAGCATCATACAAAATACCACCAAATAGATATAGTGTAGTAGGACTGCTATCGCTGTACATGTGACCTACACAGTGAGCAAGGTGAATACGAAATGAGCAAACAATTACCACATTGGGAATGGCATACGACCAAATAAATATATTGTAGCAGGGCAGTACAACAGTTTGGATATGTTTTAGCCCATAATCTATCTGATCGGTCAACAATATCGATTTTCTATATACGAAGAATGTAGAAAGAATCTCAAATTTGTTCTAGAGTAACTGTGTCAAATTTCTTGTCACCGTGCAAGCGTCCTGACAAGTATCCACCTTTGCGCAATAGCCAAGTTATATAACATTATTTTCTTACCGATAAATGCAGAGTTGTCATTTCCAACTTCCAGGGAGCAAATTACGTGTTTCCTATCTCAAATGCTGACAAGCCTTTAACATGTTTAAGGGCACGTACTTTTTGAATGTACTGATTAAACTGGGCAGTAGACACCGTAAATTCGAGTTCAAAACTTACCTTGTTTTCTGTTTTGTCGACGCCAGCTAGGAAAATGGCATAAGATATCACCAGGGCTGTTGACAAGTTTATCAGTATGACCACTCGATCAGACTTCAAATTCCTGTTATGGAAAGAAAATCATTATCTACATTTCCTATGTTTAACTTAATCCTTTGATGTTTGTGATATCATATACATTGCCTTTTAGTAATCCTTGTTGTTTGTTTCCTTCGTGTTTTTTTGGTTGACTGTCTTTGAATGCTACATTTTCTGTAAGACTTTTATGTCTACTGTTACAGTATTTGAAGAGGCATTACTGACTTACTGTATTGTGCTCAAATGTTCCTATTGTTATTGCTATTCTCGTTGCGTTGCTTTAATACCTATATGCGTTTTGTTTAACAAGTTTCTTTAATAAAGAGTAACTCAGAGAAGGTTTTGTTTTACTAACTGAAATAATGTCTTAAAATAAAGTGTTCAATTTGGTTTAATTCAATTTGGTGGAGAGTTTAACAGTCGTTGTTCTTTGGTGTGTTTTTCGGCAATACATTTCCCTGAGACTCGAGCAAGAGTCGCCGATTCCTATATAGAGTGTCATTCTCATTTCTTTCTCTGGACGATTGAGAAACAATGTAATATGTTTATGAGCTATTAAACAGCAATTTGAAACAAGTATATACTTATCAACTATAAAGTGAAACGTGTGTTGAACAAATTCGTTCGTTCAGTTGCGATGGAATGGTTAGTGACAAAACTGCCGCTGGGATTTCAAACCAGGTTCTAGGTGCACCGAACCTCACCCTTAGCCTATTGTCACTGAAGACACCAACACCATACACGTAATAGAGAAACATTATTCAATATAATATCAGAATGTAAATAACAAAAGGAACGCAAATATTTAAGAAATAGTAAATAACGTAGACAAAACACAAACAAAAGATATACACACAAAACACACACACACACACACACACACACACACACACACAGCAACAACAACAACAAAAAAAACAAAACAACAGAAATTAAGTATTGAGATATACAAATGATTCAGTACAACTGCCCAGACGACAATATTGCTTAGTATATATCGGCACGCATGCGCATAAGTCTCAAATCGGAATAACTGCTTTCAAAAAATGATTACTATCTCACCTCCATAAAACTATATGCAACGTAACGGTTATAAAGAGGCATACAAGGGATATACTGCAACCCAACATCGTCACTATGTCCATTGCAACGGAAACAACATGTTCCTGAAACATTTAGTCAAAGGTAATGGATTTTCATTTCAATTTTAAACCAAGATTGGTTTAAATTTATTTTATTTCCAATAATAATACAAACCTAACAAATGTACATTAGCACAATGTGAAAAAGATTTGAACGAAAGCAATAGTTTACTAAAACCAAATTGTTTATGTTCATGTTTAATTTGTTCATAAAAAGGTATTTTCCCACTAATGTAAAGCTGTTAATAGCATGATATTAACATTAAAGCTTAAAATAAAACACTCTTTTCTGATTTCTGTGAGCAAGCTTTGCTAAATAAATACTTGCGATAAAATATAGCGAAAACTCATAAAATTATAACTGTGCACATATCAATAATTAAAAATCAGCATAGCTATTTACCAGAGTAAACATTTCAATGGGTTATTTCTAAGGGACATAGGGTGATTTAATGCATATTTGACTGTAATTGTATGCACTTATACTTGAAAGACAGTGTACACACATATATATTACCGTTGAAGTTGAAAAGAAACACATTTTGTTGTTTAACACAATTAGTATAAGTGTTCGGTAAAAGACGAGTTTGCGATACGTGTAAATTGCTGCTTACCATTAAATGATTTAATAACAATACGCATGCGTATGACAACCACTGAATGATATAATAACAATACGCATGCGTCTGACAATAACTGAGTGATAGAATAACACTACGCATGCGTATGGCGTACCTGGTGCCAGGGAGACATTAAAATGGCAAAGTTCGTAAGATGGTCACACTGACAAATTGTAACTGTTGTGTTTGTGAATATCAACACTTGCAACCTTCTGTATCCCAGCTGTCACTATAATGTGAAGGCGATGATACATGCGTTAACTATATCTTTTTTAAAAAGGATATAAAATAAATATAACTGGGTTATGAGAAATGCTTCCCATTGCGAATTCAGTATAATTATTTTCTTTAAATTGTCATAAACATCATCATTGTCGTAATTCAATTATGTTGTTATGAAACAAATAACATTTAAGACTTTTGTGTTAAGATACAGTATCAAATAAACAAGAATTGTAGAAGGACAACGACCCAACTTTCGTATCTTTATTTATTGGGCATTTTTCTCTACGAGTTCTTTTCATGACAGTTACTACATGTGTGAAGTTGTATTGATATAAGTTTAGGGAATTCAAAGATTTTATGAAAAATTTAATTTAAAAACATATAATCGCAAAAAATAGTCTAGCAATATAATACGCTTGGGATTTTACTTGCCGTTAGCACATAATATTATATTATAGTAGGATAGCAACCTCAGAGGGCGGTAGATGAGATGAAGGATGACGTTTCCTTGCATACATGCCTCCGTCAGGAAGCACCCCACGCGTGGCAGATGTATGTAGTCTTATCGACTGAGCTACCGATGCTGATTTTATGTTTGAGTCAAGTTTCATTGAAAAACGCCTACGGGTATCAGCGGTATGATTAAATTAAAGATTCAAAAATAATCATTATAACCAGATGCTCAAGCTTTGCAGAGCAACACACGTCCCCTAGTGGGCATTTCTTTCGTAATAGTGACCTTTACCTTGACATTTAATGCAATTCTAAACTTGTGTTTTATATAAGTCACCTACACATCATGTTTCAGGCCATATCTCATTCCTAAGTAAAGTTAAAGAGCAGCAACTGGTGTTCTATTGGTTTAGTAACAGTGAACTTGACCTTAAACCCAGTAACCCCAAATGCAATCTCAAGCTTCTTTTTCAAATAGGCTACCTACCCATAAAGTTTGATTACAATATATAATAGCTGTATGTATGTTATTTTGTAATGTAATCAAGTAATACATTGCCGATATATACCTTGTATAATTCCAAAAGCTGCATTTCGGGTTCTTGGACTGTGTCTGTAAATAAACACTAGCGATACATTGACGAGTTATTTGTCACACTATTATGCCTTTTTTATTAGGTACTGGTTTGCTTTAATAAGGGGATCTTATCATGTTTCAATGTTCAAAATACTTAAAACCAATATTTGGTGAGCAGTTAATTTAATGAAATCCAAAAGAGTGAATCTGTAAGCTTTAGAGAAAACATATATTTTTCATGATAATACGTGAACACGTGAGCTTATTTTTTATATTACAAAGTTTGATTTGCATTTGCATCTGATGTGTGTCTATAAAACTGTGAGCTCTCTCATAATAGTGTGCTTTAACATTTTTCTCCAATTATATAATTTAGTCCGTCTATACTATAATTAAGTCCGTTTATACTATACCTTAAAATGTGTAAATGTTATTTCTAATGGAGGATGAAGTATTTTGGTATCTGACGAGAGTTTCAGAGATAATACTGCAGAATTGATCTCCAGCATAGAAGTGTTGTTTCTAGAATGACATTAAAGAGAGACATGTGAGAGCAAATAAAACAAAAAGTCTTAAACACACAGAACAATATTAAAGGTTATAAAACTTAAATGCTTATACATGTAGTAGAATTGTATACTGCCTCACTTAATATATTGTAAGTTGCAAATCATTTCTATGTGGTATATTTTATTATACATCCTGACAATAGTATACTTTTAAGTTTTCAAATCAAGTACCTGGAATATGTGCATGTTATATAGATAACCCTGATGTCAGAGAATGTATATATACTGCAAAAAAGTATGGAGATATGACGGTAATAGTCAACAAATCACAAATGTTCACTGAAATTATATTTGATTTACAAGAAGATATAGCCACTTATTCTAACAAACAAGGAGACAGCAAACTTCTGAAAATCTACTCTGTAAACACAAATGGGTTCAAATAAAATATGTATTTACTGTTGATCTTTAGATCTTGGTGGCATTATCCCGGTCAGATTTTTATAAAACACCGCGGAGTAGCTTGTTGCTCCTACAAAGAAATGCATTTTTATTCTTTAATCTCGGTGTTTTTCTCCATGTGGTGAATATAAATATAAATAATATTGAACATGTTTCCAATGGCAAGACACAATTTTAAAAGTTACAGGTATAGAGGATCTTACATGAGCGCCTGTCTAATATTAAATTTATTAAACGAGTTGGATAACATTATATGATGTGAAGCAGGCTGTGCCAAGCATTATATCAATTTTATTCAACGAGTTTAATGAATTCAATATTAAATAGGGACGAAATCGAGATTCTAGTTATCGAATAACTGAAAAAACACTACACTATTAGGTCCTAACACATACTACATGAGGTCGTTGTCTGTTACAAGTCTTTACGTGGGTTTCTCCTTCTTTTCCTCACAACACGCACTCCCTATATGTTGCAATCTTCAAATTAGCAATCAATTAAACGATAGTCTGTCCTCACATTGTCATGAGTGCCCTCACATGGCAGAATTATTTTGACTCATAAATGTCCTCACAAGAACTGATGTTTCATCTCTCTCTCTCTCTCTCTCTCTCTCTCTCTCGCTCTCTCTCTTATATTCCTGGCAGCTCAAGAATATTGAAATACTTATTTTGTTACCCCAAAAGACAATCAATGTATGTGTAAGAAGTGTTTCAAGAGTATATATTGAAGAGTTATGTCCCGGTAAAGAGAAGTGAGAAATGGAACCAATGTCGAACGGACATACGGAGCCGTTGAATATTATTTGTATATATCCACGTATAAAGTCTCAGGAGTTTTTGTTTGAGAGCACATCCAACTGTGTGGTACCCTTTGCATTAGGAAAAGAAATCATAGTAGCTAAAACAATACATACATCAAAAAACAAATACTTCACCCTTTAATGAATATTTTGCGAGGATAAGGCCGCTTGCCGATGACTTAAGCGAGTCTGGTAAAGTTGAAGAATCGCCAGGAAAACGTATATCCGTCATATTATCAGGATTAATGGTAGAAACAGTTACCACTGAAATCAATATTTAGCAGAATTAGCATATATGTAAAACGTAAAACACAGGTCTGAATAAATTGCAGAATCATTCAGATCTTCAAATATATTAATTAACTTGTATATCCATATTGATATTCATATGTATTCATATTTATCTCGAATTATAATAATTAGTTTTAAGGTTATATTTTAAGCGAAATGTACATTTACTCAACCAAATATATATAATGTCATTATTCTAAATTGCATTTAAGGAAGGAAAGCTTAGCTTATTTACGCCCATATGCTATATAATTATTTAAATTTATTTTTCATACACACCCGTTATAAAAAGGTGATTTTCCTGTATCATTTCATAAAATAGAGAAACCTTTAAAACAACACAAAAAGCTTCGAGGCTAACTAACACATTTAACATGATTTACCCATATTGGTTTGAGCTATTGTTTGCTGTTCTGTATGAGATGCATTTAACGTTTTCACAATGGCTTCTGCAAAGTTATTTATCACCTGTAGCACCTGGTCAGCTCCCTGAGTACCATGCTAAAGAAGTATTAACGTAAGGTATGTTCGGGTCATATAATTATATATATGTGTCAATTAAAAGTTGAGTTTTATTCAAGGGGTTCTTAAAACACCCGTGATAGAACATAAGTAAAATGAATTATGAGTGTTATGAATTGGTAAAAATTATAATTCGACGCTCCAGTTTTGTAATTTGGCCTGGCTGTTCAGTCCGCTTTTATTGTGTCTATTTTAGAGTTTGGATTCTCAAAAGGTATATTGTATATATACTTCGTCTTCATTAGGTTTAGAAACGGTGTACATATGTTGTAAACGTTTGCTGTTTTTTATCGGAACAGCGACTTTTACCCAATCTGGTTTCAAAGATTGCGTTCAGCATTGTTTTACTGTGTGATGAGGGTTTATCTGAAGCGGTGTAATACATAGTGTTACCCATAACAACGTCATCTACATCAATGTCATCTAAATGTACATCAACATCATCTAGACATAATTCAACGGTATCTACGCCTACTTCAACGTCACTTAAACCTACATCAACGTCATCTTAACCTACATCGACGCCATTTTAAACCTACATCAACGACATCTCAACATATACAACACCATCTAAACCTACACGAACATCATCGAAACCTAACCTATATAAACGTCTTAATGGTTTTCCTTTGTTCTTGCGTATGATATAATTTTCATAAACCTGAAGGCCTGAGCCTAAACGTGCTATAACTGCCGGTATATTTCAGCCTTGCTATAAATGAAAGATTCGGCAGTTGTACCATGGTCTACACAATGTACACGCGCGTAGTTGTAATGTTTCCACACAACCTTTCAATCAAAATTTCAATTACCGGCATTGAATGGCTATGGTACAAATCATTTATAGCATTTTTTCTTGTATGCGATTTATACTGCACACCGTGTTTCATAATAATAAATGTTAACGCTTTTAGTAGACGAAATCTGATTAAACTGAGGTATAATGTTTGTTTAGAAGCGTTTTTAAAGTCTTCGAGTAAATTTAACCAAACTCACCCTGTTAGTTGTCGAGGTCTGCGACAGCGCATTCCATGAGTCTTGGTTACTCATATCTAACAGGTTACTCGCTGTTGATAAGAACTTCTGGAAAATAAAGAAATACGTGTGTCACGTAATTTGTGCTAGATGCAAAACCTCCAGAAATGCACTGATCTAGTCATGTATGAATAGTTTATCATATAAAGGTGAAATACACTTATGGTATAATTGCAATAATAATCAAACGTATTACTGTGTAGCAAAGTTAATTTCAGACGTACATGTCTGCTTAAATAAGACATAATCGTCATAAAATTATATGCCAAACTTTTGCAACTATATTTACAACTCACTTGTGTCTGATCGTTTGTAACTTCCATTCCTTGGCTTACATTTGCAATACTCCCCAGAATTGAAGTCACAGCCTTTATTTCACCAGCCATTATGCTCGTGTTTTTACCTCCAACCGTTGTGATATTTGATAGCTGGTCTAAGACAACAGTGACTGCGGGACTGGAAGGTTCTTCTGTTATAGTTTGAATCTTGGTTGGTAGAAAATAAAAACCTTAGCACATTTTGAGAAAAAGCAACACTTATATGCAATGAATTGTAAATAAATGGCTTCAATGAATAAACTCCTAATTTATACTATCCAGTATCGTTTTGATTTTATTTGTTTGAATTTGTTTGTATGGTGTTTTACGTCATTTCAACACATGTAAGGTTATATATGACGGTTGATTTTTTGTGGTGGAGGCAAACCACCCACTTTTCCTGGATAGAACCAGTACTGTACACCTCCAGCAATCCGTAAGAATCGAGACTTACAAGTCGAGGTCTCAGTGGGATTCGAACCCACAGCGGTGAGAGGCGAAGGTATACAACACAACGTCGTTTTGACCTTAAATCTGCATGCATACGATTACACATAAGGTACGACAGTTTGGAGTTAATATTGACCAAATATAATCAAAGATTACGGTAATATGTTAAAACAATTTGCTTTTAACTATTTATTAATAATGCTTTTCAAATTTGCATGTTACGTAACAAAAACTAAAATCTAGACTAAAGACAATCCCGAGTTCAACAATACAAGTAGGTTTAAAAGTCGAACAGGAAATGTAGCGTTCGCAGAACACAGTCAACGAAACACGCATACAAAACACAGAACACAGTCAACCAAACACGCGTACAAAAACAAACGACAATTTTGAGGAAAATAGAAGAGAAGTATATGATGTAGCATTCGCAGAACACAGCCAACCAAACATGCATACAAAACACAGAACACAGTCAACCAAACACGCATACAAAACACAGAACACAGTCTACCAAACACGCGTACAAAACAAACGACAATTATGAGAAAAATAGAAGAGAAGTATGTGATGTAGCATTCGCAGAACACAGTCAACCAAACACGCATACAAAATAAACAACAATTTCGAGGAAAAACAGAAGCGATGTATACTATACAAACATAAAACGGATGAAAATAGAGGTAACGACGTGGAACGGTAAATAGCAAAAAGGCCGCTAGATGAGTAAAGGAATGAAAATAGGGGTACCGCCTTGGAACGGTCAATAGCAAAAACGCCGCTAGAGGTGTAAAAGGATGAAAATAGGGGTACCGCCTTGGAACGGTCAATAGCAAAAACGCCGCTAGAGGTGTAAAGGGATGAAAATAGGGGTACCGCATTGGAACGGTCAATAGCAAAGGGGCCGCTAGAGGTGTAAAGGAATGAAAATAGTGGTACCGCATTGAAACGATAAATAGCAAATGGGCCGCTAGAGGTTTAAAGGGATGAAAATAGGGGTAACATCTTGGAACGGTCAATAGCAAAAAGGCCACTAGAGGTGTAAACCAAGTTATATGGTGCAACAATAACCTCTCTGACTATATTGTCATCGCACTAAGACGGAACAGTGTAAATAAAGTGATCCCCGCCGTGCTCTTACAAACTTGCAGCATTAATAGGCAATACAAGTACATCATAAATAGAATCGTGTATATAGGAGTATAAAACAAAGCAAATGAAACCACACAGAACGTGCTTAATGACTTGGCAAATCGAGATTGTCGTATGACCGTTAAATCAAACACAGTGGATCGATGTGGTTTATCCCATTTAAAGCCTATTGGGACGGTGGCGTTTGATGTTTGTCCATGATCTTTTTTGTCGTGCCCTTAATGGTTTATTCTCTTACTGCTCTGGCTTCTGCAAAGTCATTGAGTACCTTCATTGTGGCTTTCTAAGCTATTGTTTTTTTGTATTATATTTAAACGAGCATATTTGTGTTTTACTTATATTGCCTATTGATGCTGCCTTGTTGGTTAGAGATTAGATCATGGCGGGGATTTCTTTATTTACACTGTCCTGTTTTACTGGGATGACAGTAGGGTAAGTGTGAGGTTTGTGCACCCTAGAACCGGTTTAAACCCCCAGTGGCCTACTTTGCCACTGACCGTTCCAAGGCGGTAGCCCTATTGTCAACCCTTTTGTGTTTGTGATGACGTTTGCTTTTATTATTGCTTTTGCCTTCTTGTTTGTCTGTTTGCATGTTTGTTTCTGTGTTTTGTGGTTTACTGTCCTTCTTGAATGCTACTTTCCCTGTCCGATCTTTTTATATTTCTTTTAGTGGTAGCGCGTTGTACCCAGGATCGAAAAGTCATGGATTCAATCCCCGCCATGACCATATGTGTTGTGTCCCTGAGCAAGATTCTTTATCTGCATTTGTGTAGTACTAGTTCTACCCAGGAAGTCATTAAGAGTGATTCAACTAAGTTCAGAGAGCTTTCTTTACAATCGATGTAAAGTAAATAAGTTTAAACTAAATCAAATACAAAGAGCATATCTTATATACTGACCTGCTGCTGTATGATGGCTAGCTGCCTCCTAATACAGGAGTTTTCAGGCAGGAGCCAAACACCCTTCAAAGAGCACTCCCTGGATATTTGACCTGAAATGTCAAACAAAGAATATCAATATTTTCATTTAATAAATAAAATACATCTCCAAATGCTCAATGATTACACAACCACTAATTGTATCGTTTTAAGCTATAACATCACCACAACATATTGGTTTTAATGTATACTGCGTAACATAATACATATAGCTATAGTGTTCGAAATGTAACTGTATGCTAATGAAGCTAATTATTCGGATGGATGTGGATATCACTGCCTACAATGAGCTATTTTTTAAGAAAACACAACGTTACCGAGAGTGTCATAAAGGGCAAAAAAGGGTGCTGCTGGTTAAATCAGGGTGGCGAAACCACGTGACATTTTGATGATCTACACGGCAAAAAAAGTGTAAACAAACGCACGATTCAGGTAAGAGTTCGCTTTATAACTTGCATAATATTTATCGAGTTTTATTTAACTAAAATGCACACACACCTCCAACGTGAGCTCTTTCCTTTGTCGCAAATGGTAATTTGATGTATCTAGTATTTTCCTGTGATTAGCCGTCCCAAAGTCTTGGACACGAAATAAATATATGACCGCGTACATTTTGGGAGGGCTTCTCAAACAGTACTGAATGAACCAAAATGCCGTTTACGGCGGAGGAAAGAACTCGCATTGTATGGCTGTGTGCGCGTTATTTGAACAAAATTCGTTAAATATTAAGGAAGTTAAGAAGAAAAACTAAATCGAGCGCTTTGTTTACATTTTTAACGTGAAACCGATCAAAACTTTCACGTGGTTTCGCCACTCTGTAAATGGGTAACGGCACGTGACAGAATCGATTTATACAAGGTGCTGTAAGGGACTATCCATACGCTTCTAGACAATAATACTGTTATTACCTTCAAAACCTTCCAACTTAACCCGGGAACAATAGAGGGCGGAGCTAGAAACTAAATGTCAGAACTATCCATACGCTGCTACACAATAATACTTGTATTACCTTCAAAATCTTCCAACTTAACCCAGGAACAATAGAGAGCGGAGTTAGAAACTCAATTTCAGAACTATCCATACGCTGCTACACAATAATACTTGTATTACTTTTAAAACCTTCCAACTTAACCCAGGAACAATAGAGGGCGGAGCTAGAAACTGAGTGTCAGAATTACCTTCAAAACCTTCCAACTTAACTCAAGAACCTAACCCAAGAACAATAAAGGGCGGAGCTTGAAACTGAATGTCAGTACTATCAATACGCTGCTACATAATAATACTTGTATTACCTTCAAAACCCTCCAAACATGGCTTTGTTAATATATGTCCATGATGTGTGGCTTCCCAATCAATCCCTTCATTGTCTTTTGAATCTGGACAGACTGGAGATTCATCTTTGACTTTTTCTGTACCAAATGTCCATAAGCAAGGGAAAATACAAAATGAATTATTAATAATAATAGTCTTTTATTTAGCAAAACACCAAAAGGTCATAAGACCCATGAGAATACAAAACATATATACAAGGTTGGCAGCAGGTACATGACAAAGTTACGTGCACTTAATACGAAAGTACTATATCAATAGCAACGCAATATATATAATTGTAAACATGAGATATAGGGTCCTATAGAAACCACAGCGTCCAAACGCAATGGCATCCCAGGTTCGCAATATTTAATTAATTATACAATAAAAAAGACAAAATACAACAGAAAGGGTGGTGAAGACAGGGTTACCGACTTGGAACGGTCAGTAGGCAGTAAGGCCTACAGGTTAGCTTGCATCGATTTTATGTTGTGTACACAATCCTTGCTATTATCCTGTCTTCAGCGCCCAAATAGACAAGACAGTGTAAACAAAACTACATCACATCTAAAGGCATTCTCTAACAATAAAGCCCACATCCAGAGAAACTAACTAAAGAAGTGTTAAAGCTATATAAAATAAGTAAGATACATCTAAGGATGTATCCAGAATTGTACTGAACAACCACAGCAGTTGCAGCCAAAGAGAAAATCAATCTAGGACACGACGAGAAAACCCGAGGGAGGAAAGTTCATGCACCTACCTCACTAAGTGCATACAGAATATAGCAATTCATTATTTTTATTATTTATGTTATGTTCTTTTTAAATATACTTTCCATCGCATACTATTTGCGGAGAAGAGGACAAGCATTTAAGTACTTATTAACTTTATTTCACCGTTTTACAGAAAGCTAAAATGCACTTAACATAACACCACTGTCTTTTGGACACTATTTACTAATATCTAACAAATTGAGCACTCTTATCTCAAAGGCTTTAAAAACAAGATACTACATTATTATTTCTTTTTTTTAAATATATTTATTTAAACATACACCGGTTATAAACCTACTGACGAGCTATTTATATAACTTACATATTTGAGAATCCCAACTCTGTAGACATAATAACCATGGTTTTAATCAGCCAGACCAAAACCCAAAATTGTAGCGTCGAATTAAGAGTTGCCAACACATAATTTATTTTACAAATATTCAATCACGGGTGATTTTAGAACTTGTGAATAAACTTTTACTTTTAATCAACAAATATACATTATTATATGACCTAAGCACCTGGATAGACTAAAACTTGTTCTATTTCTAATAAACCAAATATTAATTAAAATTATTTGTCGTGCTTCATTTCTTTTATATTCAAGTGCAAATACCTTTCGCACAGAATGGCTTGTTTCCGCTCCATATTCCTGATGACAGACAAGTTCTAACAGAGTAACCGACCAATGTATAACGGACGCCACATGTATAAGTAGCAGCAGATGTATACGTTGTTTGGCCTTCTTGCAACAAGGACACGTTGCCGTGATTTGGATTAGCTAAGTCCCCGCAATCTAGATCAGAGTATAATTTTTGTTTACTAATAATGTATGGGAGAGAATGTGTTTATCATATAACATGGCTTTTGGGAGTGTAATAAAGCCATGACTTATTTCTCATAATGCACTAGTGTATTATGGATGCTAATGAGGACAGAATCACTGTGTTTGTGTATAGTAAAACATTTAATCCCAATTGTTTGCATGATATATCAGACGATACGTTCAAACACTTAAATAATTATCCTTATTTAAAATCTTACTTTATAAATTGCATGTTAGTAACGATACAGTTAGTTTAAAGTGTCGAATTTTTTGTACACGAAGTAGGTGATAAAACTAAAGCAAAAATGATGGAAACATACTTGTAAAGTTATCGAAAAGCGTTCTCATTTCAATGAAAAGGGAGGTTATTTTAAAATTACGAAATTTGGAAAGATTTTGTTTGAGAATAACAACCGTTTTTGCACACATTCAGCGGTTTTTAAACAATGACAGAATGGGCGATTTTTGTCAATGCAAAACATTAAATTTGTTCAAAGCAATATGTTTGTATATGAAATAAGTTGTTTTTAATATATGGGATGTAAATCTGATACTTCCCTTAGAAAATAATAAAATAACACATCTTTATTTCTTTTGGTGGGGGTGGGAGCGGGGAAGTGGGGGGCTGGTGCGTGTGGGGGAATTGCATCCTTAAATAGCATTTCTAGTATCTTCAAACAATTATAGTCCCTAACCTCAGTACCTATACATCCATCCTATTTTTGTGTAAGCTAAATCAAAGTTTAAGAAGTTTAAATTTAAGCAAGCAATGCAATTTAGATTATATTACAATTACATATTAAAATGGTACCTTTTTATTTAATATTTTTTTATATACAAAAAATCATATGAATACATGTATAGCAGATGTTAAACGTGACTAAATGAGAATTAATTAAAATATATTTTTTTAAAATTATACTCTCTGTATACTCAGAAATATGCACACTTTATGCATATAAGATTTCAATTAACGCTATCATCCTTGGTAACTAAGTATGGTAAAAATAAAGGAACACAAAAGACAGGTGTGAGTTGAGATTGGGCATTTTATTATGCCTATTAAACAACGTAATATTTACAGTACTAAATATTAAAGACATTTCAAATATTTTTAACATATCTGGGATGAAAACAACGCCAACAATAACTATTAAAAACATTTCAAATATTTTTAACATATCTGGGATGAAAATGAAAAGTTAAATCCAATAAAAACATTAAAATAAATTGAAGAATACACATAAATATGAATAAATGAAATGAAAAGTTAAATCCAATAAAAACATTAAAATAAATTGAAGAATACACATAATTATGAATAAATGAAAAACTAAGCAAAAGCCGATGAAAAGGTGAAACTTTCACAGTGGCGGAGGAAGGGAGGAGGTGGACGTCTGAAATTTTTTCTATGACTTTCCTCCTCGGGAGACTGCATAGAAAGGCAGTGGAAAAGTGTGACGTCATGGACTACCACGTGATATCCGAAACCAATATCATTGGCTAAAGCTAATTGTTTACTACATGTATTTATAGATGTATATACAAGCCAACACTAAGTTCCATCTTATAGATGTATATACAAGCCAACACTAAGTTCCATCTTCACGCATAAATTATTTTATACTCTAAAACTTATTTATGCATATAAGATTTCAATTAACGCTATCATCCTTGGTAACTAAGTATGGTAAAAATAAAGGAACACAAAAGACAGGTGTGAGTTGAGATTGGGCATTTTATTATGCCTATTAAACAACGTAATATTTACAGTACTAAATATTAAAGACATTTCAAATATTTTTAACATATCTGGGATGAAAACAACGCCAAAAGTTTACCTATGGAATGATTCCATAGGTAAAATACGCCCAGATTAGCAAGGATGATAAAGTGTAATGTGGTTTAGACAGGAAAAAACAACAACAACAACAAAATAGAAAAAAAAAAAAAAATACAACTAACAAATTACCTATACTTAACTGGTAATAATTCTCAAGACCTAACAATTGGCCATGGTTTAACAAACTACATTGTAATCATTATACCAGCAAAATTGAAAAACATGAAATAACATTATGCCATTACAAATATTAAGTGTAATATAGCAATCCATAAACTGTTAACTATAGTTACCGTCTCGAACGGTTACTTAACTGTAAGTCTTATATACAGAAACTTTTGTGTCCTTAATTGTTCCTACAAGTTACCGTCTCGAACGGTTAACTTAATCGTTATTGGCAGAAACACATATGCAATGAAATTGCTGACTTGGATAACCCACACATACAATGTCATGTTCACCATTGTTTACTATTTCATAATTTGCCAGTTAACAAATTAATTGTACATGAATGATACCACTGTTGTTGCCGTCTCTAACGATCAACCGATTAAAGTTCAAGTTTGGTTCGAGGTGTGCTCTAGCTTTAAAAGTTTGGTCCATTATTTAGAAATAAAAAAGGTAACCCCGTTTCAGCTCGTTTCTTTCGCTCCTTACTCCGTCGCTGTGTTTTAGACAATGACCTTGACCCGAAATTGTACACAGCTCACTCTTTCCGGATTGGGGGAGCCACTTTTGCGCATGACAATAACTTGTCAAACACACAAATACAGCATTTAGGTAGATGGCGGTCTCAGGCTTTTATAAAGTACATCCGGCCACTGGCCCGGACTGGACATATGGTTTTATTTTTCGTTTTATGAAGAACAATTACAGCGGAATCGCCCTGTGAATGTTTGAAAGACTTCATCTTGATTGTAGCGCGAACGACTTTCGAATTTCGAAAAGAGAGCGATACATTTTCTCGTTGAATAATATTTGCATGACCTAATTCGGTATAGGTTATTTCCCGTATTCGAAGTAGTGCAAAAAATGCTACTAAAAACATAGTTTTAAAAAGCTGCCTTTTGTAGACATTATGAATGTGCCGATCGAGCGAACTTGTAAAAGATTTCAGAATAGTTAAAGTTATCCCTTGGCGCTTATCCAATTGATTACCTTTCCTGATACTGTGTAAGAGCTTTTGGATGACAAATGACTTTACAGGCTTTTTTTAAAACCATTTATGCGATGCAAATATGTCAGGGCCGAAATGAATGATGTAATCGAAGCGGGCTTAAGGCCTGAGTCATGTTTAACAGCAATAAATTGAGCAAGTTTATGAACCGATATAGGTAAAAGGGGCTGCGTGGTATAATAAGTTGCGTGAAATCTTTGATAATGACGAACAGTGTTTTGGTAAGCGGACTTTGTTGAAGGTGCCAGCGAATTTTGTAAGATCTGCAGAACTGTTTTATTCAATGATGCAGTAGCAGACTTTCTGGAACGACGGTGGGCAGTTGATCCATGTGAGGAGCCAGTTGCCGGAATCGATTGATCCAATCCTGAAACCATGTTGGTGTGTTTGTGTAACAAGTCCCGATAGCCCGAATTATCATCTGACCAAACACTTTCGTCAGATGATGAGTCCGACGAATGTTGTCGGAAATGGTCTTGATGTTGCCTCCTACGTTGACGAGGCTGTCTCCTGTGGCGTTCATAGGGTGAAGAAGACCGCATTGCGACACTGTCGCTGTCCGACGTGGCCGTTTCATCTGAAAGATATAATGACATTATTAGAAAGAAAAGAATGTACCATAAACACGATCCCGTGAAATCATGATATGTACATTATCATCATAGCCAGTAAGATCGGATAAAGAATGTACAATTAAATTGTGCATGTACATTAGTAATGTATATCTATCATCATAGCCAGTAAGATCGGATAATGACAATACAGGTTACTTGTGATATGTACAGTTAACATCATAGCCAGTAAGATCGGATAATGAAGACACAGATAATTTGTGTTATGTACATCTGTCATCATAGCCAGTAAGATCGGATAATGACAATACAGGTTACTCGTGACATGTACATTTATCATCATAGCCAGTAAGATCGGATAATGACTGCATAATTAAGTGGTGTTCTGTACATTTATCATCATAGCCAGTAAGCATAAGAACCCATAAGATCGGGTGATTATTATGATACACATTTAAATGGTGGTATAATGAACCCACACCCAACACTGTCAGTCCGAACAGTGTAATCAAGAGATGTATTTTTTGATCAAACTTTTTAAATATTGGTTCGAGTCCTGTAAAACTAATGATTGTATAAACCGTATGCCATACTTTTTTGCCAAATGGCTCAACATGGAAACATTTGTTGTTAGTGGGTATTGAATCTGTTTTGGTTTATCGGTGCAACTAATGCCATTTTAAGTGGGGCAAATTACAACACCTTAGTTGAACAACAGCCAACAGTCATCATAGCCAGTAGGATCGGATAATGAAGACACAGATAATTTGTGTTATGTACATCTGTCATCATAGCCAGTAAGATCGGATAATGACAATACAGGTTACTCGTGACATGTACATTTATCATCATAGCCAGTAAGATCGGATAATGACTGCATAATTAAGTCGTGTTCTGTACATTTATCATCATAGCCAGTAAGATCGGATAATGAAAAACATTTAAATAGTGTTATGTACGTTTATCATCATAGCCAGTAAGATAGGATAATGACAATAAAGATAAATTGTAGCATGTACATTTAGCATAAGAACCCATAAGATCGGGTGATTATTATGATACACATTTAAATGGTGGTATAATGAACCCACACCCAACACTGTCAGTCCGAACAGTGTACATTAGTAATGTATATCTATCATCATAGCCAGTAAGATCGGATAATGACAATACAGGTTACTTGTGATATGTACAGTTATCATCATAGCCAGTAAGATCGGATAATGAAGACACAGATAATTTGTGTTATGTACAACTGTCATCATAGCCAGTAAGATCGGATAATGGCAATACAGGTTACTCGTGACATGTACATTATCATCATAGCCAGTAAGATCGGATAATGACTGCATAATTAAGTCGTGTTCTGTACATTTATCATCATAGCCAGTAAGATCGGATAATGAAAAACATTTAAATAGTGTTATGTACGTTTATCATCATAGCCAGTAAGATAGGATAATGACAATACAGGTAAATTGTAGCATGTACAATTAGCATAAGAACCCATAAGATCGGGTGATTATTATGATACACATTTAAATGGTGGTATAATGAACCCACACCCAACACCGTCAGTCCGAACAGTGTAATCCATAGATGTATTTTTTGATCAAACTTTTTAAATATTGGTTCGAGTCCTGTAAAACTAATGATTGTATAAACCGTATGCCATACTTTTTTGCCAAATGGCTCAATATGGAAAAATTTGTTGTTAGTGGGTATTGAATCTGTTTTGGTTTATCGGTGCAACTGATGCCATTTTTAAGTGGGGCAAATTACAACACCGTAGTTGAACAACAGCCAACAGTCAGGTATCAGACGTCGAGAAATATTCAGTGTGAATGACAAATGCATACACCTTGATAGAATACACAAATCTAACCCCGGACAAAACGAGATACCATTGGTTAATCTATAGTGAAAAGGATAATAAAATATTAATACATATCTTTACAAAATTGAATTGTTATTCAGTGTTGTAACCACCGCTGCCCGAAGGTTGTGATAGAGCTTTCTCTGGCCAATGTTACTGAGATGCACACCATCCGAATGGAATGCTGTAGCCTTGGCATCTGGAGACCAAAAACCCTTGAGCATCCAAAAGGTTGCATTCTTCGTTGTAAGACTATTTATCATTCCTGACAGCAAACTATTTGTCTCATCCACTCGTTTATTAAACCACGGTATGTCAACTTGATGCCTTGAATGGCTTGACGGCAACCGATGTAATATCTGACAAACGATCACGTGTTGTAGATCAGAAATATGTAGCAACGAGTCAACGAGTTCCATAATATTTGCACAAACGTTCGATGGTGAAAAGTAAACTTGACTCAAGTCGTTTGTTCCGATAATAAGTATTACCTCTTTAGGATTGAAGTCCTCAACAGCCTCTACATTACGCCGTAATGAATTAATAGATGCTCCAGAATAACACTTGTATGGCAGCCATATTGTTCAATAACAAATGTCACGTGACGATTTGGTAACCACGAGACCGTCCACCGATAGCGTCGGTTGAAATACGCCGTGCGCGAATATCTAGGTCACACTCATATTTTCCAAGAAAATGTAACACAAAACACTGCATTTAATCACAATGTCCTACGAGCAGCAGTGTTAAACTCCGTCAATAAATAACTTAAATATTCATGAAGAGTTTACCATCAAATGTATAATTAAAACTTATATCCTTTCCGCATAAAAATTAAATAAGTTCTCCCAAAAACGTCTGAAATTTTTTCTATGACTTTCCTCCTCGGGAGACTGCATAGAAAGGCAGTGGAAAAGTGTGACGTCATGGACTACCACGTGATATCCGAAACCAATATCATTGGCTAAAGCTAATTGTTTACTACATGTATTTATAGATGTATATACAAGCCAACACTAAGTTCCATCTTATAGATGTATATACAAGCCAACACTAAGTTCCATCTTCACGCATAAATTATTTTATACTATAAAACTTATATATATTACATATAAATAAATATATATAGTGGAGAGCGTGTTGCAGTGGTAGAGCGTTGCACTTCAGATCGAGAATACATGGGTTTGAACCTCGCCGTGGCCCTGTTACAGGTATTTATCCTTAAGTAAGATATTTAATCCACATTGCTTAGTAATGGTTTTACACAGAAAACCATATAGAGTGATTAATATAATTTGCAAGAACTTGTTTCGCAATCGATGTAAACAATAAATATGTTTAAACTAAATAAGTAAGGGCATCTTCATATGTGCTTATACAGACACAGACGTGACAAGATCTACCTTCAGACAACAACCGAAGAATTCAGAGGTAAAACATACGCAACGCATACAGATATTGCACAAACTACACTATAAGTCACTTAGTAAGGCGATTCAAAATACGTTTCTTTAAGGTTACGTTCTGGAATACGTACGTATGTTGTCAAATATATGTTTTGCTTGATTTCTTTCACAATAGAAATACATACTCAAAAGGGGATCCATTGGAAGCAACACACACAAACAAGAGAGAAAAGTGGTGGACTCTGTTTTACTGAGTCTGTTCATGAGAGGTAATATGAGATGAAAGACCTCCCACGGCCCCTAGCACCGGCTTAAGTGGTATTCTACTTTAACGTGTATGTGACTACAAATAAACAAATTATTTTAGATAATCGAAGACACTTTCTAACCATAAAACGATTTTAAAAAGTAAATAATGCCTTACGTGATGGATTTTCAATTGCGATAATTAATTTCTTAATGCCAAAATGTCCCTTTTAAATACCAACATAAGGTTTTATATAAAGTGAAAAACATTTGCATTACAATTATTATTTTTTCCACTTTCTTAGATGTTTGGCTTATTTAACGACACATTGAATAATGTCAAGTGTCCGTTTAAAAACATACTAACCAACAAGTTTGCATGATGGTACCGTTCCGTCCCACGTCCCATCTGCCTTGCATTTGGAATTACTTTTACCCGAAAGTTTGCATCCCACATTGCATACGAAAATGGCGACAGCGTTAAAAGTTGTATCACGTGCAACAACCGAGCCGTTAACTGGTCCAACTGGTGTACCGCAGTCTAACGAACGTAGTAAATAATATTTAACTGAATTTGCCGAGATAAGACAATGCACTTAGAGGGATATATTATACTTTACAAATAGAAATAGAAATAGGTTATTCACTCAATTCATACATATACATGAATACATGATATACTATGAGTTCGAATGTTTAGCACATTTCAAACTACGAAAAACAAAGATATAATGGCACAAAATTGTATAACATAGTTTAAAACCCCATTTTACATAACTGATGTGCCTCGAGTCTCTAAATAACCATACTAAATTAGAACTAAGGGTTGCTTTTAGTAAAAATAAATGTCTCCCCTACAGGGGAAAGGTTCATACATCCGCCAAAATCATTAAACTTGAACACGGAGTGGATATGTGCAACTAGGCTTGGTAATGTTCATACCTACCAAGTTTCGTGAAAATTCAGGAAGCGGATCAGGAAAATCAGTCGGGACAAAGCTTATGTATTAAAACCTTTAAATGGTTTTAAAGAACCACAACTCCACCACATATCATTCAACCGGAACACAACAACGGTATGCGCAACTATGCTTGGTACTGATCATTCCTACCAAGTTTCATTGAAATCCAACCAGAGGTTCGGGAAAGCTAGTCCGGATAAAGTTTATGTATAATGGCCCATAACTCTGTCAAATATCGTTAAACATGGCAACTAGGCTTAATACTGATCATCCTTGCCAAGTTTCGTTAAAATTCGGCCAGGTGTCAGCAGCACTAGTTTGGACAACGTTTGTGTATTAAAACCTGTAACGGGCCATAACTCCATCAACACCTATTCAACCGGAAAACGGTGACAATAGCACAACTAGGCTTGGTACTCATCATCCCTGCAACGTTTCTCTGAAATCCGGCTGGGTTTCAGTAGAGAACTAGTCCAGACATAGTTTGTACAGTAAAACGTTTAAAGGGCCATAACTCCGCCAAAAATCTTTCAACCGGAACATGGTGATAAATTGCACAACTAGGCTTGGTTCTGATTATCCTTGCCAAGTTTCGTTGACATTTGGCCAGGGGTTTAGCAGAACTAGTCGGGACAATGTTTGGATATTAAAACCTGTAAAGGGCCATAACTCCATCATCAACACTCATTCAACCGGAACACGGTGATGATATGCACAACTATAAGCTTGGTACTGATCATCCCTGCCATGTTTCTCTGTTATCCGGCCAGGGGTTCAGGAGAAAAAGTCCTGACAAAGTTTTTGTAGTAAAACATTTAAAGGGCCATAATTCTGCCAACAATCATTCAACCGGAACATGGTGAAAATATGCACAACAAGGCTTGATACTGATCATCCTTGCCATGTTTCGATGAAATCCAACCAGGGGTTCAGCAGAACTAGTTCATACAAATTATGTGTATTAAAATCTTTAAAGGGCCATAACTCCACTACAAATAATTCAAGGTGATAATATGCACAACTAGGCTTGGTACTGATCATCCCTGCAAAGATTTGCTGAAATACGGCAACATTGAGGCCTTATCATAAAAATCGATTGTAAACATCAATTTAACACATTTTTCAACAAGGCAAAGGCCATAACTTCGGTCTCACTAGTTCAATCAAGCTGGTTTTAGAACTTGACCGAGCTTTCATCTATATCAATAATCGGGCTAAAGTTGGTAAATATAGGGTGCAAAATGGAGGTGCTAGAGTGTTGATAAGACAAAATTGAGCAATTTTCGTTAATTCAAGGGCAATAACTCCGGTATTATTGGTCCGATCCTGCTGGTTTACAAATTCCTCCGAGCTTTCATTGATATTAATATTCTGGTAAAGATTGGTAAAGATCAGATGAAAAATGGAGGCACTAGAGTGTTGACAAGATATAACATATTTCGTTAATTCAAGGGCAATAACTCTGGTGTTACTTGTCTGGTCTGGCTCGTTCGAGCTTTCTTTAATATTAATAATCTGGTAAAATTTGGTAAAGATCGAATGAAAAATGGAGGCTCTAGAGTGTTGACAACACACATATAGCAATTTTCGTTAATTCACGGGCAATAACTCCGGTACAACGAGTCTGATCCGGCTGGTGTTTGAACTCATCTGACCTTTTATTAATATTAACAATCTGGTATAATTTGGTAAAAAAAGTATGATAATGGACCTTTGGAAACGGCCGAGCACGACACATACGAAATATTGCAGTCTCGGTTTGATTGAGACTGTTCATGAGCGGTAGTGAAATATGCTGGCTACCGCTCACGCCCTCTAGCCCCGGGTTGAGCAGAACTCAATATTCATAAAATCAACAGTACACAATTTTAACCATCCCAAAGATGGCATGCATACGGCGGTGGATATGGAGTTATATGCTTCCCCATGTCGTACGGCGTATGGTCCCAGTATCTAATAAAATTAAATGCCCCGAAGAGCGAAATAAAAATAATGGAATTTAGTTGGGAGCAGCGGTTATGAAGCCTGCGTATCACAAGTAACAGCCAAAAGATTAAATTAAAAAGCAGACAACATATCCTATAAGTGGTTAAACAATACCCAGAGCCTTTTATAGGCCGGAGTAGTGGAACCACCGAATCAAAATTAAGTAAGAAAACAAAAGAAATTGAAAATGTACCACCGATAACTAAATATAAGTATCGGGCTCAGCGATCTCCAAAGATCGAATGAATAACAGTACTGATTGCAAGCGCGGGGAGACGTTTTACTGCCGCCACACTGCACAAGCAAGATCGGATAAAAATCGAAGGTTCTAGAGTGTTGACATCAGAAAATTAACACATTTTTAAATAATTCAAGAGCAATAACTTCGGTGTTACTGGTACGACCTATCTAGTTTTCAAACTCGTTCAAGCTTTCATTGATATTAATTAGGCTGGTAAAGTTTGTTAAAGATCGAGTAAAAATGTAGGCGCTAGAAGTGTTGAGAAAACAAAATATAGCAATTTTCGTTAATTCAATGGCAATAACTCCGGTATTACTGCTTCGATATGGCTGATTTTTAAACTAGTCCGAGCCGTTATTGATATTAATAATCTGGTAAAGTTTGGTAAAGATCGAATAAAAAATGGAGGCACTAGAGTGTTGACAATACAAAATATAGCAAATTGTGTTAATTCAAGGGCAATAACTCCGATGTTACATGTCCGATCTGGCTGGTTTTCAAACTCCTCCGAGCTTTCAATGATATTAATAATCTGGTAAAGCTTTGTAAAGATCGGATGAAAAACGAAGGTGCCAGAGTGCTAACATTAAAAAGTTAACAAACGACGGACTAAATACCATCGTATACATTGGCCAGCATAACTAAAAAGGAAACAGAAACAGAAGCAAAACAGATAAAACTATTGTACTTAAGGTTGGACAGTGCCAAAACAGTTTTTAACAGAAAACGAAATATGTTTAAAAAAAGTGGTGTTAACTCTTTATCCTAACTTACCTACGACTTCACAAACTGGGATCGGTCCACTCCAGAAACCGTTTTCCTGACATCGTGCTACGTCTCTGCCATTGACCCTATATCCCTCTTCACATTCAAATGTGGCCAGCGAGTCCACACTTGTGGTGTTGAACTCTACATATCCATGGATAGGTTCATCTGGGGGACCACAATCTAATGAAAAATACAGCTTATGTTTATGAGCATATGTAAGAAATAAATGAATTATTTTGTAAAGCAACGACTTATTTAGTTCGCAATATGTCAGGAATAGCGCGAAATAGATATATGTAACGTAACGTCATCCTTATTATTAAGTAACGTCCTGTGTGCACGACGTCATTATTTACATACGTTGTTGACGGTAATCTAATCAGTTTGAATATATGATAGCAAAGTGTAAAGATAGATATAAAAAAATCGAACAGGAAAAGCATCACTCAAGGACGACTGTCAACCACAAACACACGCAGAAACAAAGAACACATTTAAAGATGAATAAAAGGCTAAATAAGACATCAGAAACACAAAAGGGTTGACAAAAGGGCTACCGCCTTGGAACGGCCAGTGGCAAACAAGGCCGCTGGGGGTTTAAACCGGGTTCTAGGATGCACCAAACCTAACACTTACCCTACTGTCAACCCAATGAAACGGGACAGTGTAAATAAAGGAATCCCAGCCATAAACTATTCACTAACCAACAAGGCAGCATTAATAGGCAATACAAGTAGATGCTCGTGTATATATAAATACAAAAAAACAATAGCCTAGAAAGCCACAAAGAATGTACTCAATGACTTGGCAGAAGCCAGATCAACAAGAGAATAAAACTATTGAGGGCACGACAAGACGTGTTTGCTTCACTTACTCCAAACCTACCACTCTACGATACGATTACATTTTGCTTAGTTTGAATTAAAAAAAAAATTAAATTAGTAAAACAAAATTGGTAATTTGATTTGGTAGCATATTTGTGGCAATACGTTGACATATTTTCAATTATGATTTGTAATATTACATTATTCATGAACTGCTTTATACAAATAATTTTTTTATTTTTATAATAAAACATGAAATAGATGAGAGATATACCTATACAATTTTTTTAGTGGACAAAAGTCAACAACTCAAATTCCAAACCATTTGTTTAATGCATTGTTTGTTAGAGAATCTAACCTGGCGAGGATATCTGTATTTACACTGTCCCGTTTTATTGGGATGACAATAGGGTAATAAGAGTGAGGTTTGGTGCACCCTAGTAACCTGGTTTAAACCAATCGCGACCTTTTTATGCCACTGACTGTTCCAAGACGATAGCGTTATCGTCAACAATTTTATGTTGATGATGTCATATCTTGTCTTGTATACATTTATGCAGTTGTTGTTTGTTTCTGTGCGTGTTTGTGGTTGACGTTGTCCTTGAATACTACATTTCCTGTTCGCTTTTTATATATACTTGTTATATATATACCGGTAATCAACCGATGTTTGATTTCAGATCAGACTGCTTTGAAAAGATCTTGAAACATATTCCACAGCAATGCACTTATTCAAATGTTTCCTTCCACACACAGAATCACACTTTCCCTTGCCACACATTTAATCACACTTTCCCTTGCCACACACTGACTCACACTTTACCATGACACTCACTGAATAACAATTGCATTTGACATTCACTGATTCACCATATCCCTTGACATAACACTTACTGAATCAGACGTTCCCATTTTATTCACACTTTCACTTTACATTCACCGATTCAAACTGTCCCAGGAAATGAACAGATTCACACGTTCCTTGACACGGCGCACTGATTCACAATTTCCCTTGACATAACACATACTGTAGTATACATTCTATTGACATGCGCTGAATCACACTTTCCTTTGACATACACGGAATCATACTTCCTTTGACATAGACTGAATCACGCTTTTCTTTGACATAGACTGAATCACACTTTCATCTGACATACACTGAATCACAGTTTCCTTTGATATATACTAAATCACACATTCCTTTGACATACACTAAACCACACTTTCCTTTGACATAGAATGAGTAACACTTTCATCTGACATACATCAAATCACACTTTTCTTTAGCATACACTGAATCACACTTTCCTTTGATATACAATGAATCACACTTTCCCTTCACACGTACTGAATCTCAATTGCCCTTATGATGCATTGAAACATGATTTTGCTTGACATAAACAGATTCACAATATCCCTTGACACGCATTGCTTCATACATTCCCATTTGATTCACACGTTCCCTTGACACGCACTGAATCACACTGTCTCCTGACACACACTGAAGCAAAAGTCAACAACTCAAATTCGAACACAAACACATTGTTTAACAACTCAAATTCGAAACCAAACACATTGTTTAATAAGTTATGATCTGTTACCGGCTAGTCGAGATTGTTCTCGTTAACGTATGCATTCAACAATGTGTTAATACAGTCACATACTTTTTAAAGTGATTATTTAATGATGTAATATCAGCTGCTCTAATGGAATGGCACGTGAGGGAACACATTTTTTAACCTAAGTATTCGCCGCAGTTGTCACGTCCTTAGGAACTATTGCCTTATCCTTGGGTTTCACGCCGTATGATACATGTTTTGTTTGTGAACTACTACTACTACTACTGGCAAAGTATTGCTGATTGATGTTTGGTTTTAGCGTGTGTAAATGTTTTGATAGCTCTGTCATTGTGAAACAAACATTACTTTATATTTATATTTCTCTATTATTAGAGTTACGTTTACCATAAAGATCATCAATTGACCTTTGATTTAATACCAGATATGTTTCAATTTATCTTCGAACATATTCCACAGAAATGCACTGATTCACAATTTTGCATTGACACACAGTGAATCACATTTGCCCTAGAATCACACTTAATCACACGATCATTTGAATCACACTGAATCACTCTTTCCATTGACACAAATTTAATCACACTTTCGATTGACACACGCTGAACAACCATTCTTTTGACACACACTGAATCACACTTTTCATTGACATAACACGTTTCCTTGACCCTCACTTATACTCACGTTTTCCTTTGATTTATATTTTCAGTTTCCATGCAGTGATTTAAGATTTCCATAGAAATGCACTGATTCACACATTCCTTTGACACGCACTGATCTACAATTTCCTTTGACATAACCCATACCGCATAACCCTTCCCCATTAAATACACTGATTAAAACGTTCCCTTGACATGCACTGATTCACAGTTGTTCTTGATACGAAATGATTCACACTTTCCCTTGACACGTACTAATTCACTCGTACCCTGTATTAACACTTATTCACGCTTATTCAAACACATACATTGACCCCCACTTTCCCTTGGCATACTATAATTCACACTTTTCATTAACACGCCCTTGGTTCACACTTTATTCTAATCTGGTATTGCAGTCACTTGAATAGATGTTTATGTTAGTTCCATAAACAAGACATTGAAGTTAACATAGTTTTCATTTTGAATAAACATACTGACCTACAATAGTGCATGTTGGTACCGTCCCCTCCCACGTCCCATCTGCCTTGCATGTGGAATTGCTTCTACTGGTAAGTGTGTACCCAACATTGCATTCGAAAATGGCGACAGCATCAAACGTTGTGTCACTAGCAATGGCCAATCCGTTGAATGGGCCAACTGGCTGACCGCAATCTTATGGCAATTGTAATTAAATATAACACACAAAATTAATAATCTGAATATTGGGGACGCATGTGAAGCACTAGGCTGACATGTTGTTAATTATGGTGTTAAACTACATTAGTTATAAACTATTTACGACAAGCTATTTATTGTTGGAAAAACAAATATATGAGAAACTTACATATAAAAGTATGTTGTTGTTTTTTTAAAACAAATCAACAACACAAATTAGAGAGCAAATATATTTTTTAATATTTCATGTTTCGTTGTTCCTAATTCAGACATTCCAAACATCGTTAATGGCAATATATGTTGATCTGTTTGATTGATTGACTGAGGACGTCACTGCTGGGATATTTCTGACACATTACTCGTACTGCGCAAATGCTCTGTGCGAAACTGTTGCCAAATGATATTATTTACACTTCTATACAGTACATTAATTTGTGTATAAGAAGTGATCGATTCAGGTGTTCATCAATTTAATGTGTCAAAGTATGTCACGGCTTGGGCATCATATTTATTTTAAAAACAGTGAAATGCCTAAATATATATGCACTGTATATTGCCACAGCTTTTGACTTAAATTGCATTTTTTCCTTTGCTACGGCTCAAACGATTTAAAAGAAAAATATTCTGGTTTTCAGCTAAAATGATAAACAAAACAGAAGCAAAACAGATACAAACAATGGTACTTAAGGTTGGTCAGTGCCAAAACAGTTTTCAACAGAAAACGAACTATGTTTAAAAAATGTGTTGTTTTACACACACATTTACCTCACACTTACCCTACTGTCTTTATTCTAACTTACCTACGACTTCACAAACTGGGATCGGTCCACTCCAGATACCGTTTTCCTGACATCGTGCTACGTCTCTGCCATTGACCCAATATCCCTTTTCACATTCAAATGTGGCCAGCGACTCCACACGTGTGGTGTTGAACTCTACATATCCATGGATAGGTTCATCTGGGGGACCACAATCTAATGAAAATTACAGCTTATGTTTATGAGCATATGTAAGAAATAAATGAATTATTTGGTAGAGCAACGACTTATTTAGTTCGTAAGATATCAGGAATAGCGCGAAATAGATACATGAAACGTAACGTCATATCCTTAGTATTAAGTAATGTCGTGTGTGCACGACGTCATTGTTGATATATGTTGTTGACGGTGATCTAATCAGTTTGAATATATGATAGCAAGGTGTAAAGATAGATATAAAAATCGAACAGGAAAAGCAGCACTCAAGGACGACAGTCAACCACAAACACACACAGAAACTATGAACAAATTTAAAGATGAAGGCTAAATAAGACATCAGAAACACAAAAGGGTTGACAATAGGGCTACCGCCTTGGAACGGCCAGTGGCAAAAAAGGTTCCTGGGGGATTAAATCGGGTTCTAGGGTGCACCAAACCTCCCACTTACCCTACTATTAACCCAATAATACGGGACAGTGTAAATAAAGAAATCCCCGCCATGAACTATTCTCTAACTAACAAGGCAGCTTTAATAGGCAATAGAAGTAAAACACAAAGATGCTCGTGTATATAAATACAAAAAAACAACAATAGCCTAGAAAGCCACAAAGAAGGTACTCATTGACTTGGCAGAAGCCAGATCAACAAGAGAATAAAACCATTGAGGGCACGACAAGACGTGTTTGCTTCACTTACTCCAAACCTACCACTCTACGATACGATTACATTTTGCTTAGTTTGAATTAAAAAAAAAAATTAAATTAGTAAAACAAAATTGGTAATTTGATTTGGTAGCATATTTGTGGCAATACGTTGACATCTTTTCAATTATGATTTGTAATATTACATTATTCATGAACTGCTTTAGACAAATGATTTTTTTATTTTTATAATAAAACATGAAATAGATGAGAGATATACCTATACAATTATTTTAATGGACAAAAGTCAACAACTCAAATTCGAAACCATTTGTTTAATGCATTGTTTGTTAGAGACTATAACCTGGCGAGGATATCTGTATTTACACTGTCCCGTTTTATTGGGATGACAATAGGTTAAGAGTGAGGTTTGGTGCACCCTAGAACCTGGTTTAAACCACTCGCGGCCTTTTTTTGCCACTGACAGTTCCAGGACGATAGCGTTATCGTCAACAATTTTATGTTTGTGATGTCATATCTTGTCTTGTATGCATCTTTGTAGTTGTTATTTGTTTCTGTGCGTGTTTGTTGACGTGGTCCTTAAATACTACATTTCCTGTTCGATTTTTATATATACTTGTTATATATATATATACCGGTAATCAACCGATGTTTGATTTAAGATCAGACTGCTTTTAAATGATATTTAAACATATTCCACAGCAATGCACTTATTCAGATATTACCTTCCACATACTGAATCAAACTGTCCCTTGCCGCACACTGAATCACACGTTCCCTTGACACATACTGAATCATGCTTTCCCTTGCCACACACTGACTCACACTTTACCATAACACTCACTGAATAACACTTGCATTTGACATGCACTGATTCACATTTTCCTTTGACATAACTCTTACTAAAACAAACGTTCCCATTTGATTCACACTTTCACTTTATATTCACCGATTCAAACTGTCCCAGGAAATGAACAGATTCACAATATTATATGTTATGATCTGTTACCGGCTAGTCGAGATCGTTCTTTTTAATAACGTATGCATTCAACAATGTGTTAATACAGTAACATACGTTTTAACTTGATTGTGATGTAATATCAGCTACTCTAATGAAATTTTACGAAATGATTCACACTTTCCCTTGACACGTACTTATTCACTCGTAACCTATATTAACATTTATTCACGCTTATTCACACACATATATTGACCCCCACTATCCATTGGCATGCTATAATTCACACTTTCCATTAACACGCCCTGGTTCACACTTTATTCTAATCTGGTATTGCAGTCACTTGAATAGATGTATATGTTAGTTCCATGAACAAGACATTGAAGTTAACATAGTTTTCATTTTGAATAAACATACTGACCTACAATAGTGCATGTTGGTACCGTCCCCTCCCACGTCCCATCTGCCTTGCATGTGGAATTGCTTCTACCGGTAAGTGTGTACCCAACATTGCATTCGAAAATGGAGACAGCATCAAACGTTGTGTCACGAGCAATGGCCAATCCGTTGAATGGGCCAACTGGTTGACCGCAATCTAATGGCAGAGCTAAGAAATGTTATTAAATATAACACACACAATTAATAATCTGAATACTGTGGACGCATGTGAAGCACTAGGTTGACATGTTGTTAATTGGGGTGTTAAATTACAATAGTCATACACTATTTACGACAAGCTATTTATTGTTGGAAAGACAAATATATGAGAAACATACATCTAAAAGTCTGTTTTAAAAAAAACACTCAACAACACAAATTAGAAAGCAAATATGTTTTTTAATATTTGATGTTTCTTTGTTCCTAATTCAGACATTCCAAATATTGTTAATGGCAATATATATTGATCTGTTTGACTGATTGACGGAGGACATCACTGTTGGAATGTTTCTGACACATTACTCGTACTGCGCAAATGATCTGTGCGAAACTGTTGCCAAATGATTTTATTTACACTTCTATACAGTACATTAATTTGTGTATAAGAAGTGATTTATTCAGGCGTTCATCAATTTAGTGTGTCAAAACATGTTACGGTTTGGACATCATATTTATTTTAAAAACAGTGAAATGCCTAAATATATATGCACTGTATATTGCCACAGCTTTTGACTGAATTTTTTCTTTGCTACGGCTCAAACGATTTACAGCGGTTATGCATGTAAACAAATATGGCGGCCCCCATGGAAAGTTCTGTAGGGGAATCATGCTGAATTTTTAAATTTTAGCACATTGGACTTGGACTCACCTTGAACATAAGACACATATTTTGGAATTTGTATGTTCAGTTTTATGTTTTATATTCGGAAAAGGTTGCATTGTCGCCTATGGGAAATCAATTGGCTACACCACCGAAAAATTTATTGAACTTTATCGGCGGATGACGTCGACGTTAGCAACATATTATTGACGTCATAACTCAACGTCGCAATTAGTTATTTTTGTCTTCGGAGTCAGTTATTAATATTTAGCGATTATGGATATTCTTTCATTGAGAAATCCCCATCTTTCAACGATAAAAATGTAATAAAACCGTTTAACAATAACGTTTTAATAAGGCCGAGAACATTTGTCAGAATCATTTACACTATTATTATAGATAGACGTCATCGTAGGGTCCACAACATGTTAGATCATCGTACAATCAAAGAGGTAAGCATAGTGGTACATGTACATGGACCAAGTTTTAAATACTCAGGGTCATTACAGGGTCATAGCCTCTGTTGATAATCTTTTTAACAAGGTTGATAACGATTTTATCAAAGTGATCTTGACAAGTATGTTAATCACTTTACCCTAGAAGTCAGGTTAGGATAGTCCTTGTCGCAACAAACCATGCCAGCGAACTGTGGCCTTGCAATGTTAGTAAAACTATATTGAACAAAAAAAGAAACGTCTGCTGATGTTGATGCTAATTGTCTAGACAGCAATACAGGAAAGAAATAATGATGCTTTAAGGATAATTAGTCCAACAATAGTCCAAACGAAGATGTTTTTGAAAAGTTCAGTACACACGGGAGTTAGTCCCCTTTCTCTTAAAACATGCAGTTTGGCCACAAAAACAAATTAAATCTGCGAAAATTAAAGACATTTGTCCGAGACAATATTCTCTATATGTTCGTTTTCAAAATAATCACAAAATAACATAACACAGATTGTATAGATGGTAGTTTTGATTATGAACAATCATCACATTACCTCCCTTTAACATTTCCGTAACATCCATAAAAGAGGCAAATTTGAAACTGTTTAATGGGATATTTAGTACTCACTTACGTGTGCTTACAAACATCAAACATAGTTTTATTTAAACGCTGTTTAAGCTTTTATACGCCATCAAAACTGGATTATGGAAATACCAGCAAAAAAGTCGGACGTTTCCTTTTTTTTTCAGTATATATCCTTAGTCATGAAGATATTCGTAGGGATGTTATTTGAAACTATGTATAAATACTGTTATTGCTTTTTGCGCAGGTTTTATCCACTAACTCCGAAATTCAAAAGTTCAAAATAATGTTTGCCCAATTAATAACAAAACAACTCATTTGTATTACCTTATAAAGACACAAAAATACAAAAATATAAGAAATTACCTGTACTAAGTAAGCGATAGATGATATCAAATCCGCGGAATACTACGCCACTGTCAGATCTAAACACAAAATACAGGAGATTTCCCGAGCTCGTGTAGTTATAGGATGTCTCTCCACCGCGCATTTTTATCGCCAATGGATCACCATCCGAACCTACATGTAAACAAATACACAATGCTCTAAAGCAACAATGCAGTACATGACAAATATCTAAAAACACATTTTATCAGATTTTGGAGCTAAATATGTTTTAAAAAAACAAAAAGCTATGAAACGAAAAATGTTAACGTGGCATGATTCAAAGATACAGATAGATCAATAACAGTTTCCTATAATACAGCGTATTATGTTTAAACACAAGTAAAACAAGTATCTTCAGTGCATAAACTACTTGTTTAGTAAACTTAATTAACTATATGGTGTGTTTTTTTCGAAATAATATAATAATATAATAATTAGACAAGGACTATCACAACCTGACTTCTATGGTGATGTGATTTATAAACTTCGTAAGATTATTGGTCATGATCACTGTCATACTATCTTTGTTAAACTTGTTAAACATTTTATCAAAAGAGGTTATGACCCTATAATTTTGCAACCTACTGCATTCTTGTTGGTGGATCATTTTACAGTTCGCCACTATGCTTTCCTCTTCTTTAATTGTACGATGACCGGAGAGGATGTGGACACTATGATGACGCCTACCTAAAGCCCATTGGGACGGTGGCGTTTGATGTTTGTCTATGATATTTCTTGTCGTGCCCTTAATTGTTTATTCTCTTGTTGGTCTGGCTTTTGCCAAGTCATTGAGTACCTTCATTGTGGCTTTCTAGGCTATTGTGTTTTGTATTATATTTACACAAGCATATTTGTGTTTTACTTATATTGCCTATTGATGCTGCCTTGTTGGTTAGAAATTAGATCATGGCTGGGATTTCTTTATTTACACTGTCCTGTTTTAATGGGAAAACAGTAGGTTAAATGTGAGGTTTGATGCACCCTAGAACCGGTTTAAACCCCCAGTGGCGTACCTTGCCACTGACCGTTCCAAGGTGGTAGCCCTATTGACAACCATTTTGTGTTTGTGATGTCGTTTGTATTTATTATTACTTTTGCCTTCTTGTTTGTCTGTTTGCGTGTTTGTTTCTGTGGTTGAATGTCCTCCTTGAATGCTACTTTCCCTGTCCGAACTTTTTATATTTCTTTATCAAAAATTGCGGTAAATATGAACAGCATAATTCATTTTTTAAGAAGTGTGTGTTTGGTGACAATATGTTAAACGAATTCAAGATTGCTGTATTTCTATTAAAATATAGTAGTGTATGGACTAATTCTTGCATTTCATCTTGTCATCATTTAATTCTGAACTTAAAACCACGTAACTATACAACGATAGATCAAAATGAAGAGAGCGCTAACATATTTGAAGAGCGGTTCAATTTAATTGAAGAGAGTTGAGTTTCAATCTCAGTACTGAATTTCTCTTCGATTGAATTGAACCTCATTTCAATTTAATTTAATCTTTCTTTAATTGAATTAGACCTTTCTTCAAATAATTGAATAGAGGTTCAATTATTTGAGTTCACATGTTAATTTGGCGTTCCATATATATCTGGCTTTTTAATTCGATTTTGCATGAAATATTGAATGCGAAAAAATATGAATGCGAAACAAATACTAAAAAAAGAAGAAGATCATATAAAATCTATACTTACCGCCATCGTGGACAGAGAGACTGTCACAACACCGCTCTAGGCTAATTGCGTTTACTTCGAATATGATTTTATCCCTAGTTCGTGGTGCTGTTATTAACCAGGAACAATACGCATTGCTGGAATGATGATCAATTTGATCTCTTAAGGCACAAAGCTACACCGAACACAGTACAATGCTTTATTTCCCCACCCGCCTTTTTGCTACTGACAATTTTGTCAAAGCGCTAACCCTAAGGACAACACTTTTCTTACTTTTATTTTAAACTGTAGCTATATGCCATGTAATTGTTGTTTTAGATTAATTTTAAATATATGTTTACATGGAGCGGTGTCCAAAACTATTATAAACAACTGAAATGAATTGAACATATCAGTTCAAACATATCAACTCAACTGTGTGTTTTGTATGATTTCTTTCTGTGGATGCTGTGTGACCTACAATTATTTCGGGTCTGGCCAATAGGTAACCACTATACAGTAAAAAGATAGTATATTTGGGTCATTGCATGTCCTGAAAGTACTTCTTTTGCTCATACATTTACACAAAGAAAAGCATTCAACATTAATTAATACCTTACTATAATAAAAACGTAGAATATACTGACTGGGGTCGAATATATTGGGAAAAACGTGAGTGGATTATACAAAAGAAATACTTATTTATAAATCTATCATAGTTTATTAAAATACTCTGAGTATCGGTTATCGGGAAGGTATTAAACTTCAATACCTCTGACGACGTCACGTACATTAACCGTTAATACATCAATTTAAAAGCGTGAAAACATGTTAGGGGGCACTTCACAGTTAAACGTCCAATTATCAACAGAAAAAAACCATGACAAGCCCTTAGCATGAATCCATGAGCATAATAAATCACATCATCACTGGATCATTCATTTCGTTGAAGACCATTAAATTACCCATATGTGTATACCAAATAGGGTACGAACAAGCATTTTCTTTACAATTGTTGCCTCATTTACTTAAGATTACCCCAAACGCACACACGCACACACACACACAAACGCACACAAACACACACACACAAACACACTTCTCAAAACAAGCTTAAAATGCCATTTTACCAATTTTTCAAATGTCAATAAATAAAAATAAAACAAAATTTCGTCAGCATATCAGTGATATTTCTGCACTCATCATGATCTAGCATATCAGAAAATGCTAAAATGTACATACCTTCACCGGCTTTATAAAAAGTTATTCTAAATTGGTGAGGCAAAATTAGACAATTTTGCTGGATTTTGGAAGCTTTTGATAATTTTGCATTTGTCTATTTATAACCTCCAAAAATCCCAAAGAAGGCATATTCCACCATATCAAAATATACTTATAGGCACTCAAAACTGAAACACATGTACTTTATAATATATTTCATACCATCCATGGGTCTAAGAGAAGCTTAGTTGTTATCTTTCTGATTTACACCATATACATTCGTGCGAAACTGAGGACTGCCCCCTTAACCGTTAAGACGTTTTTTTAAACGTCAAATGCATGACAAGAACGTAATTGAGCGTTTTATTCAGAGGAAAGCTACGTTCCAACAACACATTTAAACATAAGGAAGCTGCGTCTTTATTTCGCTTGATGTTGAGAGATGGGCATATGATATAAGTGAGAATTTGTTTTAATGTTATTCAAACTTTGTGTATCATATAGTGGGAGATCAAACCCGGTTTTTGAGACTTGAAGCACATTAAGGCTCTTGGTAATGATAATCTTCAAGTACAGCTTACTAGGTATTGATCTGGTACATTATTACATGAGTTACAACCTATATATAGAAACAAAAATGGGCTGTTTTAGTGTAATACAGAACTGTCTCTGCTGTCATATTAGATTAGCGCGTGAACGCCGGACCAAAAATCCATATGAAGGGCCAAAAACCCATATGGCGGGTCGAAACTCCATATTAAATCTAGACTGCGTTACATACATTTAGCATTAAATTATAGATTTTTTTTAATAATCGACCACGAACCAGTCATATCGTGCATCGGCACGTGCATCCAACGACCACTGCGACAGTTGAAAATAGCAGCCAAATCCTCGCTACCCTATCAAGATTACCGTACTGCATGCAATCGAATTTAAGATGACGATACAAAGATGAGGACGGACATTAAATTATAAAACAATGAAATTGCAAAAAAATAACGATTTCACAAATATCACCACAATATGACGTGAAAAAAAGCTGTGACTGGCTCGGAGATGTCGAACGACTCAAGGAAATCCAACCTGAAGAACTAAATGTGCATTTAGAACTGTTTTCTTGACAATTGCGGAAAAAATATGGATCCAGGGCCAAACATTCTTTTTGCGTCTGTCATGCGATAATTTGGAATTGGAAGCAAATTTAGCAATCAATTTTATATGAACATACCGCTGGAATTCGAAGATAATGCTGACCCGCTTACCGACGAACGAAGAGATGATCATACTACGTACCTAACATTTTTTGGCGAAGGTGTGATAGCTTTAACATATTACATTATACATGTACATTATCAATGGCGTTGTTGTTTTTGATCGAACTGTACTGCCGTTCGGGCCTCAAAAGACAATTACATTTCAAATACAAAAATGATATATAAGGTCCTATAGAAACCACAGCGTCCGAACGCCAAGGCATCGTATGTCCGCACTGTACTGCAAACAAGAACTTGATAATAAAAACGAAAGAGACAAAAACAACAGAAAGGGTGGTGATGACAGGGTTACTGACTTGGAACGGTCAGTAGGCATTATGGCCTACTGGTTAGCTTGAAACGATTTTATATGCACACAATCCTCGCTATTATCCTGTCTTCAGCGCCCAAATAGACAAGACAGTGTACACAAAACTACATTCCATCAAAAGGAATTCTCTAACAATAAAGACCAGAAACTAACTAAAGAAACACATACAAAATAATAAACATCTCAGGATGTATCAAGAATCGTACTGAACAAGCATAGAAGTTGCAGCTAAAGAGAAAACCAATCTAGGGTACGATGAGAAAACCCGAGGGACGAAAGCTCATGCACCCACCTCCCTTAGATGGGGTTTCAGTAGGTACAATCATGCAGTCCTAAGAGGTAGTCCAGTCATCGCACAAGTTATTAGTGAAGCGTAATGACTGACTGTAGAGGGGTCAATCACTAAACATGCAATGCGCTGTAAAACCAAAGGGTTATATACCATTCCTGAAGAACTTCCTGATGAAACTTGTAAAGCGGTCAGGAAACCCGTTAGACTCCTTTCACTTTCGAAGTTTATAGACCACATCTCCATAAAATGAGGGTTGTGATATGCCTAGTCGCAGAAGTGTTTTAAGGTTGGTGTTGTACTTTTCCAGCAGGCCCTCGTTGCGGCGGTAGAATTTGGAGAAATATCTACGTAGTTTGCGATAACGAAAACCCTGCTGAAGAAGTTTACTTGTAATAACTTGATTTCGATCATTGAATATATAACATCATTACACGCTCTAGCAGGTCGAATGAGCTGGGAGATATACATCCCATATGAGGTAGCACGAGGTACATCTCCATCCAGGTGTGGATAGTTAACGATATTATAATTCAAATCATCTCTCTTATCATAGATTTTAGTATGAATAAAATCATTTGAAATCGAGAGATGAAGATCGAGAAATGCTGCTACTGTATCCGAACTGTTGGCGTTATTCAACGTGAGCTCTGGTGAATGTTGTTAACCATATGAGCAAACAACGGGTTATCAATATTGAGTATGTCAACAAGATACCAAGAAGTATTCCTAAAGACCTCAATAATTTCACCCTGGCTAGCAGGTGAAAAACTCAACATAAAATCTCTTTCATAGCAGTACAAAAACAAATCTGCAACAAGTGGCGCACAGTTAGTACCCATAGGAATACCAAAGTCATGAAGAAAACAATAAATGTAGAGCCTATAAGGGTATTTCCGACTATGAGGGTATGAAGTTGCTTGATAAAGCCTTTAAGGACTAACATTAATTTGTAGTAAGGTATACCTCATAGTATATGTCATCTATATAAAGGTTACATCCTTTTTCATTCCCAACCCGTTATAAACTTACAAAAAGCACAACCACAGACACCACCAGCATAATGAACACTTTTTTTTTATATTAAATTGCTCTTTTGTACGGGTGTTTGATTTTAACTGAACACTGAAAGTGTATCAGTTTGAATTGTTTCGTCACTTTCTATGTTATGCATGCAATGACTAATCAAGGGATGTAACTTGTTTTAATCACTGGAATTCTACTACTTAATGAGTTGTCTTGGGTAGTCGGTATTATCGTCCTAATTTCAGAGTGGTTGGATCATACCCGAACATGACAATAAATAAAGCCATTAACCTTTTCCGTCTCTTTTTAACTAAACCTGTTTAACATCAAAAGTGATTTTCTAGTATTAAAAGTGTTATATATAACTTAAATTAATTTAAATGACACCTTGTAAAATGTTTAATTTCTTGATTCGGGTACAAGCTCTAGGAAAAGGAATAAGTTAGAAAAAGTATACCCCATAAGAAGTAGCTGAAATCATCTCTCTTGACATGTCATAGATTTTTCTTCATATAATTTCTCCGTTTTCAATAGAGACATGTAAATCAAGAAAAGAAGCCATAGTATCAGAATTATTAGCTTGCTGAGTTGAAGTTCTTGTGATAGATAGTATAAACCATAGTAGAAAAGTAAGGATTGTCAATGTTCAATATGTCATTCAGATACATACCGAGAAGTGTCAATAAAGGCTTCAATTACACGAGACTCAACATAAAAAACTCTTTCATAGCAATACAACTTGTGTTTACCTGTACAATTATTGTACATTAAGTCATATTATATATATATATTCATAAACCCATGATGATTCGGTAAAGCACACACTTACTCCGGATAAGCTCCTGGATAGTTCGGCGAAGAAAAGTGCAATGGTGTTTTTGTTGCATTTAGGATCAATGGTTTCATATCGCTTGTACACTGACCATTCGCTGAAAGAAAGTATATGTAAGTTCGAATATATATTTGAAATAAGTTATAGTGATCTCTCAAGTTACAATAAATACTGAAAAATGGATCCCTTGGAAGCAACAAACGCAAACAAGAGTAACAGACCCGTTTTATTGCGTCTGTTCATGAGGGGGTAATATACGACACCATTGTGTACTGAAATACTTAATGGATTGGGCGATCTGTGCACCACATGCATTACAATCAATAATAACATGCCAGCTTTACTTCGGACCTTTTGAAAACAAATGCCGAATAGGTTTATCTGCAATATTAAAATTACCAGTATGACATGACCTGCCAGAGCATAGCAAAATGTTGATGTTTTATACTCACATTCTCAGGGGTGTTATTTTCTATGTCAAGGTCAGAAACTATTTTGTTGTTTTTAGTTGAAAATTATATTTCATATTGTTTTTATACAAATTATAGGACTTATTGATTTATTTAGGAATAGAATCAACAACATAATTATCTCGAAAAATACTTGGCATGTCAATAAAATCAGTATTTTAGAAAATGTCTGACGTGATCAGACTCCTTGTAAATATGGGGTCGCAGAACATGTTGCGCATAGCTTTGCATTATGGAAGAGGTGTTATACAATGGATCTACATGAATGAATCTTGTGTCTGCTTCCTCGTCGATCAACTTAAGTGAACCAATGGAACGAATAAATAGTATGTACATCAGCAACTGACGTAGTTAAACGCGATACAATGGAACGTCTGATGTTACCATTGCGTCTACGACCATGAAACCTAGATTTACGCTTTCGAATAGAAAAAAATAGGAAAATGACAATATTAGGAACTTTTGAAATATTTCCTAGTTGATAAATATCACCATTCAGGCCCAAAGGATAGGGTGTCTGTAAGTTTTTCATCCGCTTTAGTTCTACTCTTTGTCTAGCTATTATTATTATTTTTTAGTAACATCAATATCATAAATTAAGTTAATTGGAAAGTTTACAAATATAACGGGAATATAAGCTGCAAGGCTACAATACCATAGTTCATACGTTGCATTCTACATTTTACTATAAATGAATAAGTGTGTACTATGCAGTTGATTAAGGAATCATTTTTTATTATCTCGCGAAATGCAAAAAAAAAACGTTGTACGGACGAATGGCTAGCTATTTAGTGAACATCTTAATGTCAAGTCCATGGCTGGTACTCGTCGTGTGTTTAAACTATAAGTATATGAATGCAGCTCTGTAGTTAATGGAGACAATCGATGATTTCCATTTGATGTAAAGTAATCAAGTTATCTACCTTACTTCCCAGTTATAGGCAATTTTAGCTTCACTAAATCTAGGTATTATTTGGTCTAAATACATTTACAAATTTATTTGAATATGATTCATTGTTAGTCAGATCAGTTACATTTCAAAGTATTTTACACGCATAATAATATCCAATAGGTCAATAACATAATTGTTTGTAAGTATACCACTTAACAGATATAAGTACAACCTCTTAATGTTACATCTTTATGTTGTGTCTCATAGGTTTAACTGCATCAGGAAGCTTGAATCGTTATTATTAATTAAATGTATATTGATATGAATTAATTATTATTTGGGTCGCTTGTCACATTACGCGTTCGCGCTTTAATTCCATTAAGCCATGGCAAAGCTATTAGCAGGATATTATAACGGATATTTCGATAATAAAACACGTTCAAAAACATTTTTGTTGAACACAATGCGATAACCTGTTGAAAATTACTTATTAAATGTTTCAATTTTACAATATGCAAAACTTTTAAGCCGAAATTAAGGTTTAATTACATACCCCAGCCAACCTCGTTTTCGCTTCTTGAAGAAGGGGTTGGATGGGATATGAAAGTTAATACTCGGACCATGTAATGCGTTTCAGCCAACGTTTTTTATTTTACATTTACCATATTTAAGACTAGTACCTGAATAAAATGTATATCTGTGAAACACACATTTTAGTTGTAAGTAAAAATATTTAACTTTTCAAAATCGGTTGAGAAATCAAAGTACACAGTCATGCAAAAGTTTTTTTTGATAGGAATTTTCAATGCAAAATTCTGCTCGCGGCATCAAAAATTACTGAAAAATATATTTGCTATAATTTTCTTCCAAAAATGGTTTAAATATTTTGGATAAATGTACATTAAGATATTCTAATTTTTTTTATAGCAAAATGTAAAGGCTAACTGGAGTTATTTGAGGTTTGCTAATTTGCTCATTGCTAAGCAACAAGGAATTTACAGGGGAAAAGCATTTTGGATATAAAATATGTATTTCTCAACCGATTTTCAAAACTAAGATATTTGTTATTTCCACTAACATTTCCAGTTCTACGTAACATATAACTGATGTACATTGTCCTAAAATTTCTCGTGTAAATGCTGAAAAACTTTGGCTGAAACAAGCGCCCCGAACAATAAATAAGGTTAAATTTATTTGCATTTTGAATTTTATTTAATGCGACCGTTAAACGTCTAATATACTGTCGCAAAGAAACAAATGTTCAGTACTGTTTGACCCAATTCTGAAGCCAACTAATAAATGCGTTTTTTGCACGAAGAAGTATAAAACTTGACTAAAAAGAACAATGTCAACATGCTAAAGCAGATCATATTAATGCAGAAATGCTAATCCTTGGTAAAATGACGATGAAAATTGAAAACTCAAAATTTTATATAATGATATGCAAGCATGTTTAAAGTCAAAATGTCACTGAATTAATACATCGAGAACCTAATTTTGATGTTTGATAAAAATGTCATGATTGCCGTGTGTCCCTTTAACATGGCAACTATATTTTCTTGGTGAGATAGTTCTAGATTCGATGTATACTAATACATTTAATGCATATATTTCGGAGAAAAAAACGTTTTTTTCCCGTGAAAGGATAGTCATAATCACTAAATATTAAATCATAACATGGTACACAAATAAACTAACTGTGATGTTAAGGCATGACGTCAGCATAGCGAACTATTTCTATTAAAACATACACAAACTAATTTAATAATATAATACATAGATTATTTAACTGCTGGTCTCCATGATATGGAAATCCTTCATTCGATGGTAGGCGTTTTTGTTGCTTTTTTTTATATCTCACTCGTATCCGTTCTATCTAGACAAGAACCATACGCATACCATATTGCGAAAAGTTTCCCTATAATCAAAACAGCAGTTACATATTATCAAAGTCAGCGTTTCTTGGTTTAAATAATGAGGCCTAAATAATATATTGCACATACTTAATAAACCCTTTCGCTGCCACAGTCAAAAACATCGATGTTTTAGACACATGTAACCCGGATCAGCCTACATATAACGTGCAGGCTGATTAGTGCTTACACTGCTCGCGATTCAGTAATACTGTTTGCCATAGCACTTTACATATGAAATAGCACCGGAAGGTTTGAATTCAAATTTTAGCAGACGACATCAGAAATTTGGCGGCGAAAAGTTTGACAGATGTATACTCACTCAATGAGAATGTTTCCTGTAACACGAAATATAACGCGACGGAGTACAGTATCTTCCATTTGACACCAGAGGTCATGGTTAATCTGAAATATGTATAAACAGTATTTGCTTAACTGTAAGAAGAACGTTTCATATTGAGTTATTTAGACATGGTGACATTTAGGAAATAGTATCTGAGCGCATGAGAGAAAGACAATGTATGTTGTTATTTCATCACATCTATGTATAATGGTGACCTTAAAGGGAATGTAGCGACGCAGCCAAACAATATATAGTTTTGAGAGTTATGAAGAACTGGGGAAAACGTAAAAGAACTATCAAAAATCCATTTCAAGAACTATGATATATGGAATATTATATAAATATTGTATCCCAGTGAGGGTGACAGTGGATATTGTCAACCTGAGGAAAATAATGTCAACCGAGGCGAATGGCCAGTTCCAGGATGATTTAATTGTGTAAGGCGTACATACGGGTTACTTCTAAGAAATGAGGAATTATTTTGTGAAATTTGTATTGATGACGCAGAGTGTAACCGAGGTGAAGAAATATTTATTTTAAGTGTCTTTACTAGTAAACTCATATATGCAATTTAGAAAGTAATACTATTCTGTGAAAAGCGAAATAAGGGTCAAATAGTAGTTATTAGAGATACGAAATAAACTCATATCAAGGATCCATAAGAAATAATATTTGTAAACTGACGGTTAAAAGAGGTCCAAAACTCGTCAAATGTGTCTAATACTAGATCACGAGGAAAGTTAAGGAAAACTCTAATAAAATGGGCCTAAATGTCGATGAGCATAAAACCTTCAACACGATAAAATTATAAGAAACACATGTGTTTAAGGAAAAACTGTATAGAAACGGTGAACATCTGTTGTAAAACGTGCTGAAAGTGAGATGGGACTTTTATACGTAGTTTTGGATTAAACACCAAGATTTTCTATAAAAAGGAAGGGGAGGAGCCTATTTTCAAATGGTGGCTTTTTTTTTGGCACATTGATTTTTTTCTACAATACCATATTTCTAGGTTATGTTATTTTTAAAAAAACGCACAACTGTAGGAAAACATATAAACTACACAAATAATTATTCATTTTTAAAACGTGTCATGGAATAAATGAGAAATAATACTTTGAAATGTCAAAAATCCATCAAATTTTCAAATTGAAACAACCTTTGACCCAAATCATGTGATGTAAACAACCATCTTAGCAAGCATCCTTCTTGCAAGCATCCTTCTTAGCAAGCATCCTGTATATATATACTCCTGTGAGTAGGCACACTTTACTGCAGTAGGATATTGGTCAATATAAATAGTAGAAATTGTGTAGTGAATATTGTTCTTACCTTTATAAAAGCAGTATACTTCCAATTTAAGCTTTATTCCTTTTTGTGAATACAACTGATAGTGAATACAAATGTCAGGTATTTTTTATTTAGAATATAATTGACATAATTAGACACTTTTCTAAAAATATATAGTTAATTAAGTATCTGTAAATTAGTCCTGACAATCGATTGTTAGGTGTCATAAAACATAAAAATATTATCTATTTCCACTTGGAACTTGGATTTGGATACACGTTTCTGACATCTGTCAGAACACATGAAGGCATAATCTCCCTAAGAGTCCAAACATGGTCATCCTGATCCCTCTCCCCATTTAGGAGTCTTTGCTTTTTTGTTATATATTCTGGGAGATACCAGGCTCCAGCACTGGACATCATATTCCAAAACTTCATGTACTTCACTTTACGGATACTGCTTTTTCTAGGGTGTGGGTTTGCACCATTACCAAGCCAAGTTTGAAGTTGGGTGGTAATACATGGTGCAATAAAACAGTGTTCACATCTCTGATCGTCATTTTGATTGGCAGCTTGTCTGTTGCTGTCATTATTGTCCTCATCATCATCGTCTTGCATTATCATCACTATCATCATTATCATCACTATCATCATTATCATCACTATAATCGTCATTAGCATCGGCTCCTCCACATGGATCTGACTGGCACCTACAGAGACTAACTGCCCTTCTTCTGTCAGCAGTCTTTCATTCTCATCAATTTCGTGTATATCATCTGACCAGTTTGATTTTACTAAAGATTCGTCAAAATTCCAATTGCCATATTCAAAAAAATGTAATAAAGTATCCAATTGTTCTCTGGTGACTTTCAACATTATTTCTCTTTTTTCAGTCATCACTAAAATTGTACTCACTTTCTGGAAGGGAAAGGTAAACAGGTCTTGACCCGAGTTTGTTCCATTATTAAAGGGGTGAGAGGGAAAGTGATTATGCCTTACTGATATACATAAAAAATATGAACATTGAAATAAATAATAAATAATACTCTTTATATATTTTTCTTTAATTGTATATCCTAACATCACGTACATAAATTATTGGTAAGTTCCCAATCATGATCTAGTTTACACATTACTGAATCCGCCTCCATTGCCAATGATAGTGCACTACGTACCTTTGCACTGAAATAGTAAATATATCCTTGGAATATCTGGCCTAGTTTTGTATATGTTACTCACCATGATGTACATTTTTCAATCTCTTGTTTATGAGATGTGGATGCATTGCAAGATTATAGCCTTGTATCTAGTTCTCTAATTATATATCACAAATTGTTATCGAACTAATCACTTATAAACATAACAGGTGGGTGGAATGTAACAACCAGGTACTATATACATTAATGTAAGGAAGATTATTTCAAGACTAAGCTTCATCCTGGATTTTCTAGGAGTATACATAAAAGGAAATCTGACTTTGGTTCGCCTATGAAACGTAGAAATCAAAAACGAAAATTGCAAGAAAAACAATCTGTATGTGGAACTATTGAGTTTTATGCTGAAAATGAAAAAAAAAAAAAAAAAAAAATCTTCAACAAGATTGATCAGTGCAAATTGACTAAGAGTGAAAAAGCTGATGTGGTTCACACCAACCGCATAAATCATTGTATTCATGCTCAGCAGTTTAAGGGTTAACATTTCTATTCATGTTTTATTATATAAAAGTTAAACTTTTTAATTATCAAATTATCGTAGTTTTCAAATGTTCTGATCATTATGATCAATCTGCAATAATGTGAATAAGTTTGTGTTATTATGCTATTTTAATTCTTTACAATATGCCGATAATATAGTCAAAATTACGAAATATCAGAGATTATGGTATTCTGTATACCCTATGCTGGTCAGCACCTATGCAGTTTAGAGGCAATCATTATTAAACACTAATAGTTTGAGTTCAGTGTATTATCAGCTGTTCATGGTTTAATGTTTAAGTACTTCATTTCCTGTTTGACTTCTTGTATCTACTTTAAGCTTATGCATTGTATAGGTCAAACACTTTTCCTGATCGCACTTTAACTAAATTACTAAATTATAGATCGTGCATTGTCCTACTTCCTGTTCAATATAATAGGAACATCGACGTTTCTACGAAAGCATTTTGCGCACCTATTACAATATGAGAACGCAATGAAAACTAAATACACGTGTGCATTGAAATAATGTATTTACTATTCTATATCATGAAGCTCTTACTTCAAATCAAACTACTTTCAAACATAGTGAACACCCACTACATTGTAATGCATGTGCCTTCATTTCATAATCCAAATAAATACTGAAAAGGGAATCCTTTGGAAGCAGCAAACACAAACAAGAGATACAAGTAGTAGACTCGGTTTTATTGAGTCTGTTTTTGAGAGGTAATGTAAATTGCAACACCTATCAGGCCTCCTAGCATCGGCTTAAGCGATATTCTACTTTAAAGCCACAGAGATTGGGATTGATGCAAAGAACCAGTTAGTACTAAACTTGAAACAAACTATAAAAAACATTAAGATTTCATCAAGAGTAAAACATTTAACAGTATAACTTTGCTGTTGCGTTGTAAATGTTTCACTTAAAGAGTTGGCTAATCGTTCACATCTTTGTACATTGCGATATACTCTGCGCATGCTCAGTGCAACAGTGAGGTGCGATTGAGGGTGATATATCGCTAAATTGTTGTTAAAAGAAACTAAACCTCCAGATTACTACACATTTACACTATACAACAGTTTATCAAAACTCTACCCATGTGTTAAGGTTATATAATAATGTATATGTGCTGATTAAAAGTAAAGGGCTATTCAGGGGTTCTGAATATATCCTTGCTGGTTAAAGCCGTTTATATTGTGTCTATAGAGCTTGGTTTTCCAAAATATGTAACATATATATACCTCTTTATCAGTTGTTTAAGTAACAGTGTACATATTTTGTAAAATGTAGCTGATGTTGGCGGGTAGCTACTTCAATGTCATTGTGTTGATTAATTAGTGATACAACGAAGGCCAATTTGAAGAAAAAACACACACACACACACGCGCGCGCAATTATGCGTTTGAATCGTTTTGTTGAATTCTCGAATTCTAGAAAAAAATAAAATGCCAAATTTATTATTAAATGTGTTCTTTTATAAATAATACGAACCCTCGAGGGACTGCCAAATATGTTAAAGGGACTGTCGTCATTTCGGATTTCGTTTTATGAGCTATTCTCGAAATGATACAAATCTCACGATTGTTCTTTATTTTTTACTATCAGTTATAACAGTAGATTCAAAAGACAAACGGGAACTGTAGCATCCACAAATAGCAGTCGACCACAAACACGCATTTAAAACCAAGCAACAATTATATACATAATCTGTTATTGAAAGGAACGTGTACGTGTCACTACACACAAAATAGTTGACAATATGGATATCGACTTGATATTGTTAGTGCCAATAAGGCCGATGTAGTCTTTTACTAAGTTCTGTGGTGCACCAAACCATAATCTTACCATATTGTCATCCAATAAAAGGCGTTAACCCTTTTACAGCTTGACACTATGCTTCCCTCTTTGATTGTGCACTGACAGGACCTTTATGATGACGTCTACCTAAATCTTCAAAGGACGTTAGCGTCTGATGCTTGTATTTTGTCATGGCGTACCCTTAATAGTTTGTTTTCTTGTTGCTATGGCTTCTGCCAACTCAATGAGAACTTCTTTTGTGGCTTTCTAGGTTTTTAAGTATATTCACATATACATGATCATTTATGTGTAATACGTATATGACTAACTATTAATGCTGCAATTTTTGTTAGAGAATATAATCTGACAGAGAAATCTATATTTACACAGACCTATTTGATTGGGATGACACTATTGTTCGGGGCGCTTGTTCCAGCTAAAGGTTTTTCTACAAAAGCTTCAGCGATTTAAATAATACGTAACTCAGTTATATATCATTAGAACTGGTATTTTTAGTGGTAAATAAAAATACCCTAATTTTGAACATCGATTGAGAAATAAAAACATTTACAGCCCAAATGAGTTTTTGCTGATACTTTTCTCATGTAAATTCCTTGTTGCAGGGACAGCAGAAAATTAAGAAATGACAAATAACTTTAGTTAGCCTTCATATTTTGCTATAAAACTTTCAGGTTGTCTGAATTTACAAATATCCTACAATTTAAAACCATTTTCGGATAAAAATTCGAAACAAAAATCATTTTTCAAATGTTTCATGCACCTGAATTTTGCATTGAAAAAGCCCCATCATTATTTCTCAAGCGATTTTAAAAAGTAAGGTATTTTTATTTACCACTAAAAATGTCTGTTTCACTGATATACAACTTACTTAGGTAAAAATTGTATTTTGTCTGGAAAGTCAAAACAACTTGGCTCAAACAAGTGCCCCAAACAATAGGCAATATTGATACCTATATTTTAGTAAAACAACAAATATGATCATTTATATATGAATAATATAGAACACCCAAGCATGAAGTATTCGATGACTTGGCAGAAGCCAGAGCTACACGAAAATAAACCGTTAAGGGTGAGACTAGGTAACATTGGAAAACAACAACAAAAATAGCAAACAAGCAAACAACAACATTAAACGTTATCATTCTCTTTTATAATTTATGTTAACTTCATCATAGGGTCCACAATTTGTCAGGTCATCGTACATGCAATCATATAGGAACGCATAGTAGTTAACATTTAACATCAACTACTGAGCATGCAGTACGTTTTCAAACGATAGACGTATTTTGATAAATGTCTTAATATTTTTCGTAAAAAGTATAATTATGAAAGCGATCCTAACCAATTTTGTAAATCACGTCACCATAGAAGTCAAGTTGTGCTAGTACTTGTAACAAAAGAGTTTTTAAATTACTTTTAGATTTTAAAAGGAGATTAGGGTTAGGATAATAAAATGTGTCAAAGGTTCATGGTAACGGTATAAAATGCAAATGTAACTACTTCAGAAACAAGTAAATCATAAAAAATAAGTATATAAAGTCGAACAGGAAATGCAGCCTTCACAGAACACGGTAAACCCTGAAACACGCAAAAAGAAAAAAGTAAATCATAAAACCATACACTGCATCTGTATTAATTTCATTTTATACAACAAAGGTTTGCACCGTATCGCAAAGTGTCAAAACAAATCATAATCAAAAATAATATTTAACCAGACATAACGTGAGATCCGATTTAGTATACGTGTACATTTGTTTTTAGAATCAGACATATAGAACAGTTTTTATTTTTATGGGACCTAACCGTTGAACTAAAAAAATCGTTCGTAAAAGAATTAAGTCAGAATCTTCTTTATAGCAAATACGCTTGTATTATAACGTTATTAAGTGATTTAATATTTGACAAGTTACTGCTGCAAGGATTTGTTATATTGGTCCATGACCAATTCTAAACTATTTAAGCATTTTTTTTAAATATTTCATTTACTGTAGAGAAAGCAAGATGTCAATATTCTTGAAGTGGTCATTTGAAAGACTCTTTTGATGTAGACGCTTTTTTGTGGTCTGATATAGTATACATACGTTTTTATTTAAAATCAACAACATGGAAAAGAGTAACGGTTTAATATATGACAGAGATTATCAAACTTAAAAGTTTATGATGTGATTAATCAATCCAAAGTATAGATTTCATACACATGTTAATGAAATTTCTTGGTTCGCTAACTGGTTCACTAACCACTCATTATTTCTCGAAAATATAAATGTCGCCAATGTATTTTTTCATATTATCTGACATATGGTTCGTATTAGTGAAGATGTTTTCATAGTGGACAAACTATTTTGAAAATGTCCGTGTTTAATTAAATTAATTGCTTTGGTTTGGTTTACAATTTGTAACAAATAATCCTGCTAGCACGAAAAGAGACACAGAAGAGAGGAATGGGTTCCAAACCAAACATGAAGGTTTCAAGGAAAATAGATTTTTGTGTGTTAACACGTCATACTGATTATCGTTTAATATTTAATTATGCATTCGGGAAGTTTATATCCGGGAATTGTTTACCCTGAATTAAACTAGAACTTTCACTGAAGTGATGAATACCCCCGCTTAAATAATAAGTAAAAAAAGGGCCATAACTCTGTAATAAATTAGGCAATCAACAATGGGTGATGTACAGGGACATAAGGTCTTCAGCTGTTATGTGTATACACTTTGGGAACAAACTATTAAAACAAAAAACACGATAATGGACCTTTGGAAACGGCCGAGCACGACACATATGAAATATTGCAGTCTCGGTTTGATTGAGACTGTTCATGATCTGTAGTGAATTATGCTAGCTACCGTTCAGGCCCTCTAGCCCCGGGTTGATCAGAACTCAATATTCATAAAAATCAACAGTACAGAATTGTAACCAGCCCGAAGATGGCAAGCATATGGCGGTGGATATATCAATATTTGTATCTTTATTTCATCCCCTATATCCAGCGACGTATGGTCCCATGATCAAATAAAATTGTATGCCCCGAAGAGCGAAATAAACAAAAAGGAATTTAGTTGGGAGCAGCGGTTTTGAAATCTGCGTATCACAAGTATCAGCCAAAAGACTAAATTAAAAATCAGACAACATATCCTATGAGTGGTTAAACAATACCCAGAGCCTTTTATCGGCCGGAGTAGTGGAACCACCGAATCGAAAATTAAGTAAGAAAACAAAAGAAATTGAAAATGTACCACCAATCACTAAATATAAGTTTCGGGGTCAGCGATCTGCAAAGATCGAATGAGTAACAGTACTGATTGCAAGTGTGGGGAGACGTTTTACTGCCGCCAAACTGTTTGAGGAATGTAAGTAACAAAAATAGAAACCAGTTGGCGTTATTGCCGGGGTTTCCATAATGTGCAAGATGAGTCATTTGTAGTGTATAGTGTATGCAAGATATTCACAATATATTTGTCTTTCAAGATACAGTATTTGTGATAGAAGATTTTTCAAGTTACTAACAAAATGGAAGTAAACTTAAGTAAACTTAAAGCAAATTCTAAGTAAAGTAATGTGACTAATTATTAACATATTCTGAAAATATTCTGAAACCGTTTTTCTATGTTTAGTAACAGTGATCTTAACCCCAAATGGAAACTTTTCTAGTTTTAGTAACGTGACCTTGACCTTGACCCCAGGGCCTCCAAATGCAATCCCACGCTTGTATTTGATATAAACTATCTATCCAGAAAGGTTATTCCAATATCTCCTTCCTAACTGAAGTTATTCAATGTAAACCGTTTTCTTATTTTTAGTAGCAATGACCTTGACCTTGAACCAACTGCTCCAAATGCAATCACAAAGCGTCCACTTCATATAAGCTAGCTATCCAGAAAGTTTCATGCCAGTTTCTAATTCTTAACTGAAGTTATCTAACGGAAACCGTTTCTATGTTTATAGTAATAGTGACCTTGACCTTGAACCCAGTGATCCCAATGCAATCACCAAGCTTCCTCTTCATATAAACTAGCTATCCAGAATGTGTCATGCCAATATCTAATTCATAACTGAAGTTATTGAACGGAAACCGTTTTAATATTTTTAGTAACAGTGTCCTTGACCTTTATCCCAGTGATATGAAATACAACCACAAGCTTCTTCTTTATATAAGCTACCGATCCCGAAAGTTTCATGATAATATCTCATTCCTAACTAAAATTATTGAGCGGAAACATAGAACTATCACTGAATGCGAATAATAGCCCGCACACATGGTAAGTGAAATAAAGGGCCATACTTCTGTAATAAATGAGGCAATAAATAATGGGTGATTTAGAGGGACATAAAGGTCATCAGGTGTTATGTGTAAATGAAGTTTGGGAACAACTCATTCAAAAACGTTTGAGAAATTTCAGTAATGAACATATGTTACGCGACTTGACGGGACAAAAATGTGTTACGTGACGGGACTTTGTGAAGCGGGGGTATAATAATGTATTATTTTACCATACACATAATTATAACGACTGTTTTATTAAAACGATGACTGATGAAATGATGTGTTAGTTGTGGTATAGTGTTGCCAATAATTATATACTAGTCAACATTCCTAAGTACCCACCTTAGAATATGTCAATAATATTCTCATTGTTTTGTATTGGAAATACGGTTTAACTGCAAAGTAACGAGTTTAAATCGTCTGCTCTGCTTACAAGTCGATGTATTTATTACGAAATAAATTATAAAACTAAGTCACTTGGGTCATAGGATTGTATTAAGTACTAATTCTAAAATACGACAACTAAAATTATTTTGAGATCATGTTTTACTAGCATAACCAATACACATGCGTGAGAAAAAAAAAGAAATTTTCGAAATATTTAATGTTAGCGCTGAATTACAGTTAAAACGATATTCAATTAAAATGCACGTAATTTAGGATTATCCATGTTTCATTGTATTATAGACAATACATTGTTCAACCGTTTTTTATATTGTTTCATACCAATTTTAGCAAGTTTATATCTTTTAGCGGACTTCGATTCATGTTATGTGTTTTATCAGCACTTTATGTGTTTTTATAAAAAGGGAGGGTAACTCTCAAAAAATGTCAAAATTTAAACAAAAAATAAATATTTTACAAACTATTGGTCAAAGAAAAATACTTTTGTTCAGTGTATTGTTGCCAAGAATTAGTAAATGGCGGGGATTTCACTTACATGATGTGAACAAAATATTCCGTTTTAAGTCACTGTATATTGTTTTGACAGCTATACCATTTCGCGGGTTCCCTCTCAGTAGTGATTTTGATATTTATAGTGGGGATTTAATACCTGAATTTTCTACTCGGGTAAGGTCCATATGGGATAATAACTAAGACAAATATCTTACAAGGTTAAAGAAGCGAACCCGACAAATAACGGCAAAAGTACACTAAAAAAACTGTTTATCAAAACTTTATCCAGATGTTTAGGTCATGCAATAATGCATATATGCCAATTAAAAGTATAGGTTTGTATACGGGTTCTTTAAAATACACGTAATAAAATATGAGTAAAATGAATTATGAGTTGGAAAACCTTAAACCGACTTTCCATTATTTCGGGTTTAGCCTGGCTAGTTAAAACCGTTTTTATTGGGTCTATAGAGTTTGAATTCTCAAACTATGTAAGTTATATTTATCGTCGTTTGTAGGTTAAAAACGGTGTGCATATGTTGTAAAATTTCACTTTTGTTTGCTGTATAGTTACATTAACCTAAGCTCCTCTCGTTCTAAAGGAAGGTAAACTGAAAATTGCTAACTATACATTATGTATATACCATACCAAAATCAATATAAAGTACAGTTTAAACAAATTTCTTTTGCATCGATTGTGAAACAAGTTCTTGCAACTGATATTACTCACTCTCGATGGCTTCCTGGGTGGAACCAGTACTAAGCAAAGTGGATTAATTATCTTGCTCAAGGATAAATAACATGGCCAAGGCGAAGATCGAACCCACGATCTTTCGATCCGAAGTCCATAGTTCTATCACTATACCAGGCACTCAAAAAGTACATTTCTTGAATGGAGGACATTAATAGCGAAAACAAAACACGATCATTTAAAACGTATACATGCAGAAATTTAATGAAATAAAATAAAATATTAACAATACTATAATTACCAAATTGTTGTAATTCCCTGAAAATGTGTACCTCACCGCAATAAGGAAAGTGAACGAATCAAATGAACGCAATATATGACATCTACTAATATAAACACACATGTACGTCATACTTCCGGTTTATCTTAAGTTTCAACGAGTTATATCAAGTACCTATGAAGATGATCGTATATTAAAGAGAATACAAAAGGAACAAGTTACTCTAAATACGTGTACAGTAAAGGATATAGGATAATCAGTTACTTAGAAAATCGCACGAGACAACCGACTCGATACCACTGAATCAACGTATGTTCGTAGAACGGTCAACGTCTGTTTGGGAGGTCTTCTTTCTAAACAATAAAAAACGTTTTAATTAACATTCCAGGAGCATGCCAATGACTGTAAACTATCCATGGTGAATATGTCATTATGTTTCTCTGTTGACTTTTTAACTTTGTCGCATATTTTTTCAAAAAGCCGTTTGAGCAAAATATATTCATTCAAAACACCTGTTATAAAGCTTATGAAATACATGCATATCTTTAACCAATATAGCAGGCGCAATTTAAAAAATGATCATATTACTACGGTTTTACAAAGGAAGAGTGGACACAATGCACGTATTGATAGATTAAAAAATCATTTACAGAGACGGGGTTGTATCAACTAAGCATCGGTCACCATCTGTAGGGTGAAACGGTAAAAGTCATTTGAGTAATAAAACATGCAACGGTCAACGGATGTGCAACGAAAGTAGAAAATGCGTTAACTTCGTCAGCTTAATTCGTTTAAAGGCAGCAAATAACATGCTTTTAAGCCAAGACATGTCTAAATCTTTTTTTAATTGCATAAGACAATTATCATGATATCCAGACATACATATCATGTTTAACTGTATAATCAATCAAACATTTCATGTAATCTTTGTACATGTACCTTATCGGTTGTGTAAACGCCAGGACCGTTACTGGAGATTGATATGTATGTATACGTTTGAATATTATGTTTAAGTTCGATAATTATTGCTTGCATTATTTACAAGACCTCGGTCTGAGGGTGTCTCGCCCACCGCGGTAAACCGCATATGAAATATTTTATTAAATTTGTGCTTAAATGATGTCCATCAAAGACAACACTTCATATGACCAAGTATCAAACAAATAATAGCGAAGTAATCATAAGAAGTTAAGTTACTAAGGTTAAGTGGTTTAACTAGGGTGTAGTTTTAGGAAAATAATGCAAAATATGCCCTTGACCTTGGTATTTTTTTGTCTTTTAGCGATGTCCACCAATGCCAACAATACATATGACTAAGTATCAAATACATAAAGTCAGGCAATCATAAAGTTGACTGAGGTTAAGTTACCTAACCAAGGTTAAGTTAGAGGAACATAAGCAAAATATGACCTTTGCCTTGGTAATTTTTGTCGTTCAGTGAAGTCCACCAATGCCAACAATACATATGATCAAGTATCAAACAAAGAAAATAAGGCAATCACATACAGTTAACTGAGGTTAAGTTACCGAACCAAGGTTAAGTTACCTAACCAAGGTTAATTTTGGGGAGAATAACGCAAAATATGACCTTGACCTTGATAGTTTTGGCATTATGTGATGTCCCTTGACCCAACAAAGCATCTGACAAAGTTTCAGAAAAATACATGTATTGCTTGTTGTATATATTTTTGTTTTATATATGTACATATATGTTAACTTTTGTCTATGTTAAATTTTTGAATTTGTATTGTATGCTATAATCATATGTATATGCTCTCCTACATCTTTGAGGAAAATAAAGAATCTATCTAACATTTTCGGCGTTGATAAGGTTTTAAACGTCGCTAGTAAATGGCAAATGTATCATATGGCGCGAACGTGCCTTATGAAATTTGTGTCATTTACTCCTAGCGTTTAAAACCGCATAAACGCAAAAATGCAAATAAACTTAATTTAAGATCACTAAAGAAAGGCTAATTGAATCTGAATAGATGTGTTTAATAAATTTTGATGCTGAATTAACGTAACAATTCCGAACTAAGCACCACGTATTAAGAAAAGAAAGTAAATGTACGTTCAGCACATATTATGCATATGCACAGACATTAACACTATGAAAACAAACATTTATTAAAGACCAGATAGGATTAAAAGAAACAATTATGGTCTTATATTTACAGCGTATTTATATATACATAAAATATATATTAACTACGGAATGCTGTGAAAGTCACAGTAATTCAGAGCTTTCTATGCATGTCAATGAAGCCGTGATACAGTTGTAAGATGGCACGATGCAGTGGTATGAAGGCACGATATAATTGTATGATGATGTACCTTCAATACCAAACATTTCCTTTTGATGTTTATTTCCTTAAAGCTACGGACGCTATACTTAAACTGATACTTACTCACTTATATGAATAGGTCACGGGTGTAGTAGTTTCAATTCGACGAGAGGTCAAGAAGCCGGTATACAAGTAGATGCGTAACATATCACATTTGATCTAGCCTTCGAACAGGTAACGTCGGTAATATACGGCTTCCGAATATATGTCATAAAATAAGAGTTGCCCGGAACGGGATTTGAACCAGCGACAAGACAAGACTGCAGACAAACATCTCTAAATATTTGGAGGACTGGTATAGAGCTCTCGGGTTTGTGTGTTATAATCTATTTAGGCTAAGTCATAAACTAACAAGATCTGTTTGTTTGTTTGTTTGTATGGAGTTTTACGTCATTTTCAACACATGTAAGGTTATATATATATTTTTTGTGGTGGAGGCAGACCACCCAATTTTCTTGGGTAGAACCAGTACTGTACACCTCCCCCATCCGTAAGAATCGACACTTTCTCACTAAGAAGTGGAGCTCCCAGTGGGATTCGAACCCGCAGCGGTGAGAGGCGAATGTTTACAACGCAACGTCGTTAACCATTTGGTCACGGAGACGCTCTAAACTAACAATAATCTTATTGAAAGAAGTAAAGATGTTTGAAGAAGTACATACACTTTATTTGTCTCGTCAATGACATATGACATTGCATCTTTTGTTTATTAAGTTCAGTTATTATAATGATGTATGAAGGACCTTAATGGGACATGTTAATGTTGTTTTCCGGAGGTCAAACAGACGTGTACAATAAACGTCATAATTAGTCAAACATTTCTGCATTGTAATGTAAGTAGTTCAATCACAGTATCTAGATTGCATCAGATTGCAGAAAAGCAACAACAGAACCATAATTTTGGAATGTACAAGGGATATGAAGACAAATAAATATGAAGACGTATAACGAGTAAATTAAAATTGCACTTTGGTGACTTTTGACTCAGATATCTCAACGAATTGACAAAGAATCGTAGGAAGAAAGGTGTTTGGTAATTCATGTCAACACACGAATGGTAATAATCAAAATATGCAATTTCCAGTGGGCAGTGATATATGACCACGAGGCAATCTTCCAGAAAGCTTACATATGTGCATAAGTGTAATGTATTTATAAGGCCTAATATCCGGATGCACATTTTTTTCTAACAAGATTATGCAATTTATTTTTTATTAACAGTCTTAGATCGTGATTTATGTCCGTTTGTGAGGTCGTACATAATCAAGATTAACGTCAGTCATGCCAGTTGCTAACATATTAATATGCTAATTTATTATTTCTATATTTAATTGTGTATGTTAGAATGATTGTGCTGTACATATGTATAATTATGCTAAATGATATTCATAGTCTCCCTATAAATTAATAATTAAATGGCGTTTAAGTATTTGTAATTGTGTTTTACATTCTGTATTTTAACATGTTGTACAGATGATCAGTCGTAAAACAATATAAATATGTGCATACAAATTCATGTTATTTTATTATTCAATATAACAACCATATCGAAAATGAATCAACACAATACTTAGTCGTCCCATCTATATACACATTTGATATAGGTATGAATAAACACTACAGCAAAACACAAGTTGCAATGGAATTACTTATAAAGCAATATGGTTATTAACATAGTTTAAATTACAGGTTGACACGTTTAAACCAACAAACTCAGTATGGAAACAAATAGATGGAATCAACAAATCAAAAATGGTAATATGTTTACACAACTCTCACTATAGCCTACAACTTAATTGTCACTATAAATCAACTGACGGAACGGATTCGACGTATTTGATTACAATACGGATTCAGGTCTACGAGCGTATATGACAAACGAAAAGCAAAGTACATCTGCTTTATGTCTCTGTTGGAGAAGATATTGGATATGTTCCCATAAGGCGTAGACGTAAATCAATATATAATCCCAATGAAATGTATGCGTAGCACAAACAACAATAACATCTTAATTACAGAACAAACTGATGAATAGCAGCAGACGTCTGTCCAAAACCACTTATGTACATATCGCTGTAATCTTCCAAGACGTTGCCTGCATGACACATTCAGCAGTTGGAGTCAATATGGCACATACCAACAATTAAACAATTGAAGTTGGCTGCAAATCAAATGAACTCATTTTGAAACCAGAAGACACATCACAGCTACAGGTAAGTAGAGAACGACCGTTGATAAATGTCAGACTCGGACGACATGAACACACGTAGTAGTTGGCAGTATATGAGCATACGCAGGGCTTAATAAGTTTTCTACAAATACATTCATTTGTGAAAGTAACCTGCAGATGATTAGATATGCTTGTTCAATCAGCATTCAAGGACGACAGTCAAACACACACAGAAACAAAGATCAAATCTAAAGATAAATAAAAGGCCAAATAAGACATCACAAACACAAAAGGGTTGACAATAGGGTTACTGCCTCGGAACGGTCAGTGGTAAAACGGCCGCTGGGGTTTAAACCCGGTTCTAGGGTGCACCAAACCTCACACTTACCCTAATGTCAACTCAATGAAACGGGACAGTGTAAATAACGAAATCCACGCCATGAACTATTCTCCAACCAACAAGGCAGCATTAATAGGCAATATAAGTAAAATACAAAGTTGATCGAGTATCTATAAATACACAAAAAACATGATAGAGTAAAAAGCCACAAAGAAGTACTCAATAACTCGGTAGAAGCCAGAGCAACAAGAGAAAACCCATTGAGGGCACGACAAGACAAGACTGCAGACAAACATCGAACGTCACCGTCCTTTTGGGCTTTAGATAGACGTCATCATAGGGTCCACAGCCTGTCCGGACATCGCACAATCAAAGAGGAAAGCATAGTGGCGAACTGTAAATGGGTCCACCACCAAGCATGCAGTGCGTTGCAAAATGATAGGGTCATAACCTCTTTTGATAAACCTTTTAACAAGTTTAACAAAGATAGTATGAAAGTGATCATGACCAAGTATTTTACGAAGTTTGTAAATCACGTCACAATAGAAGTCAGGTTTTGATAGTCCTTGTCGCAGAAGAGTTCTTAAATTACTTTTATATTTGGAAAGAAGATCAGGGTTACGATCATAAAATTTTGCAAACATTTTACGAAGTTTATGGTAACGGTAACCCTGATGGACTAGTTTTTTAGTTTTACAAAGATTACGAACATTAAAGTCCTCAACTCAAAACGAATAAGTTGAGACACATAGACCCCATAAGAAGTTGCTCGGGGAACATCCCCATCTAAATGGGGATATTTAACAATATCAAAAATAAAATATTCTCTCTTGTCATATATTTTTCTAATTAGTTCACCATTTTCAATGGAGATATGTAAATCAAGAAAAGAAGCGTTATTATCAGAAATATTAGTTTTGTTTAATTGAAGTTCTTTAGGGTATATATTATTAACAACAGTAGAAAAGAAAGGGTGGTCAATGTTTAATATGTCACCCAGATACCGAGAGTTGTCATTTAAGGCCTCAATAACATCTTCTTGGGTGTCTGGTGAAAGACTCAACATGAAATCTCTTTCATAGCAATATAAAACCAAATCTACGACAAGTTGTGCACAGTTCGTACCCATAGGGATGCCAACAATTTGTCTATAAACTGTCGTCCATACCTGAAGAAAATATTATCTAATAGGAAGGTGAGTGCTTCACAAACTTCTTGGCAAGTCCACATAGTGTTAGTGTCTAAACTGCCGTTAGTAAAAAACGCTTTAATATTATTACAGGCCAAACATGCAGTATGTTTACTGGCGAATGTTTTTTTGAAGAAGAGCAATAAGCTTGTCTTTGATAAGGGAATGTGGTAAGGTTGTATAGAGTGTAGATAAGTCATAAGTGCTAATAGATAAAACTTGACGTTTATTGCACATTTTATCAGAGGAACGTCTCCTGAATGTTTTATAGACCAAAACAAATTAATCCCAGAGTTTTCAGAAGTTTTATCACAATATTGTTTAACGTGATCTTTAACGGCAGTAAAGATAAGAAGTTGAAAGTGTGTTGATGTTTGTGGTGGTGCAGGCACTATAATTCGAAATAAAGCGGGTCTTATACGGATTTTTATGTAATTTAGGAATCCAGTACATAGTTGGCAGTTTGAACTGTTTTCGTCTACCCCAGCCTAGAAAGCAGTGCACCGAGTGATATGGGAGGAAATGTGTAGAATGAACTTTAACCTTAATTTCGGCTCAAACAGTTTGCATATGATAAAATTCAAACATGTAGTAGGTAACATTAAACAAGTATCGCATTTTTTTAGTAAAAAATATTTTTAAAACGTTTTTTATTGTCGAAATATATTATAAAATCCTGCTAATTCATGCTTTCTCATCGCTTAATGGAATTAAGGCGGGACCACGTAATGTGATATGCTGAGTTGAATTCGTCGCCTTTAAACATGTTCCTAGAATATGGCGAGGTCGCCTAGTGTGATTGCACTCAATACCACAGTCATTATGTTTATAGGCACCCAGAATAATTTTTTGCGCAAAACATGTCGCATTATATGGATCAATTATGATAAAATGAAAGGAATGTCTAATAATCGACGTTAGAAGCATAATGCAATACAAGGGGTGTTAAACTTAAAACAAATCTCTTCCATTTTGTAACTGATTCAAATATCTTGACATTTTCACGAAATATGTTCATTTTAATGTCAAGTCAAATGATTCCTTCGATATAATCATTAATCTATGAACTATTATCTTCTTACTAATGTCAATGTATCCGTAGTTATGAAAAAAGGGATAGAGAATGATGTTTTGAAGCAAACATCTTCAATTATGAAAATATTCACGATATATTTTTAAAACAATGTTTGCAAATGTCGTTTAAAGTTATAGTATTCTGATATGTCCATGTCTGAACGTCAACTAGTGGAATATGCATTATTTTGCTATTTTTCGGTTTTTGGTTTTCACGATTTCAGGAAAAATTAACATGACTTTGAAAATGATTAAATTTATGAAAACTTCTAGTTTGAAACATCATCTGCAGGTATTGTTATGATTTCCTCCGCTATAAAAAATGTCATTACTTTCTTACAAAAATAAGAAAGAAACAATATATAACTTAATATGTGATAATACAGCAAAAGTAACGCTTTGTTTGTTGTCTTCTATTAAAATATGAACAAAATGCATAATCATCTGTAACATACGAGCAAGCTGTCTTGGAAGCCCTAGTATCAACCTTGTGTGTTGTCTTATCTTGCCTTTTATTCATTTTTATGTATAAATGTATAGTTGTTTTTTGTTTCTTTGTGTGTTTGTGGTTGACTGTCGTCCTTGAATGCTACTATTTTTATATCTAAATTTTCTTTAATATTGCGATAAATTCGGAGCTTATGTTTTTTATTCGGAGCTATTAGTCAACATTTATGTTTTTGTCTTAAAATAAAACATACAATCATATTTAAATTGCAAACGCAGTTTAAACAATTAGGATATGCATTTAGTGGAATTATTTGTTTTAAGGTAAACCTCTACGGCAACAGAAACATATAGGTTTAAAATTGAAAATAGTATGGACCTAATTCAAAATGTAATTTAAAGCGAACCGCGTGGAACTGGAGATTATGTGTTAAATGCATACGTTTTAAATAACTTTTTCACATAAATAAATCATGCATTTTTTACAATTATAGTCACTTCCGCTAAAAAATAACATCTAAACAAAAGTGTTACTTATACGTTGAACACCTCTTGCACTAGTTTATTTAACGAATAATATTGCCTCCAACTTTCCATCAAAAATGAGATATAGGTTCCTGTAGAAACCACAGCGTCCAAACGCAATGGCATCGTAGGTCCGCACTGTACTACAAACAAAAGGGCAATATTTAATTATTTATACAATGAAAAAGACAAAATACAACAGAAAGGGTAGTGAAGACAGGGTTACCGACTTGGAAGGGTCTGTAGGCAATAAGGCCTACATATTAGCTTGAATCTATTATCCTGTCTTCAGTGCCCAAATAAACAAGATTGTGTTAACAAAACTACATCCCATCAAAAGGATTTCTCACGAAGAAACACTAAGCTGTTGTTGTAAAGCAGTATTCAGAATTATACTGAACAATCATAGCAGATGCAGCCAACGAGAACACCAATCTAGGGTACGACCAGAACATCCGATAGACGAAAGCACCTATCTCGGTCAGGGTTTCAGTAGGTGCAATCACGGAGTCCCTTGAGGATATAGAGTCATCGCAAAAGAGAAAGGTGAAGCGTAGTGACAGACTGTGGAGGGATCAATCATTCAACATGCAGTGTGTTGTAATATGAAAGGGTCATATCCTTTTCTGATGAACTTACTGATTTTTTTTGTAAAGTGGTCAGAAAACCCGCCAGATACATTTAACTTTTGAAGTTTATAGACCACATCTCGATAACACAAGGGTTGTGATATTCCTAGTCGCAGCAGAAGTGTTTTAAGGTTGGTGTTGTACTTCTCCAGCAGGTGTTTGTTGCGGCGGTAGAATTTTGAGAAAGATCTGCTAAGTTTGTGATAATGAAACCCCCGCTAAAGAAGTTTACTTGTAATAACTTGATTTCGATCATTGAAGTCTATTATATCACTACAAGCTCTAGCAGAACGAAGCAGCTGGGAGATATAAACCCAATATGATGCATCACGGGGTTCATCACCATCCAGGTGTGGCTAGTTAACGATGTTAAAGTTGAAGTCATTTCTCTTATCATAGATTTTAGCATGTAACAAGTCATTAGAAATTGAGAGATGAAGATTGAGGAATGCTGCTTCAGTATTCGAACTGTTGGCTTTATTCACGTGAGCTATGGTGTATAAATATTAGTAACCATTTGAGCAAAGACAAGATTATCAATACTGAGATACCGAGATGTATTATTACGCTCATCAATAACTTCACTCTGGCTGGCATGTGTGTCAACAAAAAATATCTTTCATAGCAGTAAAAAAACTGGCGCACAGTTAGTACCCATAGGAATACCAACAACCTGGGGGTAAACAGTTTTACGTATCATATAAAAATGTTATCGAGAAGGAACGATAACGCTCTAAAGACATCAGCACAAGTCTAAAAATTATAAGTATCAATAGGGGTGTTTGTAAAGAAAATCCTGGCATTATTACAAGCTAGAAAAGGTGTACTTCTCTAGCAAATGCCTTCTGAATAACCTGAATGAATTTATCTTTGATGAGATTATGTGGTAGAGAGTAGTATATAGTGTGGAAAGGTCATAGGTGCTTAGAAAAGAGGCTTGAAAATGCTTACACCGTAGTTTATCAAGGACTTCTCGAGGGATTTGGATAGACCAAAACAGTTTGATCCCTGAGTTTTCAAAAGCCTTTCAGCAATACTTAACAATAAGTTCTTTAGTCGAGGAAAGTCAGGAAGTCAATAGTTTTGATATATTTGTCTTGGTACATGAACTTGAATTAGCAATAAAACGTACTTTGTATGGCATTTTGTAGGAGTTCGGGTATTCAGTACATTTGTAGGGAGGCTCGTCTGGTTACTATTGACAGAAACGTTTATAGTCTCTATAAAGGTCACATGCTGGGAAACAATGTCCTTCTCCAGCAAAGGTGTGGTTAAATGAGCAGAAATGCTCACTAGCTCTGCATTCAACGTATTGATATAATGTAATCGTCAAACAATATTTATATTTAGGAAGCTTTGTCACGTTTGTCTGCAGGAACTAGAATACATTTAGTATTTTGCAGATTTTTTGAAATGATAGTAATTAAAACATAGTCATGATATTTAAGTTATGCACGCGCAAAACAAACTTTTTGGAGAAATAGTACCTTCTGTTGTATTCAAGGACCACATTCAACCAATAACAAACAAGGAAACAAACAACAACTATAAGGATTAATAAAAGGCAGCGTATATGACATCACAAACATAAAGGGTTACATCTTTATATATATGGTGGGGATATCTTTATTTCCATGTCCCGTTTTATTGGGATACCAATATGGTAAGAGTAAGTGAGGTTTGGTGCACCTTAGAACCTGAATTAATATGTTTTTTATTTGTCGGTCTCCCCGTGCTTGCAATCAGAATTGTTATTCATTCCGATCTTTGCAGATCGCTGAGCCCGATATCGGTGGTACATTCTCCTCTTACTTGAATTTCGAATGGTTGGTTCCACTACTCCAGCCTTTAAAGGTTCTGAGTATTGGTTAATCACTCTTGGGATATGTTGTCTGCTTTTTAATTTAGTCTTTTAACTGTTACCTGTATAACCAGGCTTCATAACCTGTGATCCCAAATACATTTTATTTTGTTTATTTCGCCATTGTTTTTACGTTTAGGACAAAGCGTTTTGTTAGAAACTGGGACCTTCGCCGATGGCCATGGAATGGTGTGAAAATACCGCTTTGAAGGTTCCATGGTCACCGCCATATGCATAGCATCTTCGGGATAGCTTACATTTCTTTCACGATTTAGAGATAGCTTAAATTTCTGTAATATTGACATGATTAATATTGAGTTCTGCTCAGCCCGGGGTTAGAGGTCGTGAACGGTAGTAAGCACTTTTCCCTCCGTTCCTGAACTGACTCAATCAAACCGAGACTGCAATATTCTTTGTAGTTAACGAGCTCGACGATTTCCAAATTTCTCCTTTCATAATCCTTTAGGTTAGAATGTTTTTTAACAAGCATTTTTTTTAATTCACTTAAAGTCACTATCCCGCCATCAACAGGCACATTTAACAACAGCTGTAAACCGTTTCCAACGAGGTATATACACATAACTTACATGTTTTGAGAATTCAAACTCTATAGAAACAATATAAACGGCTTCAACCAGTTAGGCCAAACACTAAAACTAGAGCGAATTATTACATGTACCAACTCAAAATTCATTTTAGGCACATTCAATTACGTAAATTCTAACAACCCGTGAATATAAATCTATACTTTTAATTGGTACATATATATTATTATATGATCTGAACAACGGAATAGAGTTTTGATAAAAGGTTTTGTATTGTAATTTAGCCGTTATTTGGCGGAATAATTTCTTTAAAATATACCAGAAACAACAATAAATACGGAAGCAACAAACACAATCAAGAGATAAAAGTAGCAGGCTCGGTTTTATTGAGTCTGTTCATGAGAGGTAATGTAATGTTCAAGACCTCTCACACCTTCTAGCACCGTCTTAAGCACTAATCACACTACTTATTTGTAGTTGATTTGAAGTAATTACCTACTAATTAAGTTGTTCAAACTTCACGTTACAAAGACGAACTTACCCACCAAACTAAGCTTTTTAAATGCCTTTTTCTACGGATATTGTCTGTGAATGTCTGTTTCCTGCATTTATTTTAAGTTCACAAATGCACCTTCTCCTTCTCGCTTCTTTAGACCTTTCTCTTTTGCATAAGTATCTAGATACTACTCTCGGGTTTGTATCCTAACCTTTACAATGAGACCTTCGGTGCCACTATGGTTTGCCTAGGTACAACACTGTTACGTTGTATGCACATGCATTCATGCATTTAACGAATCATTTAGGATCTATTTTATTTTCTGTCTTATAAAATAACTAGAAAAAACAGGCTAGCGATATTTTTCTAAATGTTCCTGTCTTCTGCTGTATCCACTTAACCTTTATTTAAAATAATGTTCTTGTTTTAATTTTATTGAGCAACAATAAAAGCTAATGTTTAAGTTACTGATAATACGCACTATCTTGTGACATTCCTGAAAAATAATTAATTCCTGCAAGCTGTTAAACGTGTGTTGTCCAATCCTTACTATTTATCATTGATATAGTATTATGTGAACACATTGCGGCATAATGAGGTCTAAAACCAAAATATTAGTTCCATTATGGATAATATTGTAATTATCTATAATTAATACTTTGACCTGTTAACAATTAACATCCGCTAACTGGCATCAATTCATCAAGTATTTGTATCCAATTTATAACTTGATTATAAACATCTAAAATGGCCATTTACTCTAAATTGTGTAGATCCTGAATGAGATTAGTTTGACATTTCTTCTCAAATAAAATACATATAATATCTTATTCTGCAGATAACATATACTAAGAGTCAAAAAAGAAAGTATGCACACTATTTTTGGAAATATTCAAAATGTTCTAAAGATTCATTTAGAAAATCAAGCCTTTTAATATATAAAATGTATGCATTAATAATGTAATAACTCCGTCATGTCCTTTGTATCTAACCTTCCTCACTAACAGAGTGTGAGTTCCTCAAAGTCAAAGAGAGCAAAGGAAAACTTGCAAAATTGAAAGTTGAATGAAGAAACACAAGATAACAGTCATCTAGTTAATTGCTGGTTTCATTACCTGGTCTGTGTATTAACTTTTATACCTCATCCAACCCCTTCGCCATGAAGCGGAAACGGGGTTGACTTGGATATGAAACAAGAAAACAGTGATACAAAGTATCACAAGCCGGTCAGAACAGTTACATAAGAAAGCAGTAAGAGGAATGAATATGATAAAACATTAACAATGAGTGTGTACATGTTAGAATTGTTTTATTTGTAATTGTCAACATTATCATCTATCATGAAAGATTTGAGCACTAGATAAACTAGTCATCATGGGGCAAAATAAACATGTTTTTAATTTTGGCATCTGTGTTGTATAATGTTATAATATGAATATGACAGACATCTGAAATAGTATGTGTAATGGATCACTAAATAAAATGTTGTTTAATGATTAAAATGAGAGGAATTGGGAAAAGATCATTGTTAGAATATGAAGAATTGGTAAATTATCAGTTATAAACAAAAAATACAACTTAATGATAATATAATATCAACTGGAGCGTCTGTGAAGGTAATCTCAGTTTTTAGCAATGTGAATTTACATTAGAGAAAGTGTTTAATGTTAGATGTTATTTTATTACTGAAATCTGATTAGTAGTTCATGAGAATAATTAGGAGTGGAACAGATATATTCAAACTCTTAAGAAGAATGCTTCAGTTAACGTTTCATCGACTTTGTTTAATGATTGAAGCGGTGTTGCTTATTTTAAAATCAGACAGCACCAAAAAGTGATACATATATAGCTTTACACACAAACAGTTAGTAATATCCAAATTAAGTTCCTTTATATTATTCTTATAATTAATATTATTTATTGAACAAATGCAAGTTATGTAGAAAAACTAACAGGGAGCCGCGAGCTTTTAAAAAATCAAGATTGCAGTTTGCCCCTTTAATACATTTTAACATCAATCAATAATCAGTGAAGATTTACGATTTGAAACCAGCTGTATTCGTATGCTGTGATAGATTTATAGACAGTATCCCTGAAATTGATACCTAATTCAAGTAGTAGAAGACCCATAAAATGTCTGCATACCAATTAGACTGCGTCCCGGTATTCTTACTAGAATACAGTTGTTTATGAACAGTAAAATGACGTTGATACGAGGGGGGTTCAATATATTCTGTCACTGGTATTCGGAACTAACAGATACAGGAAATTAAAAAAAAATCTTATTACAATCCTTCAAAGTATTCCCCCTGAACAGATACACACTTTCGGAGTCGCGCTATCCATGACGTAAACACAGCAAAGTAGTCTCCCCTTGGTATACTGTTGAGAAATATTCCGGAATCAAGGGTACTTCTGGAAGCATAGCGTCTACCAGAGAGGGTTTTCTTCAGCAAAGGGAATAGGAAAAAGTCATAGGGATTAAGGTCGGGAGAATAAGGTGGGTGTTCAAGCTGTACCACTTTTTCTTGCTCCAAGAAAGACTGCACAAGTTTAGCTTTGTAAGCTGAGGCATTGTCATCAATCAGCTGGATGCCATTCAAAACTTTACTTGGACGTTTTTTTCTTGTAATTATTTTTGACTGCTTTGAGAACTTTGTCCTTGTAAAATTTGGCCGTGATGGTTTTTCCCTGTTTGCATGGAATTTGTACCACAGGGCCACTGGAATTTAAAAAAAATGCATACAAAACCTTTATAGCGTTTTTTGTTCGTTTTGCAATAACCGGTCTTGCCTGATTTTTACCGAACCATTGTTTATTGTTTATCAGCCGCTGGGGATCAAAATAGTACACCCACGTTTCATCTCCAGTGAGCAACTGAGAATTTTTTCTAGGATGACAATTTTCATATATTTTAAGAAGATTTTTAGCACTTTTAAGCGTTTGGCCGTTTGTTCAGTGGGCAGCAAATGAGGGACCCATCTAGCACAAAGCTTCTTTAATTTAAAACAGTTGGTCAAAATGTGATGAGTTGTGCCTTCTGAGATGCCAAGACTATTTGCTATCTTAGAAACTGTATACCGCCCATCTTCGTCTATCATGGCCTTCAAAGAATCAATGTTCTCCTTTGTTGCTGCAACAACAGGCCTGCCAGGATGGTTATGGTCTTTAATTCTATGTTTAACCCCCTTTAAATGTCTTAGCCCAACGAAAAAACGTTCTCAATGTCACGGCAGAGCTGCCATGTACACGGCACAGTTCAGCATAAATCCTTTTGCAGGTACTTTTAAAGCAACCCTGGCTTTAATGTAAGCCCTAATTTCAATTGTTTCTTCACTTTTCATTATAGCATTGAAATATAGCCACTATACATGAGTGCGCATAATTCAACAGTGGATATCTCCGTCAAATGTTATCGGATTAAACCGCTATTTTGCATGTACGTAGTTAGTGAAATCGCCTTCAAATGCACGAGTTTTCAGTGCGAAAATGTAAGGCGGTTTCTACGGAAGCGCATTAGTGACAGAATATATTGAATGCCCCTCGTACACAGTCCAACACCCATAGAAGCTTTCTGAGTCCGGGATAATTATAGCCGGAGCCTTGAGGCTCCGTCAATAAAACTTTAATTTCGGCTTAAAAAGTTTGTATATTTTAAAATTAAAACATTTAATAGGTAATTTTAAACAGGTTATCGCATTTGTTCAGTAACAAATGTTTTTAAACATGTTTTATTGTCGAAATATTCGTTATAAAAACATGCTTTTATAAGCTTATTCCCATCGCTTAATGGAATTATCGTAATACCTTACACTAAAGTCGAACTGGAAACGTAGCATTCAAAGTCTTCGAATAAAAATCAGAAAATGAGAAAGCAACAAAGCAACGCATCCTAAACAAACACATTATCATGGACACAATATCATTCAGAAGCAATGTACGCGACAACATACACCCAATATCATCCAGAAGCAATGTACGCGACAACACACACACAATATGGGTGACGGATTTGGTTTTGCCATCGATCCTGCTATAAAGTAGGACACGACTGTGTAGCTATCCCTGTGCCATGTAAAAGGTTGGATTTAAATTTACATAAACTATGTCGTCAGCAACGCTTCCTCAAAGGTGAACAATTTGATATGTATTTACACTACAGGCGTCATTTCTCTTGTTCCAGATACAAGCCTATGTTAAGATTGTTGAATATATATTAAAGGCAAAACGAAACCAAACTCGGGAATTTCTACTATATATTGTATGTATAATATGCTGCCATTAATCGAATGGCACATGACTAAATTAGACCTTTCTTTTCGGATAAACGACTAAACCGGCACATGATATACCAAATATCACCTCTTCAACGTTTCATTATTGATAGAATACATGTTAGGCTCAACCAGGTGAGCAAACTAAGGATGTAACATTTTGCAATCCCTTTACATTAAATACAAAACTGACATGGCTAAAATTGTCAAAGCGGAAGTGCAACATTTAGGAATTGTTATAACGTGTACTGATTTTAAAAAAATCTACAGTTACTGTAGCACAGTTTAGTCCATTCGCTAACTAACTGCAATCCTTTTTTCACCTAACATCTTGGGATTTCTCTGTAATATTACATGGAATTAGATGAGCAGTATATACATCGGAAATTCCCGAGTTGCGTTTTCATTTTTACTTTAGTATATTTCGTACCGTTGTTTTTAAAGGTTACATACACATACATATTTATTGCCGGGTTTTATGCTATTGCTTTTTTGTATTGAAATGTTACGTATACACGAGCATCTTTGTGTTTTACTTATATTGCCTATTAAATCTGCTTTGTTGGATAGAGAATAGTTCATGGCGGGGATTTCTTTATTTACAATGTCCCGTTTTATTGAAATGACAGTATGGTAAGTGTGAGGTTTGTTGCACCATAGAACCTGGTTTAAACCCCCAGCGGTCTTTTTTTGCCATTGGCCGTTCCAAGGCGGTAGCCCTATTGTCAACACTTCTTGTGTTTGTGACGTCATATGCCTTTATTATTAACATTGGCATTCATATTTGTATTTTTGTGTGTTTTGGGGTTGACTGTGTTCTGTAAAAGCTGCATTTCCTGTTCGACTTTTATACTTATTTTTAACAGTCATACACTTATATTTCCAATGGAATTACTTTTCCTCTTGCTCCACATGCAAATCTAAAATGTACAACACTGAACATAGTTTAGTACCGATCGTCGTTTATAAGTTTACAGACACATGTACTCATTGCCGGTTTAAGGAGGTTGGCTGGGAAAGGACATAGTGCTGAGATTTGTTTTAATTGATATTTAAGGCTTCTTTGGTATCATTTAGAAAAAATTAGCAAAATTATCAAAAAAGGCTAGGTCATCACACTTGTTTTCCCACTAGACGTCTTTGAAGAAGACACATATATTTCTGACTTCAATATTGCACTAAAAAGAGGAGAAATAGAGTCATTGAACATTTTTACATTTGTTTTTCCTAACGTTTCATTTATTGAAAAATAACAATTAATTTTCTATTACATATATAAATATCTTTTAAACATACACAAACAAATGCAATCACAATTGTAATCCTCATTTGTCTTTTTGCTTTAAAAAGCAAACATGTATTGACCGTACCCCAGCAATTTCTTTTTAATAAAAACATAATTCACGATAAAAAAGTATGTTTTTAAATCAAGTAAAAAAATATATAGGTCATCAGAATTCTCATGATTTTTTATTAAAAATTCGTTAAATTACACACATTTTGGAGTTATTTTGACATTTTCGCTGTAAAATACTGTACACACAATTTTGAGATAGATATCGAATATACAATTAGCTCAATATCTACTTTTATATAATGTATTCCACTATTGGAAAATAAAAATCTTATTTTTTCTACATCAAAAGGATAAATTCTACTCAGAACTACCCATACCCTCTATTTTGTTGACAACAAAATATGATCACAAATGACGGAAAAAATATGGAAAAAATATTTTGCTTAAAATTTGATATGTTAATGTTTTAAATCCTACTTTATGTCCATATATACTAGAATGCAAAACAACAAAAACAATTCTGTTGTCAAATAATTATTTAACAATTAAAAATTCTTAGATTTGAACATGTCAAAACATGCCCAGCTAATATCCAACAGTCAACAAACGTAACTTTGCATTTTATGTACTTTTCCTTTCAAATCAATGTTTAAATGTATAGTACTGAAATATGGATTAAAAAATTGAACAGGAAATGTAGCATTCAAAGACGACAGTCAACCACACACACACGAAGAAACAAAGAACAAAATTACAAAAGAATACAACATTACAAATGAATAAAAGGTCAAATACGACATCACAAACACAAAAAGAGGGTTGACAATAGAGCTCTGTCATCCCAATGAATATAGTTTAGTACCGTCGTTAAAATGTTTTACAGACACATATGTACTTGTCGGTTTAACAGTCAGCATACGCTGGAAGTGAGGTACTTTCACTATTGATCCTCCTGCAAGTCTATGTTAAAATTTATAGTACGGACATATATTTAACGCCATTAAAAGTGCACGTTTTTTTTTTATTTTGTGTTATTCTTAATTAAAATGTCTCCAAGATCGACTGCATAATTCCGATTTTATTTCTTTCAATACATGATTTTGACCGGTCACCAGATATATAGGGAATGTGGATACTTTCTAACATGTATACAACACTATAATCGACCTTGGAAATAAATACAAAATAAAAAAACTTGTACTTTTAATAGCGTTAAGAATAGTCTAGTACCGTCGTTTTAAAGTGTACAGACACATATGCACTTTTCGTCGGTTGAACAGTCATTAAACGTTTATTTGCATTTGAGGTACGTTTCCTCTTGCGTCTCCTGCAAACCAATGTTAAACTTGTGATAATCATGTTGTCGTACCCTCGTTTAACACTGTAACGCTACACATGAAAATGTTCCCCTTGATTAACTTCCATTGTATCTAACGTTTCATGCACTGGTTCTCTTGTTTCAACGCCGTTGTCTCCAACTGTATTGTTATTCTGTACATAAGTTGATCATCGTTTGTGGTTTATAGCCTTTAATTGGACATTTTGCACATGGTTTGACATAAAGTCACTACTCCTGGTCTGAAATAAAACATATTATGTGCATTGTATGTTTGCTCCAGATGCGATTGATTAACAAATCAAATCAATCAAATATTTTATTCACTCAGTTCGTTACAGTAATGACATCATGAGGTCATGAATATAGTATACATATCATAAGGCTGAAACATGCATGTATGTAAAAATGGTACAATGTGTATTATTAAATAGCATATATTAAGTGTAGATTGTTTGGAGAGTTACTTTAAACGTTAATTCCTCAACATATTTGTAATAGTGTATACAATCTACAGTTTCAATCTCTAAATATTGGTTAAGTATAATATAAATAAACAAATATTAAAGAGCAAAACACTCTGTGCTTAGACAATTATTTTCCGTTTTCTTATTTTATTATTCTCAAATGAGTTACATATGTATGTATGCTTGATGTAATACAGTAGCAATCGTTATGGTAAAGGTTGTAATAAAGCAAAAGGAAATAGTTGTCTGATTGGTATTTTCAACTATTTCATTGCACAAGTTCGACTAAAATACTACTAAATACTTTTTATAAACACGTGATATTTTCGTCTGCTTTTTGCGTGCAGTCAGAACATCACTACTTGCACGAGACTTCCGTGCGCCTGTCTATATCTATGTATAAGGTGTTAGTTTTCCAGGGATTAAGTAGTATTTGAATAAATGTTAATAGGTAAGATTAATTTTTTTCATCTTCACTAATCGTCATTGTTTTGTATATAGTTTTGGTAATTGCGTATCATATACAAAATTAACAAATGTTAACATGCGCGATATTATAGTACATTTTATAACAAATACAACAATTGTAAGAATCTTATTTGGAGGTACCCCAGCTTGTCAACACCTTGACAAATATAGTACGAAAATGAAAGTCTAGGGTCCTCTGCACTCACGTATGATTAATCAGAGGGTATGGTAAATTGTTACAATAAGTTATTATGGAAAACAAATTACAATCGTTTTAACGAACTCACAAAGTTTCCTAAATTCTGTTTTGTTTGTTGTGTTCATTAGAGTTTTGAATTTAATGATGTTTGGTCGGGAATAATACTTTGATTTTAAAAGTAGTGATCGCGATTCTGAAAATTGAAAATTCGTTACAAACAAGAAGATAATTATATTCATCTCCTATATCTCGATTACAGAGTGTACATGTTCTGTTCTCTCTGTCTACAGTGTTCCATCTTCCTGTTTCTATAGGTAGTTTATGACTTCCCGTTCTAAATTTAATTATAAATTTTAGAAGTCTGTTTGGAGTACTTATTGAATAATTTTCAAAGTTATATGTATCTTTTAAAAGCCTATATGTTGTACATCAGCTTGATGTTTGTATGGTGTTATACCATTCATTAAGGAACAAGTCTTTCATCTTTTGACATACAGAAAAGAAGCCATTTTTGATTTGGGAAAACGTGGTTTTGTCCAAATATTAAAGTCACATTTAATAAGAATAGTCCTGATACCATTAAGCCAACAAAAACTCTTTTTAGCAATATCAATACGTGTTTCATTGAATTGTTTGTGCATGATTTGATTAACAAAATGAGTGGATTGCATGATGAGATGCAAACGCATTAAATAATGCTAAAAGGGCATATCACAAAAAAGTTTGGGTTGGGTTAGCAGTGAAAACGGTTATAGTGGGCTATTACATGGAAGGGTAGGTTAGTTTAAGTAGGAAGATATGCTTGAATTGAATTGAATTGAATGTTGTTTAACGGCTCATCAACACAGTATAGGTTATTTAGAGCCGCCCCAGAGAGAGGGGAAGGATACATAGGAATCCGGGAACCTGCCCTACTCTTATTATCGAATAGATTCCTATGGTTCTTTAACGTGCTCGGAGGATAGACCGATACACGGGACCGCCCGGTTTACGTCCCCATCCGACGGACGAGGCTAAGGTAAAGTGTCTTGCCCAAGAACACACCGACGGAACTCAGTGGCACCACGGAGGAAGATATGCTTGATACGAATGCTTAATCAATAACACACAAAATGCACTAAGGACAATCAACAACAATAAAAAACAGTTTAGCAGAAAACAGTCTTGACTAGGCTAGACTAGGAAAGAGAAGTGTTGGGAATATAAATAATTATATAGGTTACATGTAGGTAAGTTTAAGTAAGGTATGTGAGTATGTATATGTAGGTGTATAAGTAGATATGTGGATAGGCAGGTAGAAAGGCAGGTGGGTAAGGGGGTGTGGGGTCGGTGGGTTTTGGGTGAGTGGTTTTGGGTGGGTCGGTCGGTCGGTCGGTCAGTCGGATTATAGTTGGTATGTTTGGGGGTTTGGGTGGGTTTAGGTTGCGTATGTATGTTTCTTGACGAACGGGCGGACATACTATAGTCAGGTAGAGGAAAGATGGGATGAAGGAACAATTATAATGACAACGTTTTACTCACATTTGAAAGTCTGCTGCCATCTGACTGTGTCATTGATGACGAATCTTTGTATTTCTTGTATCGCATTTGAATTGCTTTTCGCATCTGTTACCAAATATGTAATATGTGTAGGAAAACAGAGAAAGATAACATTAGCATTGTTTTGATGTAAGGAAAATAACATAACGTTTGAGGTTGTATTATAATAACCGATACTTGTCAAAACCTAACTACTAGTAATCGAAAGAAATGGAGGCAACCATCTTAGAACGATGACGTGACCGAGCCTTGTTACCATATATGGCATAATGTCAAAATAACGTTTAAGACAAGACAAACCACTGCAAATGAAAACTATACAATGTATACATTTTACATTTTTATATTAATTGTATTTTCAGTGATTTTGTTTGCTCTAAAAGATACTTTGTAAATATGCCACATATGGTAAAAAGGCGCCATGACGTCATCGTTCAAAATGGCTGTCTCCATTTGTTTCCTTACACATTTTCAATAGGCTATATCTCCTTTATTTTTCATGGTATTTGATAATTCTTTCAGCTTTTTTCAAGATTTTCATAGCCCTTTAAAATAAATATTGTTTGAAAATAGTGCATCAACCCATTTAAACACATGTATTTAACATACCTGTCTGTTGAAGATGCAGTGAAAGACAAATATAACCATTCCCTGAAAAACACAAGTGACATGTTGAAAGTATGAATGTCTGCAAATGTTTATATTTTCACGTGACGGTGTTATATACATAATGATTGTTAGTTACACTGTAACCTGGTTTAAATCCCCAGCGGCCTTTTTTACCAATGACCAGAGTTGTTTGTTTGCTTTGTTTATATAAGCCGCGACTCTTTTGGTTATATTAGCAAGTGACTTTTTTCAAATATTTTGTCGAGTCACTGCTTTTACTTTTATACAAATATCCAATTGATCGTTGTATTTATATAACCACGTGACCATGTTGTTAACATTACCATTTGGTTTATATTATTCTTGTTAATATTGCCGTACGACAGTTGTTTTTATATCAAAACCACGTGGTCTGGTTTGTTTATAACAATATATAACCGTTTTTATATTAAACCCCTGTCACACTAGGGCCGCGTTCTCACAGCGATCCCACGGCGTCCAAGAAAAATGCAGAACGCCGAGGTGCGCGCAGTACGATCGCAAGCATCGCCGCAGCAACGCAGTGGCATCGCCAGTAGACGCATTGGGATCGCATAGAACGCCAAGCGAGGGCGCGCACTTTGAGCATGCACAAAACAAACGCCGTCGCTCGGCGTTCTGATAAGAGCGCAGCTGGGTCGCCATAAGGTCGCCATAGCAGCGCAGTAAGGTCTCCTACAACGCCACAGGAGCTCCGCGGGCGCGCACAGAGGTCGCAGTGCGAACGCTGTGGTTGTCGGTGGCGCTTGCACGGAGATTGTACGGCGTTCTCTGAGATGTCACTGCGTCTCTACCGCGCTTATACGGCGCGTCTACGGCGCTTATACGGAGTGTAATTTATTTTACTGCGCTCTTACAACGACTGTACGGAGCTGTCACGGCGATCACTGCGCTCCTAAGGCGCTTCTACCGCGTCCATCGGCGTTTGCATGACAAAAACGAACAAAATAGTATAAATGAATTATAGGTAGTGCAAACGAACGTCTTCAACACGCCGTCAGCGCAGTGTGAGCGCCGTGAAAGCGCAGTGCACGCAGTGGAAGCGCCGTGAGAGCGCATACAATCGCCAACAAGAACTCCGTAGGAACGCGATAGAACGCCATGGGAGCTCCGTAGCAACGCCTTTGTCGCTGTGAGGACGCCGTGACATATCCATCTTCACGAAAAATATCAGATTTTTCTTGCTATCTCACGGCGTTCTGGAAAATTAAACAACGCCGTGCCAACGCAGTGGAAACGCGCTATAGTGTGACAGGGGCATTACCGTGCGATCACAATGATATTTACCACAGCGTTTTTTGCCAATGACCGTTCCAAGGCGGTACCAAGGGTGTTAACCATTTTGTGTTTGTGACATAGAGTACTTTGCTTCTTTCTTCCCTCTAATTGTTGTTTGTTTTGTATGAGTGTTTGTTGTTTGTTGTTTGTTTTGTATGAGTGTTTGTTGTTTGTTTTGTATGAGTGTTTGTTGTTTGTTTTGTATGAGTGTTTGTTGTTTGTTTTGTATGAGTGTTTGTTGTTAAATCTCTTCTGTGCATGTTACATTTCCTGTACGACGTTTATACATAGGTTTTGCATTAGTGATTAAGTGATGAAAAACTGTGTTACTTCTGGAAATGTCTGTCTCTTTTGTTAACATATGTTCATCCATTTATTCCATTATGTTGCGTTATGCTGTTTGCCTGCATTTTCAAAAGTGTGCAATTTTGGTTGGTTCTGTTCAATCGTATAACTTCAAAATCTACTCCCGACAGACTTAGGAGTCAATCTCTTTTTTAAATTAGTATACGTGCCATTCTGAAATGTTTGATAGGTAGGTAGGCATTTATATTCTCCAATAGATATAAATCAGCACGTACCTGAAGGCTGTTACTCACAGCAAATGCATATTGCAGCCAAACAGTTTTGTCGCTGACGTGGAAAATCCCAATAATCCATGTGACCCCCATCAACGGCATCAGCACGCACAAGCAGCGAACACTGGTCCTAACATAGGATATACACGCATAATATTCATCACAACTGCATATATATTTAACAAAGAAAACTCAAAACACACACTCAAGTTTTATTATTATGAAAATGTACATACTTCTATTCTATTTTTATGAAGTCCACATTTGATTTTTACACTTGAATATTATTTGCGTACGACATCTTATCGCTGACGGATATCTGAGAGTGTGTAGTTTGCTTACGCCACCTTATATTGAACGGCTAATTTGTTTACGCCGCCTTATCTTGAAAGGCTATTTGAGACTGTGTAGTTTGCTAACGTCACCTTATCTTGAACGGCTATCTGAGACTGTGGAGTTTGTTTACGCCACCTATCTTGAACGGCTATTTGATACTTTGTAGTTTGCTTACGCCACCTTATCTTTAACGGCTATTTGAGACTGTGTAGTTTGCTTACGCCACCTTATCTTGATCGGCTAATTGAGACTGTGTAGTTTGCTTACGCCACCTTATCTTTAACGGCTATTTGAGACTGTGTAGTTTGCTTACGCCACCTTATCTTTAACGGCTATTTGAGACTGTGTAGTTTACTTAAGCCACATTATTGTAACGCGCTAGTGGCTTAAGTGGTAGAGTGCCAGCACATGGTAGCCGTAGCCTCGTTAATGTGTTAAAATAAACTGGACCCCGATTGTATACTTGTAAAATAAATAAAAATGCTATAAAAACCTATTTCATATTAAATTAACAAGGAAGATAAATAACTGAACTACTCAAGTGAACGTTTCATTCTTTTAATATGTTTATCAAACATTTTAGGAAATGATTTAATATAACTATCCTCAACAAGTAAATATAATATTTAACAGATGTAACAATACTTGACTATATATAATACTCAACAGAATAATGAATCTAGTAGATCTAGCAACCGATTAGATTACAGAGTAATATTCAAATATGTCAACGTGTCCCTTTAATTATTTAAAGCTATGATAAATAAAGGATGCATTCCTTAAAATTAGACTAAGAGTCTTTTATTACTTATTATTCTAAACGAATTATAAACAAATGCGCCCTATCAATAGATATTAGATAAACGAAATGCTAAATAAACGCGCCCTATCAGTAGATATTAGATAAACAAATGCTAAATAAACGCGCCCTATCAGTAGCTATTAGATAAACAAATGCTAAATAAACGCGCCCTATCAGTAGATATAAGATAAACAAATGCTAAATAAACGCACCCTATCAGTAGATATTAGATAAACAAATGCTAAATAAACGCGCCCTATCAGTAGATACTAGATAAACAAATGCTAAAAAACGCGCCCTATCAGTAGATATTAGATAAATAAATGCTAAATAAACCGGCCCTATCATTAGATATTAGATAAACGAATTCTAAAGAAATGCGCCCTATCAGTAGATATCAGATAAACGAATTCTAAAAAAATGCGCCCTATCAGTAGATATTAGATAAACGAAATGCTAAATAAAGGCGCCCTATCAGTAGATATTAGATAAACAAATGCTAAATAAACGCGCCCTATCAGTAGATGTTAGATAAATAAATGCTAAAAGAACGCCCCCTATCAGTAGATATTAGATAAACAAATGCTAAATAAACGCGCCCTATCAGTAGATATTAGATAAACAAATGCTAAATAAACGCGCCCTATCAGTAGATATTAGATAAACAAATGCTAAATAAACGCGCCCTATCAGTAGATATTAGATAAATAAATGCTAAATAAACCGGCCCTATCATTAGATATTAGATAAACGAATTCTAAATAAATGCGCCCTATCAGTAGATATCAGATAAACGAATTCTAAAAAAATGCGCCCTATCAGTAGATATAAGATAAACGAAATGCTAAATAAAGGCGCCCTATCAGTAGATATTAGATAAACAAATGCTAAATAAACGCGCCCTATCAGTAGATGTTAGATAAATAAATGCTAAAAGAACGCCCCCTATCAGTAGATATGAGATACACAAATGCCAAACTAATGCGCCATATCATGATCAGTAGATATTAGATACTCAAATTACCAATGAGTGAATGAATCAGTGATGATGGACATTCATGGAGGTCGGAGTCAGTCTGCATAGTTAACCTTTCATTATATACTAAGCATCATTAAAACTGTGCACCGCGGAAGAATTGCATGTGCGAGGAACGCCGTACAAAATATTGCATAACGAAATACATAGTAAAACAATCAAATTCGCACAAAACCGCACAATGAAATACGTTCGCTTTTCCTACTAGCCTAACTAAAGACCGAAATTACAACATAGTCTTCTATTAAACTGTACTAACAAAACCAAATAATAATGAACGAATGATTTTTACTTAAAACACTTATATTGCATAAACAATCTGACCTTTAATAAACGTAAAATGAGTGTTTGAAACGTATTTACAACTCGATTTAAACTTAGCGCGCATAATGTTGCTATATTAAACGACCCACAATGCATCAGACATAAACATCCAAAATGGCCACTGGAACCATATTCAAAGCAACACGCGATAAAAATAAACAGTTAGAATTTGGCTGATTACACTCGTTACAAAAAAGTAACTTCCTAGAATCTAGTTATATATGATAACATTAGACTGAGTGCATAATCATTATGTTAATAAATTACAGTTATCTAACATCAACTCGCGAAAGCGATTGTAGAATGCAAAATAACGAGGCATTACATTATCTTTGATATTGAGACTGTGTAGTTTACTTACGCCATCTTATCTTTGCAGATATTTGAAACTGTGTAGTTTACTTACGCCATCCTATCTTTGACAGACATTTGAAACAAACTTTGTAGTTTATTTGCATCACCTTATCTTTGACGGATATTTGACATTGTGTAGTTTGTTTACGCCACCCTATCTCTGACGTATATTTGAGACTGTGTAGTTTACTTACGCCACCTTATCTTTGATGGACATTTGAGACTGTGTAGGTTACTTACGCCACCTTATCTTTGACGGACGTTTGAAACTGTGTAGTTAACTTACGCCACCTTATCTTTGACGGACTTTTGAGACTGTGTAGGTTACTTACGCCACCATCTTTGACGGACTTTTGAGACTGTATAGTTTATTTACGCCACCTTATCTTTGAAGGACTTTTGAGACTGTGTAGGTTACTTACGCCACCTTATCTTTGACGGACTTTTGAGACTGTTTAGGTTACTTACGCCACCTTATCTTTGACGGACTTTTGAGACTGTGTAGTTAACTTACGCCACCTTATCTTTGACGGACTTTTGGGACTGTGTAGTTAACTTACGCCACCTTATCTTTGACAGACTTTTGAGACTGTGCAGGTTACTTACGCCACCTTATCTTTGACGGACTTTGGAGACTGTGTAAGTTACTTACGCCACATTATCTTTGACGGACTTTTGAGACTGTGTAGGTTACTTACGCCACCTTATCTTTGACGGACTTTTGAGACTGTGTAGGTTACTTACGCCACATTATTTTTGACGGACTTTTGAGACTGTGTAGGTTACTTACGCCACCTTATCTTTGACGGACTTTTGAGACTGTGTAGTTAACTTACGCCACCTTATCTTTGACGGACTTTTGAGACTGTGTAGTTAACTTACGCCAGCTTATCTTTGACGGACTTTTGAGACTGTGTAGGTTACTTACGCCACATTATCTTTGACGGACTTTTGAGACTGTGTAGTTAACTTACGCCACCTTATCTTTGACGGACGTTTGAGACTGTGTAGGTTACTTACGCCACATTATCTTTGACGGACTTTTGAGACTGTGTAGTTAATTTACGCCACCTTATCTTTGACGGACTTTTGAGACTGTGTTGTTAACTTACGCCAGCTTATCTTTGACGGACTTTTGAGACTGTGTAGGTTACTTACGCCACATTATCTTTGACGGACTTTTAAGACTGTGTACTACTAGTTAACTTACGCCACCTTATCTTTGACGGACTTTTGAGACTGTTTAGGTTACTTACGCCACCTTATCTTTGACGGACTTTTGAGACTGTGTAGTTAACTTACGCCACCTTATCTTTGACGGACTTTTGGGACTGTGTAGTTAACTTATGCCACCTTATCTTTGACAGACTTTTGAGACTGTGCAGGTTACTTACGCCACCTTATCTTTGACGTTTTTTTGAGACTGTGTAGGTTACTTACGCCACATTATCTTTAACGGACTTTTGAGACTGTGTAGGTTACTTACGCCACATTATCTTTGACGGACTTTTGAGACTGTGTAGTTAACTTACGCCACCTTATCTTTGACGGACTTTTGAGACTGTGTAGTTGAATCGAACATCCTTTTCATGATTATAATAATTAGGCTTACGTTGATCTGAAAAAAGGAAGTTTAGAACAAAGCGCATGATTCAACATTTAATTTGGATGGATTGTTTTTTCGTGCAAAGACAAGAAGAATACCTTAGATGTAAATATACTAAGAATTTATACATGTTTTACCATTTTTAATTTAAAAGTAGTTCCATCAATAAAGAGATAATGGACTCTAGTATTGTTATAGAAATAACTGCTGCTTACCAGCAAAATAAGTAAGGCAGGACCTACGAATCCCCATATCAATCCGTTGTCTACTGACAACCAGCAACTACAATATAAAGTAAACAGATGCGAGTTAAACATGTTTCTGATATGCATTAAAATATTTTATTTAATAATATATATTTGATTACGAATGTATGGAAAGTAGGTAAATCTGTGGCACGGAGCATTCAGAGAAAACAATCACCCAAAACACGCATTTCAAACAAAGACATACCTGCTAATATATACACATATCTGAACGTAATGTTTGTGACATAACAAATATAACGTGGTTGCAGAGAGTTACCGCCTGGCAAACAATGCTTTAGGAATTAAGTATATTGAATCTAAAATAACAGAATGGGGTCTTTTTTTACCATAAACATATACTGAAACGCAAAGGAACGCAACACGGTAATTTCCGCTATATATTATATGTACACTATGCTGCTTTTATTCGAATAGTACATGGCTACGTAAGACCTTTCTTTTCGGAACAAATACTTTAACACACATAACTCAGCAAATAGTATACCTTCAAAGTGTCATTATTGACAGAGTTCGCGTTTGGCTCAAGCATGTGAGTAAACTTAGGATGCAAAATGTTGCAAACTCTTTACGTTAAATATAGTACTGAACTGGCTCAGTTTTTCAAAGAGGAACTTCAACATTTATGAATTTCTTGTTACAAGGTGTAGTGTGGTTAAAACGTCTACAACATCACAGTTGTGTCCTTTCTCTAATTAACTGCAACTTTTCTTTTTGCAAAACATCTTGGGATTTCTTTGGAATATTACGTGGAATTAAGTGTGCAGTATATACAATATATAGCAGAAATTACCGAGTTGCGTTTCTTTTGCGTTTCAGTATAATATGTTAACAGTTATTTATATAGTAAATTTCAAGGTATTTCAAAGCGAACTGAAACGTACAACTTATGTGTTCCATAGCCTTCAAACTTTGTGGCACCAATCGATATTCCTACTATCATAGCTGGGATCACTGAAACATAAGGCTTAATATGATAACTTATTATAAGGATATAATGATAAAGATGACATTGACAATGATGATATGATGGTAATGATGATGATGATGATGATGATGATGATGATGATGATGATGATGATGATGATGATGATACAGTTCACGTATTAATATAGTTAAGGTCTGATCAAACTGGCTCCAGTTGAAATTCATGACTACTTCCACATTATTTATTGATTCGATGATGATGATGATGATGATAATGATGATGATGATAATGATGATGATGATTATGATAATGATGATGATGATGATGATGATGATGATGATACAGTTCACGTATTACTATAGTTAAGGTCGGATCAAATTGACTCCAGTTGAAATTAATGACTAACTTTACAACTGACTTCCACATTATTTATTGATTCAATGATGGTGATGATGATGATGATGATGATGATGATGATTATGATACAATTCGCGTATTACTATAGTTAAGGTCGGATCAAATTGGCTCCAGTTGAAATTAATGACTAACTTTACAACTGACTTCAACCTTAATTATTGGTTCGATGATGATGTTGATGATGATGATGATGATGATGATGATGATGATGATGCAGTTCACGTATTACTATAGTTAAGGTCGGTTCAAACTGGCTCCAGTTAAAATTCATGACTAACTTTACAACTGACTTCAACATTACTTATTGATTCGATGATGATAATGATGATGATGATTATGATGCAGTTCGCGTATTACTATAGTTAACGTCGGATCAAACTGGCTCCAGTTGAAATTCATGACTAACTTTACAACTGACTTCAACATTACTTATTTATTCGGCAATTGTATTTTGAAAAAAAGTTAAATGCGTAACACACTTGTAGTAAAGACAACAAAAATATAACTACACAATAGGTTACCCCATGCCGACGGAATCAGCCATTTCACTCTGGAGCTTGTCGGAAACACGTACACTACTAAGATGGTGGTTTCAATTCCTTCAGTAAGCATGAGGAAAAACACTACCAGATAAATATATTGCAGCAGGACTGCTATAGATGTACATATAATCTGCAAACAAAGCAAACATGCACAATTAGCAATAACATACTACTAAATACCATTTTGTAGCAAGACAGCAATAGCTTTATATTTGCTGATATATGTCCTATCTTCCAGGTTCATTGCTCTGAATAAACATGCATTACAAGTATTAACTAATTATGCAGGTTAAACAATTGAATGCCCAGCTGAAATGTTTTGCGCTATTTGCGAAGAAATTATCGTCTAAGAAATCTTCATTGGATGGCTCAATTACGATATGTTTTCATGTTTCGTTTTAAAAACAAAATATGTAAGAATTTTTGTGTAGTTAATCTAAGCATTTGTTTATTTAATTATGACAGATTAGAATATATAAGGTCTACACTATGCGTGTACAGGATAATCAGCAAAACGGAAGCAATCGACATTGGTCGCTGAAATGGAACTGGAAACGTTCTCGTCCGTTTTTAATAAGTCAGAGTCCGTCTCGATTATGGCAATCCAGGGGTGTGCTGTTTATCAGTAAAAAATTAAAGTGACACGAGAGGAGGAATAATGCGATTTTTTATGTTTTCTTATTATTTTGTTTTAAATTTCAATCGCCAGATTAATGGTGATCCAATTTATTCACCGCGTAATAGGTTTGTGAGGATCGGGGTGGGCCATCCCTCTACAAACCTTACATAAAAAACAAGTAAAATGCATCAGTTAATTTGTAAATAAAGTTATAAAAAATATAATCAAGTGAATGAATGCATATATTGTAATCAGAGAAAAAATAAATGGGGAGGTTTTCTTATTCTTTACAATTATAGAAGTATATTATACAATGTACACTTTTAACAGAGTGTAAAAGATGCCCCACTGGGATGCTATAAGATTGCAGTGAGTCTCTGTAAACTATTTTCTCTACCTGTAAAATAACTGACCTTGTTATCTGTTCTGTCGACTCCAGCTAAGAATATGACATATGACATCACAAGGGCTATTGACAAATTTAACAGTATGACCACACGATCAGACTTCAAATCCCTGTATTGGAATAAAATCATTAACTACAGAATATACTGCTACATACGAGAACACATACTATGTAAACAGTTTTGAACCATATAAGTATTTTGCATCCGTTATGTATATTTAATTTTGCAGCTTTCGCCTTAAAACGTGCAGCATACTTAATTTTGCAGCTTTCGCCTTAAAACGTGCACTAAACAGGCCAACGAGTAAGTCAATAACCAATATTTTGGTGTTTTTTTGGGTTGGGTGTGTGTGCGGTGTGGGGGAGTGGGGTGATGAGTAAACATATCGGTAGACCCTTCCCCTGCATCATTCAGATTATATGCCTTCTATGAGATAAGTATTGACCATATCTGAGTGTACAGGGAATTTATGTTGTCAATATAAACTGTTTGCATTATTGCATTACCAAAATATATTTTGATTTCATTTTCCTTTCTAATTGTAGATATGTATATATTAGATCGAAAATTTAAAAACACCCAGGTCGATTCCTCCATCTTGTTTAACAAAACATAATTATTGTCTTATTACGTTGGTGACAGATACGCATGTGCTTGTACGAAAAACGTTTTCAATTGCTACTTTGTTCAAAGGTCTTACTTTGTTTGATGGTACATATTCCTTACAAACATCTATAGTATGAATAAATTATAACAATACTCACAGATCAATTAGTCACCAACACGTAAATAGAAGCTTCAGCTCTTATTTAGTAAATAGAAATTATGTGATATTAGCTATAAAATGTAACAACCACCATGGGTATTTAACAACACCCTGAAGTACAAGACCCGATACTATTATATTTATTTAGTTACAATTTAACATACTGGTGTATTACCTCCATAAACATATATGCATAGCAACTGTAACTAAGAGACAAACTAGTGAAACAGTACAACCCACCATCGTCACTATGTCCATTGCCATGGAAACAACACTGTCCTGAAACAAGCATATAGTCATGAAGGTAGCAATATTGGGGGCTTTATATTTCAATATAACAAGTTTGTATTATCTTTAAATGAAAACTTGTTCGTACAAGCTAAGTATTTCAAAACAAAGAGTTCGTTCTACTTGTAAATTGGTTATAGGTGCTTGATGCGTGAGGGTGTCGTAGCTATAGTACATCGCATGGACATATATAGTAAAACCGAGTCTGCTACTTTTCACTCTTGTATGTGTTCGTTGCTTCCAAGGGATAACTTGTTCAGAATTAATTTACATTAACACTATCATTCATTTAGTGTTGAGTAGCGGCTGTAACAACTAACTCCAAAAAACAAGTAGTAATGATATTACTAACTGGTACATTGGAGTCTCAATCGTTGCGATTTTAAATAATATAGTCGGTGCTTGGGTGCGTTAGAGGTATTGCACCTTACCTCTAATGAACAGACAATAAAACCGAGTCTGCATCATTTCCCTCTTAAATACACGTATTGCCTTACCTGGTGCCAAGGCGACATCAAAATTGCAAAGTTGGTGAGATGGTTACACCGACACACTGTAACGGTTGTGTTTGTGAATGTCAAATTGCAACCTTCTGTATCCCAGCTGTTACTAGAAATACACATGACGGCATATGTGCTTAGCTGGACATTTTACTTTCATTTCACTATTTAAAGTTTAAGTATTATCAATGGATACTAGAATTAAAGTGAATTTCGTTAATAGCAGAACAGGGTTTTCTATTGATATACATTTTATTGAAAGTTACTTTTTCAATTTTCCACTGCTGTTTTAATTCGGATGTGTGACAAATGCATGTATTATACGCTGAGAATGGAAGTACGTTTGAGATGAGGAAACCTCAATTCAAAATCGTTTTGAAATAATGATATAACAGTGTTAAAGGTACAAGTTAGCACAATCATATATTCTCATTCATATCACAGAGAACATGTGCACATTTAGATATATACCTTGTATAATTCCAAAAGCTGCAACTAGGTTTCTTGTAATGTGTCTGTAAATTAAAAATAATTGTACAATGGTTTTAAAAAGTACCGATTAATCCCTGTCTACCAAGTTAATGTATATCTAGTAACAATCACACCATTTACAAGGTCAATTATGTGTTTGTATTTAGGCCTATTATAAGGCAATATTTAAATGTTTTCAACCACATTTTAGAAATTTGCAATCTCTATATGTTTGTGAAAGTGTTTATTTTTTGGTAAAATGTATTCTTTAGTCAGCGCATTGTTTGCAAAAAAAAAAAATGTATTTGATAACTAAACATGGCAATGTAGAGTGTTTCGCTATTTTCTAAATCAGTACTTATTTTTAATTGTGCAAATACACATTTTCAATGTTTCAAAACTAACTATAACGTTCAACTAAGCCATTGTGGTATCTGTTTTCAACTTTTCCCAAAAGCAAGGCAACGCCGTTGGAAATATACCAATCTCATTAAAATCAGACCCTTTATCACGCTACGATACTCTTCACTACAAGGCCCTGAGAACACTGCATTGGAGGTCACGTCAGATTGACCTTACGATTAGCCAATCAGATTTCAGCCTACAAAATCGCTCGGTATAAACTGCTTCACTGCGTATGTCGCGTTTCAGTCAAATGCGTTGGAGCAGTCTATGCTCGGTATTGAAAAAAATATAAAGATATTCAAAGCGTAATTTGGATATGATTTAAATGAGATTGGAAATATACTTTAATACCATTGAGCATGTTGAGTTCTAATGATAAACAAATGTATCAATGTAATACTATACATTTTGTAATAAGCATGATAAGAATGTTAATATTTATATAATTTTAATTATCACCGTATTTTTATTTTGCATTTAATGGTTTCTTTAACAATATTTGTCAATGTAAACTTTGAACAATTATTAGTCACAGTCCGATTAATGCATACCTGGAAATGATTAAATGTTATTTCTAGTGGAGTCTTCAGTGTTGTGTTTTTTGAAGAGAGCTTTAGAGATAACACTGCAGAATTGATTTCTTGACTAGATGTGGTGTTTCTATAAATATGAAAGGTAAACATTTTTGAAATAGTATATACAAATGCAGTTAGATTTAGGGAAAGAGCTTTATACTGTGTATTACATCAAAATATATGGTTACCTTCCTCCTTATATCCATGATTTTATTTAGAGTTTCTAATTAAATATGTTTTCATTTATAAACTTTCGAAAATGTCAACTGAATATTTAAGAACGTTTTTAATGAATAAAAAACACGGTTAACACATTAGTCAAAATACAGTTTTGATAGCATAGTTTGTATTTATAAGTATGATAGTTTAAAACATATAAATAGAAATAAATATCGTTAAAATTCATACCTTTGATCTTTAGATCGTGGAGACATTATCCCTGTCAGATTTTTATAAAACACTCCAAAGTAGCTTGTTGCTCCTACGTGCAAATAAATTAGTTTTATTTTGAAAGTCTTAAGATGTATTTTTCATTTAATATTTACAACAACAAAAACAAATAGATATAAAAGTCCAACAGGAAAAGTAGCATTCAAGGTCGACAGTCACCCACAAACACACACAGAAACAAAGAACAATTTTAAAGATGAATAAAATGCCAAATAAGACAGCACAAACACAAAATTCTAAAGTCTAAGAGTTGCAGATTTACAGGTAGAAATCTGTTTTAGTGTATACTGAGTACAGTAGCTATTTTTATATCATTTTAAACCAAAAATGAGATATAGGGTCCTATAAAAAACACAGCGTCCAAGCGCAATAACATCGTAGGTCCACGCTGTACTACAAACAAGGGGCAATATTTAATTAATTATACAATGAAAAAGACAAAATACAACAGAAAGGGTGGTGATTTTTATGTCAATACGTATAACTACATTTATTGGATTGACACTAATGAGATTTAATGCACTCAAGAACCCAGTTAAAATCATATATTATTAGCACTTGTCATACCAAGGCGGTATTATTGATAAGTAATTCTTGTTGTGACGCCGCACTCGTTACTTCTAAATGCATCTACATGATGTATTTATTTTCTGTTAAAATGATTGTTTTAATTGTTAATTACGGCGTTTTTTCAATGTTACACTTCCTGATCGACTTTTTATCTACATTGTTCACGATAAACAGACAATTAATTAAACTGTATGATATTTAAATATATGTCGTTTCGGTGTACTTAAGAAACCGAAATGGCAAATAGAAGCTAAAATATATATCTAAAACGTCTGTTATCCCACAGACCTAGTAACAAATAGACTGGACACTGTGAAATTTACCTGAATTTCACGTGGGACAGTGTGAACATTTCACAAACTGTTTCCCAAATTTAAACACTTGTATCTAGATACACGTTTAATTTATGCCAAAACTCATCGCAAATTTAATTATCCGGCTAATGATAGTATTTTCTTCACTCTACCATTTTAACAAAAGTACTACGGAAACTTTTACTCTGTCATGTCACACATTGACTTTGAAGAGAAAAGTAAAAAATGATGAGATTTTTACATTTAAACAGCGTGTTATGCAATGTACATCTTATGTTAAAAAAACTATTTGTTTTATAATCCTATTTTGGTATTCATTATGAATCTTTTCAATGAATTCTCATCAAAATCAATGAATACATGAGAGAGGAGATAGAAGGAAAAATTAAGGTGCCACGTGATATTTTGACTACTTCATTGGTTCAGATAGGAAGTTTTCTATTTGGATATTAATATATCTGTGGTTATTCTAGCATCAAATGAAAAAAACAACTTACCTGCTAAAGCGTCCTGTGCGAGGGTAAGCCCACTTGCTGATGACTTTAGCCATTCTGGTAATGTTGACGAATCACCAGGAAAATGTAAATCCGTCATATTGTCGGGATCAATTGTAGAAACAGTTAACACTGTAATAAAATATATTGCTAGGCACACATTTACTAAAATAGACGTTAAATATAAAATATGTCATGATTAGATGTAATTTGTTTGCCATGGTTTGTTTGTTTGAATGGCGTTTACAAATTTGTTTACCATATACGACGGTCGATATGTTATTGTTTTTTTGCACAGGCCGACCACCCCCATTTCCCCTAGGTAGAACCAGTACTGTGTACGTTTCACCCTCCGTAAAAATCGACAATTTCTCACTTGACAAGTCTGGTCAGTTAATTGCAATCATTATGCTAATATACATTTTAGGCAAAATAGTTTTAATCTATTCGAAAATAAATTATTTGTTTGCAGTGCCATATGTGCCATAAAAACTTGTAAAATTTAACGACAAAAGTGTCAGATTTAAAATGGAATAACGCCTTTACAAGCGCTAACGAACACATTTGATAGACTTTTACCCATATTACTTTGAGCTATCGTTTTCTGAGCATCGGTGGAAGCATTTAACGTTTTTACTATGGCTTCAGCAAAGTTACTGATCACCTGTAGCACCTGATCAGCTCCATGTGATTCCTAAAATAGTAATAATTTGTCACCACAAAAGAAGTTAATGTTACGTGCAGCATTATATGATTATGTAAAGAGGCATTGCAATACACATTGCTGCGTATACTTACAAACAAACGCATCAACAGTTTTAATTTGATACAGGGTCGGAGATCACGTGGATTCAAAATGTATCGTTTCGTTTTTTGTATGTTTCTTTTACATTTCCATTTAATATAGCTCAAAGAGAGAGAATTTTTCGGAACGTTAATCCATATCATAGTTTTTGGGTGAATATTACACAGTTTCGTCGTACAATCCGCCCCCGTTTTGGAAATAATCAAGTGTACAAAGCCGCCTCAAACAAAACGTTTCAGAGACGGATTATACGGAAAAAGCTATTGAACACTTACCAATAAACAGAGGAATTAAATGAAGTACTAAATAAGTCCACTCTCTTTGCTTGTATATATTTTAAATAACAAATAATGCCATTATGTCTATGACATTGATATAGATGAAAGTTAAGATAATTTGCCGGAGATTGATGGAAATGTTAAAACTAACATTTTGCCTAATTGATTAGATAATGGCGGGGATTTCTTTATTTACACTGTCCTGTTTTAATGGGATGACAGTAGGGTAAGTGTCAGGTTTGGTGCACCCTAGAACCGGTTTAAACCCCCAGTGGCCTACTTTGCCACTGACCGTTACAAGGCGGTAGCCCTACTGTCAACCCTTTTGTGTTTGTGATGTCGTTTGCATTTATTATTGCGTTTGCCTTCTTGTTTGTCTGTTTGCGTGTTTGTTTCTGTGTTTTGTGGTTGACTGTCCTCCTTGAATGCTACTTTCCCTGTCAGATCTCTTTATATTTCTTTTTCTTTTTTTTTTGGCTGTTAAAGGGAGTTCTTCAGGATTGGCATTGTTCAAATGCAGTATTTCTGTATTAAATTAATAAAAAAAATACCAATAACCCACCAAAAGAAATTACACTAAACATATTAAATAAAAGCCCCGAAGATGGTATTTACTAACTATGGTTAAGCGTCAGGGTTAGCTCTTTGAGTAAAAATGTCGCAACGTATTGCAACGCGAGTATCATTTGTAGATAATGCAGGGGCGAACCGCGTAAAAGCTATTTATAACAGGGATATTCCCCTATTGGCCTGACAAGTCTTGTTGTAAGTTATAATTATTAGGTATTTCACTTTATTATAGAAAACTGGTAATGTTCCATCTACATCTTTGAACACCTTTTCTCTTTAATTGGTCATGTCATAGATTTTTATTGTTTTAAACAAATGTATACCAAAAGCCTGATGAACTCCCTTCAAAGACTGCGTATATTCTCAGTAACTTTATATAAACATACGTATAAAAGTCGTGCAAGAAATATAACATTCAAAGACAACAATCAAAAACTATTACAATGATACATAGAAGCAAAGAATAAAGGGTTAAACAAATGGATACCGCTATGGAACGGTCAGTGGAAAAAATTGGGTGCCGCCATGGAACGATCTGTGGAAAATGGAAAAAAATGGGTACCGCCATGGAACGGTCAGTGGAAAAAAATGGGTACCGCCATTGAACAGTCAGTGGAAAAAATGAGTACCGCTATCGAGCGGTCAGTCGAAAAAATATGGGGTTGGAATGTAAGTCTAAACAAAGAAATCCCTGCCAGGCTATATTATCTAACAAGCAAGGCAGCAATAAAACACAATATCAGTAAACACAAACATGATCATGCATATATGGATATTAAACACAAAAGCCTATAAAGACACAAAGCAAGTACTCACTGACTTGACAGAAGCGAGAACAACATGAGAAGACACCAATAATGTAACGATAAGACGAGATTGAACGACGAACTTAAAACGTTGTCGTCCATTCATGATTTAGGTAGTGGTCAGCATAGGGTCCAAAACCTATCCGATAGTCACGCCGTCAAGATTAAAGCATAGTGGCGAACAGTTAGATTATATAAATTGCTTAGCATTTGTTTCTATAGTAGTATGCAACCCACCTTGTTAGTTGTTGAAGTCTGAGATAGCGCACTCCAAGATTCTTGGTTACTCATATTTAACAGGTTACTCGCTGTTGATAAGAACTTCTGATAAACAAAACATATTTGTGTCATGTATATTTGTGAATTAACGTATTGAAATTACATATATTTGACAATAATTTTAACAATTACTGTAATTTATGCATACAGGTACTGGTAAGTAGCAAAAGAAATTAATTAAAAAAAACAGACAGGCTTAAGTAAGGCTTTATAACAAGTGCACCCACATGTAATCCTAATGTTTAAAATCATTAGACAGTCCAAATTTAATATACATAATAACTGAATTATTTAAAACATACCTGCATTTGATCGTTGGTTACAATCAATCCTTGGCTTATATTTGCAATACTCCCTAAAAGGGATGTCACAGCCTTTAATTCACCGGACATCATGCTCGTCTTTTTATCTTCAACCGTCGTGATATTTGATAGTTGGTCTAGAGCATCAGTAACTGCGCGACTGGACGGTTCGTCTATTAAAGCTTGAAGCTTGTAAGAAATGGAATAAAGGGCGTGAATCCAAATTAACACAAACAGGAAACAAACATGCTGATACGATAATATTTTAAGCGCAATATTTCCAATCCATATTTGATAACCATTAGTTTTATCTTTACTGCACCAAACCCGTCGTCACACACGTTGCACTTGCATGTGGAAATAATAATAATAATAATAATAATAATAATAATAATAATATTACCAGTAGACCTACTACAACTACTACTACTACTACTACTACTACTACTACTACTATTACTACTACTGCTGCCGCTGCTGCTCCTACTACCACTACTACCACTACTACTACTACTAGTATTATTATTACTACTACTACTACTACTACTACTGCTGCTGCTACTACCACTATTTCATCTAAAACTAGTACTACTGCTACTACTACTACTACTACTACTACTATTACAAGGAAAACCCAATTTGACATATATTGCCTTCATAATATGAATCGATTAGATGATTATACATTCATATTAAATAAATGACCTGTTGCTGTAAAACTGCGAGTTGTTTCCTAACACAGGAGTATAGAGGCAGGTACCAAACTCCCGTCAACGAACACTCGCGGGACATTTCACCTGCAATATCAAATTTAGAAATACAAATCTGTAAATATAACATAACCATGTTATCCTTAACTTCTCAACATGTAAAAATAGCATAAATATAGTGTCTTTAAAATACTGAATAACATAAGTAGTATAATTGTCGTCTTTGAAATGAGGTGAATATCTATGCAATCATGTGTTATGTTAACGAGCAAACAAAGAGGGCATTAGCGTATCCTACCCAACTAGATGAACCAGGCATCCATGGTCGGCTATAAAGGGAATGGGAGTGAATAGGAACCAAAGTGACTATTACTAACTAGGTAATGAGATGTACCTTCAAAGCCTTCCAGACATGGCTTTGTTACTATATGTCCAGGACTCGTCGCTTCCCAATCAGTTCCTTGATTGTCTTTTGACAGCGGACAGTCCGAATACTCCTTGAGTGTTTCTATGACAAATAAACTAACATAAAAAAAACGAACATATATAAAGAGACGTAAACAAATCTGTTATAGATCGGCTCTTGAACATGTCAGACGCATCATAAGTTAATGTCAATCTTACTAATCTGTGAAAAAAAATACCTTATTTGCCTCGTCATAATTCTCTAGAGGTTCGAGGCCATCCTCAATAAGTCTTACAAATGTACACATAATATTTTGCAATAAGTCTGGAAAGACCCTTGAGCCAATCAAATCCGTGTGTTCAGACATATTTTATTTAGACATTCTCTGTATGCTTACACGGGGATTTGAATATAAAAAAGTTTAGATGTATGAACTGATGAACAGAAAATCTTTTTTTATTCGACTTACACGAAATACCAATTTTAAATACTATGCTGTACTTCTGTTTTATAGGTTATATTGTCAGTATAGATATAAAAATCGAACAACAAAAGCAGCATTCAAGGACGACAGTCAACGACAAACACACATAGAAACAAAGGACAAAGTTAAAGACGAATAAAAGGCCTAATAAGACATCACAAACACAAAAGTGTTGACAATAGGGCTACCGCATTGGAACGGCCAGTGGCTAAAACGTCTGCTGGGGTTTAAACCAGGTTCTATGGTGCACCAAACCTTCCACTTACCCTACTGTCAATGCAATACAACTGGACAGTGTAAATAAAGAAATCCCCGCAAAGAACTATTCTGTTGACGTTCAATATGGCCGCGTCCCTAATGTAGTTGTAAATGTTTTACCCAACTAATGAATGGCTATGCCCGAAATATTTTATTAATGTTTCTTAATAGACTTTGCTATATATTTATAAACTTCCCTCAGGAGGACAATAAGAAACTTATAAAAGTGTTGACAATAGGGAAACCGCCTTGGAACGGTCAAACATGTAATCCCAATTGTTTGCACAGTATATCATAAGATACTTACAGACACCTTAATTATTTATCATTATTTGAATATCTTAATTCATAAAATGCATGTTAATAACGTTAAATTTGGTTTAAGGTGTCGCAATAGTAGTGCGAACGCATGTACAGCTGCGTAACGTAGCGACGTCATGTAAACAACAAAACGACGTCATGATTTCTCTTACAAATTTCCGCCGTATATAAGGTAAATTGACAACAGTAAAAGTGAAACTATCACGTCGTAAGTGTGTTATGTGATCAAGAGAATCTTACATTCGTGAATGAGTATTATTGACTTTAATAAGCTTGCTGGATAAAAAGATAGGATACTCTGTAGAGCCTCGTATCCATTCATTTTATCCAACTTGATTATCATTAATATACAGTCACGAATGTAAGATCCTCTATTTAATATCTTCATCAATGAAAAAAAAAAGAATTACCGTGACCCTCTGTTGACTTATATTTCAATGTTACGGTACATTGTTAATTGGTTTTTATTGTTAAGTTGAATATGTATACCTTTAACATAAGAAAGTTTAATGTTGGGTTACTGTGAACTATCTGTGTGGAAGAATGTTTGTTTTTTCTGACGAGAGCGGCCACGAAAGTGTCGGAAATTAATATTTACTATTACCTTGGCCATTGTTCTATCTCGATATCTATGTAAATTACCAGTGTAATTTAGCGAGAAGCTCATATAAACTGTGCATGCGCTTTTTAGTTTAAGTTCTGTTGATTGAAGTTTATAGCATGTTAATATGTGAAACATCAAAATAACAATCATGGTTGATTACAATGTAAGACATACGTGGTTGACAATCGACTCCAACATCTTCAAAGTGGTAGCAGTTGTGAATACCCCATCCACTATTCCTGCAAATGAACAGACTTGACTCATGGCCGTTACATGCAACAGCATCTAACCAGATTTTACCGGAACCTTCTCCAAATAATTTAGATCCTTTACCTTCTGGTATGTTTCTGAGAATTCTAAAATTAAAGAAAACATGTGTTAAAGCAATATATTTGAAGTGTTAATGCATCAATATATTACAACATTAGATCTTAAAGGCGGTAATACATTCCATCCAATGTAATCGTGCCAAAACAATACACTCAAGTGATATGAAAACGCAACACGGGAATTTCCGCTATATATTGTATGTACAATATGCTGTTTGTAATCGAATGGTACATGGCTACGTACATGTAGGACCTTTCGTTTTGGAAAAAATACTAAAACAACAAATAATACAGCAAATAGTATTCCTGCAATGTTTCATTATTCACAGAGTACGCGTTTGGCTCAATCATGTGAGCAAACTTAGGATGCAAAAATTTGCAAACTATTTACGTTAAATACAGTACTAAACTAGCTCAATTTTTCGAAGAGCAACTTCAACATTGATGAAGTTCTTGTAACAAAATGTAGTGTGATTTAAACGTCTACAACATCACAGTTGTGTCCTTTCTCTAGTTAACTGCAACTTTCTTTTCAAAAAACATCTTCGGATTTCTTTGGAATATTATGTGCAATTAAGTGTGCAGTATATACAATATATAGCGGAAATTCCCGTGTTGCGTTTTCATATCAATTGAGTGTAGTTCGTTTAAAACACATTCCTATACGAATACCATTCAGTTTAAAATACTATTCAGTAAAAGCGTGGTCAACTGTTATGACAGAGACTATTTCAACAACATGTTTAACTACAGCATTCAAAATCTCTCCAGAAGTCTATTAACTATGTTAGACAGAACTCATCCATCTCACTGTTAGACAGAACTCACCCATCTCAGTAGACTCATATTAGTTTATAAATTAGACTATAAATAATTGTGTAGCATGGTCACTGACAATTCTCTTTGTAATAGCATAGGTGTAAATCGTGTAATTGAAAATAAGAACTGTCAGAATTACAGTTAGAATACCAATTATAATAACAGTGACAATGTTTAAATTAACCAACGAGATGAAACCATATTATATCTATTACAAGTTAGACAAATTAAAAATAAAATAATACCCTGCATAAATATGTTTACTTTATTTCAAGCTCTGTTTCTCTTCATGGCTGAATTGATAATGCCATACAAGTCATAAGTGGATGTATTTGCTTCTTTCAGTGCTAAGGAAATTCTATAATACTAGTTAAAAGGTTATAACATTAAGGACTAATGGCAGTCTACCATCTCAGCAATATTGGTGTATACTGTTTAAACGATATCAAGTTTTGAACAGAAACCATTTGTATAATGCATTCTATCTTTACATCATACACGTTTGTTTGTGGTCTAGACTCATTGCGTTCTGTCAGTTTACACGATGTAATAATAATGGATACAAATCCGTAGTATAGCGAAACTTTGATACATATTGATCCAGGTGATGTCCTATAGTAGTGAATGTACATGTTACGGATTTGGTGCAAATCGTTCACGTGTTTACACTTAGTAAATTTTAAACCTCGGTTAAGCTAAAGTAACTATCCCACCAACAACAACCAGATTGTACAACATATGAACACCATTTCTAAACTTACTGACAACGAGGTATATATATATATATATAACTGACATATTTTGAGAATGCAAACTCCATTGACACAATATAAACGGCTTTAACCAGCCATGCCAAACCCCATAAAATGGAGCGTCGAATTAAGAGTTACCAACTCATAATTCATTTAACACATATTCCATCACGGGTATTCTTAGAACCCATGAATAAAACTATACTTTTAATCGGTACACATGCATTATTATATGACCTGAACACCTGGATAGAGTTTTGATAAGCGGCATTGTAGTGTAATTTTCCCCGTTATTTGGTGGGTTAGTTTCTTTAAGTTTAGTTCTACTCCTATTGTTGTTGGATGTTACTAAACCTTCTCCAGATTTAAATTGATAGTGTGCATCATGTGTATGTTATCACACGCACTTGTTCTTCCGCGTATACATAATGCGCGACTTTAAGCAATATCATTACTCGGCAAAACTCGTGCTAACATCACAAAACAAATCTAATAACCTAGATGTGTTGCATTTCCACATGGTCGTCACGCTAATCAACTAGTTTCTGAAAACAATTATATAGCGAATCATCCCATCGGCGTGGTGATATATTGTTCCTGTTCGCTCTTGTATCTATTACACGTTTAATACAACTGTCCTAATTAATAACATAACATGTGTTAAACGTTGAACATTGGGCTTTAATTTGGATCATCCGGTTGGACATTTGTTTACAGCATTTAAGTCCTGATTTTAGGTAACCATGAAACAAGTACTAAGTCTGAGCTAAACATCGTTCACAATTTAACAAAATGCTCCAACAAATTGAATAACTATATTAACAATCAAATGATCCATGCTAAAAAGTTGAAAACTGTATTATGTTGTTTTAATGATCCTATGCTATTAACATAGCGTTGTTAATTCTAATGATACATGGTGAAATGCATTCATCTGGACCAGTTTTCTTGTGCAATGTATCCTCGCCCCAAAGTGCATGCAGGTGACATAACAAACTTGTGCTTTTCTGACATTTTATTTAGGAGAATAACAGAACAACAAAAATATCGACCCCAGTTTGGATGTTTAGCATTATATTGGTTGGGAATACGCATTGGCGGAAATGCATGTCTTCACAGTTAGTTTGTCATCTGGTGGTGACAGTTCTTGTAAAAAGAATATTGGGCCATAATAATGCATGTCCGACCCCATATTTGCGTTGGGAGAGTCTAAATCCGTACCTGCATGTCAACAATGTGTTAGAACGAATTCATACAAATGGTTATTTCAAAGCTTCATTAATGCCATTTTAATTGCCATAAAAACACATACATTTTACAGAAACACAGAAACACTGATTACTGTAAAATAAATAGTAGTTAAGAAGGATTACCCTGTATATCCGAGCATACGACACACGACAATAGCAGCTGAGCTGTTAAAGTAATCGTCACAAACCGTCCCCCACACATCATTATGATACACTTCTACTCTACCCTGACTGGGAACTAAACCATTTACCAAGCGTATACTCTGTGCTGAAATGATTATTATAGGCCGTATTATTTACTATACCCATCACATTTGTGTTTTCAAATTTGCAAGGATATGTTCTGTACTGTTTGAGTATTTTGACTTGTTCATTAAGCATGCGTTTTTCTGAATTGTTTTATCCGGATTTATTGATACTTCTCTCTTATGTAGTGCAAAAGTCACAGTTTACCAACTACACTGCTACCGTGTTGGTTGATTATCCTCTATACAAAAAATAATACAATTTAGTACATAAGAATTCCGCAAGGGACTTAAGAAATAATAAATACGTACCTGTATTTTATCGGTGAATAAAGTACAGTTAGGAGTTTGGATGCGTAGTAATTAAATCACGAGTGCGTTAGCAATAGTGATTTAATTATTCGCATCCGAACGACTAACTGTATAACTTTATTCACCGATACCATACAGGTACGTATTCTAACACAACAATAACCCCATTGTTTACGCTATTGTGGGGGCACTATATATTACCGGAGGTCAAGGTAATCAGGCTGCTATGTTTACAGGCTGTTCCAGTGTGCGCCCCCGTATGCAAAGTTCTGCGCGGAACAGTATGTTTAAATACACTAGTAGTCACGTGACAAACAATTAATGCATTGCTTACGTCATATAGCTTGTGCTGTGTGACGTCAAACGTTCTCAGCTTGATCAAGGTACTTATTAATGTTATGTGTACTGATGCATATGATGGGTTTATATCGGAGGTGTGCAAGGTTTGGGAGCATTTTTGTAATTAGCATTTCATTAAAATTACTGTTGAGATTGTCTTCGTGACGTATATTTACCAAGTGACGTCATCTAACGTGGCGCTTCCAACGGATGAATTATACTATTTGAAGCTATGTACAGCGTCCAAAGGTCCTACTGGACATGTTGCATGATGTTCACTTTCAAACAGGCGTCATTTTTCTCATTTTTTCCTTGATAAACGATCACGGAATAACACTTTCCTATAGTACTTATAGAATATTACCTAACTATATGCCTATTCCTTTTGTCACGCCTTCTGTTTTTAAAAAAAGGCAGACACATATATCAGTATTGCCGCCGGCGACGACATTGACGATGGCATTACGTTAATACTTTATGTTTAGCTTAATTAATTATGGTTCTACGAAACTGCATTGACTAGATCAACCAACCTATATTTGTATAGCAGGTTGAACAGTTCGATTACCCTGACGTTCCACAAATGACCCACACCTTGACTTATAGAAGACTTACAGACTCAATAAAACCGAGACTGCTGCTTTATACTCTTAATTGTGTTAGTTGCTCTCAAAGGATCACCTTTATCAGTACTTATTAACATTCACACTAGTGTTCGTTTAGTGCAGTGTGGCGGCTGTAAAAAGTCTCCCCGTGCTACGAATCAGTAGTGTTATTTTGTACTGGTCCTTTGGGACCAACGAGCACAATATAGGTGGCTTTGAAGTATAATACCGCTTAAGCCGATGCTAGGGGGCGTAAGAAGTGTTGCTTCTCCATTACTTCTCATGAACAGACTCAATAAAACCGAGACTGCTGCTTTATTCTCTTAATTGTGTTAGTTGCTCTCAAAGGATCACCTTTATCAGTACTTATACGGTCATTACCTTTGTCAGCTGTACGTAAGGTCGTTGCGGTTTAAGTCAGTTTCTCATAAACTACATGCATACTATCAAGTAAACGTGGATATTAAAAAATCATTCACCAGTTGGATTTACTAGAAGAAATATGCACTATATCACCAACTATGAATCATATTTGTAAGTGTCTTGCACACCGTATAAACTCGGTCAGACGCGTTTTACATATTGACCGAGTTCATAAGTGGTGATTTCCTGCGTCAGTTTTATTTATGTTTCTCGAGAACTGTATATACTAGAAAACATGTATGGATCAAAGTTGTATTTTGGGCATATAACAGATCATTACAATGAATCAAATGCAAACATGAACACGACCTTTGGTTGTACTTATCGTTAAACCCATTTAAACATTGACATCGACAGTTTGAGGACGGAGAAAATAGAAATTATTGTTACATTTGTCGAGAAAGTTGCTTTCATGGAATTTTTGCTTCCATTTGTGTGAATTCTATCAACAAGAATTTTGGGAACTAGCTTGATCAACGATTTTAGAAAACTTAGACAAGTGGGTGAAATTTAAGTTATTTTGCTTTCAGGAATACAGGAATCATTTGAGATATTAATTTCATCCTTTCGTGTTAAAACTTAAACAAGTTTTGCATCACTGTCCTCTGTTTTCTTAATGTGATAACATCATTATTTGGGATAAAATTGTCACTTTATTAATGCAGTGTGTTTATTGTTTGTGGGTTCATTTCAATAATTAGTATTACAACTGAAAAAACAATGCATGTCAGTGAGTTTAAACGACTCGGAAGGAGTCTGGTTTCCTGGGTAAGACCACAGACCTTCCCAAAATTAAGTCTAACTGGGATTCCAAATTACATCAGCAAAGGTGAACGGCATACGTGTTAGGTACAATACATACATCCGCAAAGGTGAACGGTATACGTGTTAGGTACAATACATACATCAGCAAAGGTGAACGGCATACGTGTTAGGTACAATACATACTTCAGCAAAGATGAACGGCATATGTGTTAGGTACAATACATGCTTCTGTAGTATAATAAGTATCGTTACAAGCACAGTTTCCCATCGCGGGGAACTAGAAAAACTAATGAAATATATCAGGGGGGACTCAGGCGTAACTCTCATTTACACCAAGATCTAAATGTAAGTCACGCCTAAATCAACACCAATATATTTCATTAGTTTTCTCAAGCTCCCCGCGCTGGAAAACTCCGCTGGTACCGCTACTTATTATACTACTAATCAAACCGGTTGTCATTTTAATAACATAACATTTGCAACTCATTAACATAACATTTGCAACTCGTTAAGCAAAGTCAGACGGAACCGGGCAGTAGTCTTCATCATCGCTCTGCATATCATCTTTTAGCATGGAGTATTTTAATTTCCTACACTTTGCTATTTTGTATTTCAGTTCTAGAAGCTCTTCTCTGTTTCCGGCCAGCTCACGTTCATAATTATCCATTTCAACCAGCAGAAGCCTTTTTTGGTGTCCATAAAATCATCACGAACTACTTCATATTCTACTTGGAGTTGCTTACCTCTCATCAATTCTCTTCTATATTTATTTTTTAAATTGTTAAGTTTTCTGCAAACCTTTTCTAATCTTTCTTGTTCCATTATATAAAACTATATATAATTATTTTTAGGAGAGCGCAATTTTATTTTATGTCTACTTTCGCCGAAGCTACTTTCAACGAAATTTTCCAATCACACGACTCTGAACAACATCAACATCAAGCGTTCTTGTAGGAGTATTTCTACATTTTGCAATATTGAACGATAGGCGGGAGGCAAGATGAGTTAGACAAGCTATTTTCATCCGACATTACAACAAATATACAGCAAGAATAATGGTACAAGCATCAAGAATAATCTAACTATGTTCAATCAGAAAAATACAAGCAAGCATAGCATCAGGAAAAAAGATGGGGAAAGATATCAAAGAATTGCAAGACGAATTGAAAATCTAGTAGCTCAAAGAAGAAAAAAAAATTGTCTCCGGGAGGTAGGACACCGAGAGCAAAAATATCACCAGGGATGAGATGGCGGAGAAATGTCAATGAATTACAAATACAATTACATGGATTAGATGGAATATTGAAATCAAGAAAGACCAAAAAGAAGACCAAGAAGAAGACCAACATGACACCGACGATACACGAGAAATGTCAGATGATAGTACAGATAAAAATGACACCGAAGATAGTACAGAAGATATTCTGGATGAATTACGAAATAGATTCGAGGATCTTTGGGCAAAAGTAAAATATGACACGCAGAAAAGGGAAGATCTGTATGAAATCGCAAACATATATATGCAGTTGAAAAAACTTGGATATATAGCTGAAATATAAACAAGAAATACTCGATTGGTTGAACAAAGCTTTAGTCACAAATCAATACACATAATCTCATATATATTCACCGAAAGTAGAAATTTAATCTAAACCTATATTATATACAATGAACTCAGAAAAAGCTATCAAAGAAAGAAACATGGAGATAGCTGGGTGCACCTTGGGTATTGGCTCGAGCAGATATTTAGCATACTATATAGCAAAAGCAAATGCCTACGACAATAACCTGGTATCAGATATTTCAAAGTTGGACTACACAAAGGGGAATAGTGGAAAAACAAAACTGCGATCTATCCCAGGGATAGAAAATCTTTCATCGATGATATATATGTATTTGGGTATCTAGGAAAAAAGGATATTCAAGCAAAACAAGGAAAGAAGATGTTAACCGAAGGAAAATCAGGCGCTACAAAAAATTTAGTACAAACAATAGCAACATTTGTGTCGAAAACAATTAGACGTGGACGAGACTATTGTAATGTCAGAATATGTAATTGCACATTGAACAAGAATCAGAACAGCAGTATCTCGAAAACTATAGAAATAATTGAATCGCATACAAGTAGTAGAGCAAGAAAGAACTGGGAACGCACATGGAAAGAAAAACCAATAGGAAATGTACTCGCAAAGATAGATGTGTCAAACACTCCCATGGGTGTAGTGGACAAGAAGAAAATGAATCTCTGTCGACTTCTAGAAAGCCTCTGACTAGGAATGTACTCTATAGATTACACAAGAGACTATTCTGGAACAATGAAAAGATCCAGTCTGGTCGATTATTTCAACTTTGACAGAACGAAGAGCCTATTTTCTGGAATGCAGAGTGAAGAGCCCACAATTATAGAGAATACGAAATGAGTCGGAAATAATGTCTTCACTACTATACAAACGAGAGGTGGAAATGTCGTGAGAACAAATATATACAACAAGATTGTTTTAAACTTTGAAGCGGGGGATGCACCTGGATGTGAAAAAAAGAGGATATACTAGAGTTGAACTTTCAATATACGGAGACCACAATCATTTTTCAGGAACACATGTTCTAGAAGAAATTGTAGAAGAACTCCCCGGTATATTCTACATACAACCAGCAAAAAATCAATGGGCAAATCTACAGAGAATATTGATAGAAATATGATTATACTAGACAGAGTTCAAAATACTTTGTACATTGTTTGGTATTGTAACACTCACACTGGTAGAATTGTAGGGACTTCATTCTCACCTAAGGGATCATGGAAAAAAGCAAAGAAGTATGCTGTGTCAGCATTTGGCTTTCGTCGTTGCCCAATATTTGTGCTTGATATCCAGAGATACGAAAATGGAAAATTTCCATTTGCTCCACTAGAAAGCTACACCAAAGAAAAAGTACGAAAACAGTCCTTTGTGATCAAAATCCTTCCAAGGTTAGAACAACGAAGATAGAACCAACAGACTACCTCCCACCTACAAATTGTGTAGAGTGGATATGGAAGAGAAGGGGGAAGAATAGAATAGGAGATGAGAAGCCTCCATTTCAAATTATTCGACAAGAAACAGATAGAAAAATATCAATAAACTCCACCAAGAAAAGAGAAAAAATAATTGCACAGATATTTGAAGAAGAGGAAAAGGGAAAATGGATAGAGGTGAACAAAAAAGTACAGGAGAAATTTTGGGAGGAAAAAGAAAAGGAGTTGAGTGAGTGGAAAAAACATATGAGAAAAATAGAAAGAGAATAGAAAAGATTTGAAAACGAGTAGACCAATTGTATTGTGATTTTCCCGATTGTATAGAATATGTTAATGGCATACCTATTGGAAAATACTATCTGGTGGGGTTTGCAAATTATACCAAGAAAAAATATGATTAAAAAATTTGCTATTTGAAACACGATGCCGGTCATCATACAGTCTATGCTACTGAAGGATTGAAGAGGATTTGTAAACAAGTAGAAGAACTTGGACTCACAATTGATGATAACTGGAGCGACTCACGTTCATGCATACTAGACAAAGTACTAGTGGAAATATGTCCTCCTACAGAAAATACATGGAGTGGAAAAACAATGCAATGGAATCCGACAAAGATATTGGAATTAACTGCAGCAAAAAGAGAAAAACTATACTAAAAAGTGAAAAGGAGTATCTAGAGTCAAATGAATATTTATTGGATTGTGATGAAAAAGTGAAAAAGGCAGTGAGTTGTATTTCCTTGCCAGAGGGTGATTACATGTGCAGGAAGTGTGAACGGTACAGAAAGAAAACAATGCCATGTTTGTACTTTGAAGAAAATGATGTTCCAGTTTTTGGATACTATCTGGAGAAAGAAATGAAGAAAGTTACAGAAGAAAAGAAGTCACCAATTGTAGTACACCTTGGAAGAGACGACAACACCTACAAAGAAGAAAGCCAGATTAGCAATTACAGTACTAGATGATATAGTAAAAAATAGTATTGAACAAACGGCTCCTCCGAGTTCTACAAAACATGTCAAAGATATTCCGAAAACAACATACAAAGTATGCAAATATTCTAGAACGACATTTCGTAGGAGAGATAACATATATCTATATGTGAGGACTGACGGCAAAGAAGTAGGGATATATGGCTACTACCTACAAAGAGAAATGGAAAAGTATCTAGGGGATGGAAGGAAAAAACATATCTGACTCAGTATTGGAAAAGATACACAAAAGTTCCACAATGCTACGGAATTAGCACAGACATGCTAGTAAAAATAAGCAATTATAAATTAAGATAAGTTAATATAAGTTAAGATAAGTTAAGATAAATTAAGATAAGTAATCTTATTTTCACTAGCATGTCTGTGCTAATTCCGTAGCATTGTGGAAAGATGCATGTAGAAAAAAAGAGCAAACATTCTTGTCGTTTGCATGATATGGTTAGATTGTGCTTGTTGCATTATTGCTGTTTGTTTCATGCATGTTGTAATCAAAGATGGAATTAGCTTGCTTTCCTGACTCAACTTATCTCCATCTGGATGATAATCTAGTTTCCCTGGAAGGGCGATACCTGTGATTCTGTGATGCTTCAATATTCTCGATTCTGTGATAGATTCTATGATATCTCAATATTCATGATTTGCTGCTATTTCGGTATTCATGATTTGATGATATCTCAGTATTCTTGATTCGATGCTGTTTTAGTATTCTTGATTTGCTGCTATTTCAGTATTCATGATTTGATGATATCTCAATATTTATGATTTGATGATATCTCCAGATCTCTGATTTGATGATATGTCAATATTTTTGATTTGCAGCTATCTCAATATTTCTGATTTGATGATATCTCGTGATCACTGATTTCATGATATCTCAATATCTCTGATTTGCTGCTATCTCAATATCTCTGATTTGCTGCTATCTCAATATTTCTGATTTGATGATATCTCAATATTTCTGATTTGATGATATCTCGAGATCTCTGATTTGATAATATCTCAGTATTCTTGATTTGATGATATCTCAATATTTCTGATTTGATGATATCTCAATATTTCTGATTTGATGATATCTCGAGATCTCTGATTTGATAATATCTCAGTATTCTTGATTTGATGATATCTCAATATTTCTGATTTGATGAAATCTCGAGATCTCTGATTTGATGATATCTCGAGATCTCTGAATTGATGATATCTCAGTATTCTCGATTTAATGATATCTCAATATTTCTGATTTGATGATATCTCGAGATCTCTGATTTGATGATATCTCAGTATTCTTGAATTGATGATTTCTCAATATTTCTGATTTGATGATATCTCGAGATCTCTGATTTGATGATATCTCAGTATTCTTGATTTGATGATATCTAAATATTTCTGATTTGATGATATCTCGAGATCTCTGATTTGATGATATCTCGAGATCTCTGATTTGATGATATCTCAGTATCCTCGATGTGATGATATCTCAATATTTCTGATTTGATGATATCTCGAGATCTCTGATTTGATGATATCTCAATATCTCTGATTTGCTGCTATCTCAATATTTCTGATTTGATGATATACCAATATCTCTACTTTGATGATATCTCAATATTTCTGATTTGATGATATACCAATATCTCTACTTTGATGATATCTCAATATTTCTGATTTGCTGCTATCTCAATATTTCTGATTTGGTGATACCTCGAGATCTCTGATTTGATGATATCTCAGTATCTCTGATTTGATGATATCTCAGTATCTCTGATTTGCTGCTATTTCAGTATCTCTGATTTGATGATATCTCTGTATCTTTGATTTGCTGCTATTTCAGTATCTCTGATATGCTGCTATTTCATTATCTCTGATTTGATGATATCTCAGTATCTCGTATTTGATGATATCTCAGTATTCATGATTTGCTGCTATTTCAGTATCTCTGATCTGCTGCTATTTCAGTATCTCTGATTTGATGATATCTCAATATTCTTGACTTGATGATATCTCAATATTTCTGATTTGATGATATCTAGAGATTTCTGATTTGATGATATCTCAGTATTCTTGATTTGATGATATCTCAATATTTCTGATTTGCTGCTATCTCAATATTTCTGATTTGATGATATCTCAGTATTCTTGACTTGATGATATCTCAATATCTCTGATTTGCTGCTATCTCAATATTCCTGATTTGCTGCCTCAGTATTCGGATTTGATGATGTTCCAGTATTCTTGATTCTGTGATATCTCAATATTCTTGATTCTATGATATCTCAGTATTCTTGATTCTTGATTCTGTGATATCACAGTATTCTTGATTTGATGATATCTCATTATCTCTGGTTTGCTGCAAGTTCAGTATTCTTGATTTGATGATATCTCAGTATTCTTGATTCTGTGATATCTCAGTATTCTTGAGTTGATGATATCTCAATATCTCAGTTTGCTGCAAGTTCAGTATTCTTGATTTGTTGATATCTCTGCATTCTTGATTCTGTGATATCATATAATTCTTGATTCTGTGATATCTCAGTATTTCTTGATTTGATGTTATTTCAGCATCCTTGATATTTTGATATCTCTGACTGGGTGATATTTCAACGCGTAGCTCCACAAACATTACCAGAACCCCATTTTGATATATCTCTTCGAAAAATATGCAGAGACACATCTGAAGTTTGGTAAGTCCTCTTGCTAGAATGTCCTTGGCAAAAACATTACCGTTTGGTATACCTCTACCGAAATGAAATGTAGAGATGCACCTGAAGTTTAGCAATTCCTCTTTCGGTGAAACTTCCCCAATCATCTGAATCGAAATCTCAACATTCTTTCCAAATAACATCAACATCAGGCATTCTTGTAGGAGTATTTCTATTTTTCCAATACTGAGCAAGATATGTTTTTTCTTTCCATCCCCTAGATACTTTTCCATTTCTCTTTGTAGGTAGTAGCCATATATCCCTACTTCTTTGACGTCAATCATCACATGTAGATATATTTTATCTTTCCTACGAAATGTCGTTCTAGAATATTTGCATACTATGTATGTTGTTTTCGGAATATCTTTGACATGTTTTGTAGAACTCGGAGGAGCCGTTTGTTCAATACTATTTTCAATACTATTTCCTATTTTATCATCTAGTACTGTAATTTCTAATCTGGCGTTCTTCTTTGTAGGTGTTGTCTTCTCTTTTCCAAGGTGTACTACAATTGGTGACTTCTTTTCTTTTGTAACATTCTTCATTTCTTTCTCCAGATAGTATCCAAAAACTGGAACATCATTTTCTCAAAGTACAAACATGGTATTTTTTTTTGTACCGTACACACTTCCTGCACATGTAGCCACCCTCTGGCATAGAAATACTACTCACTGCCTTTTACACTTTTTCATCACAATCCAACAAATATTCATTTGACTCTAGATACTCCTTTTCACTTTCTAGTATAGTTTTCTCTTTTTGCTGCAGTTAATCTCCAATATTTTGTCGGATTCCTTTGTATTGTTTTTCCACTCCATGTATTTTCTGTAGGATGAAATATTTCCACTAGTACTTTGTCTAGTATGCATGAACGTGAGTCGCTCCAGTTATCATCAATTGTGAGTCCAAGTTCTTCTACTTGTTTACAAATCCTCTTCAATCTATCAGTAGCATAGACTGTATGATGACCGGCATCGTTTTTCAAATAGCAAATTTTTTAATCATATTTTTTCTTGGTATAATTTGCAAACCCCACCAGATAGTATTTTCCAATAGGTATGCGACTAACATATTCTATACAATCGGGAAAATTACAATACAATTGTTCTACTCGTTTTCTAATCTTTTCTATTCTCTTTTTATTTTTCTCATATGTTTTTTCCAACTCACTCAACTCCTTTTTTTTCCCTCCCAAACTTTCTCCTGTACTTTTTTGTTCACCTCTATCCATTTTCCATTTTCCTCTTCTTCAAATATCTGTGCAATTATTTTTTCTCTTTTCTTGGTGGAGTTCATTGATATCTTTCTATCTGTTTCTTTTCGGAGAATTTGAAATGGGGCTTCTCATCACCTATTCAATTCTTTGTTGTTAGGATTGTTTTCGTACTTTTTCTTTGGTGTAGCATTCTAGTGGAGCAAATAGATATTTTCATTTTCGTATCGCAGTATATCAAGCACAAATATTGGGCAACGACGAAAGCCAAATTCCTTGCTTTTGTCCATGATACTTTTGGTGAGAATGAAATCCCTACAATTCTACCAGTGTAAGTGTTACAATACCAAACAATGTACAAAGTATTTTGAACTCTGTCTAGTATAATCATGTTTCTATCAATATTCTCTGCTAGATTTTCCAACTGATTTTGTGCTGGTTGTATGTAGAATATACCGGGATATCTTCTACAGTTTCTTCTAGAATATGTGTTCCTGACAAATGGTTGTGGTCTCCGTATATTGAAAGTTCAACTCTAGTATATCCTCTTTTTTGCACATCCGGGTGTGAAAATGTATTTCGCAAACGTTCAGCTTTGGAATCAACAAAATCAGCCAGATGCCCTCCGAATACTTTTTGTACATACCCCGCTTCAAAGTTTGAAACAATCTTGTTGGATATTTTTGTTCTCACGACATTTCCACCTCTCGTTTGTATAGTAGTGAAGACATTATTTCCGACTGATTTCGTATTCTCTAGAATTGTCGGCTCTTCACTCTGCATTTCAGAAAATAGGCTCTTCGTTCTGTCAAAGTTGAAATAATCAACCAGACTTGATCTTTTCATTGTTCCAGAATAGTCTCTTGTGTAATCTATAGAGTATATTCCTAGTCCCACGCTTTCTAGAAGTCAGTAGACAGAGATTCATTTTCTTCTTTTCCACTACACCCATGGGAATGTTTGACACATCTATCTTTGCGAGTACAATTCCTACTGGTTTTTCTTTCCATATGTGTTCCCAGTTCTTTTTTGCTCTACTACTAATATGCAATTCAATTATTTCTATAGTTTTCGGGATACTGCTGTTCTGATTCTTGTTCAATGTGCAATTACAGATTCTGACATTACAATAGTCTCGTCCACGTCCAATTGTTTTCGACAAAAATGTTGCTATTGTCTGTACAATATTTTTTGCAGCGCCTGTTTAACCTTCGGTTAACATCACCTTTCTTTGTTTTGCTTGAATATCCTTTTTTCCTAGATACCCAAATACATATATATCATCGACGAAAGCTTTTTCTATCCCTGGGATAGATCGCAGTTGTGTTTTTCCACTATTCCCCTTTGTGTAGTCCACCTTTGAAATATATGATACCAGGTTATTGTCGTAGGCATTTTCTTTTGCTATATAGTATGCTAGATATCTGCTCGAGCGAATCCCTAAGGTGCTCCCATCCATCTCCATGTTTCTTTCTTTGGTAGCCTTTTCTGAGTTCATTGTATATAATATAGGTTTAGATTAAATTTCTACTTTTAGTGAAAATATATGAGATTATCTGTATTGATTTGGGACAAAACTTTGTTCAACAAATCGAGTATTTCTTGTTTATCTTTTTCAGCTAAATATCCAAGTTTTTTCAACTGCATAGATATGTTTGCGATTTCATCCAGATCTTCCCTTTTCTGCGTGTCATGTTTTACTTTTGTCCAAAGATCCTCGAATCGTTTTCGTAATTCATCCAGAATATCTTCTGTACTATCTTCGGTGTCATTTTGATCTGTACTATCATCTGGCATTTCTCGTGTATCGTCAGTGTCAATTTGGTCTTCTTCTTGGTCTTCTTTTTGGTCTTTCTTGATTTTTAATATTCCATCTAATCCGTGTAATTGTTTTTGTAATTCATTGACATTTCTCCCCCAACTCATCCCTGCTGCTATTTTTGCTCTCGGTGTCCTACCTCCCGGAGACAAAACTGTTTTCTTTCTCTGAGCTACTAGGATTTTCAATTTGTCTTGCAATTCTTTGATATCTTTCCCCATCTTTTTTCCTGATGCTATGCTTGCTTGTATTTTTCTGATTGAACATAGTTAGATTATTATTGGTGCTTGTACCACTATTCTTGCTGTATGCTTGTTGTAATGTCGGATGAAAATAGCTTGTCTAACTCATCTTGCCTCCCGCCTATCGTTCAATATTGCAAAATGTAGAAATACTCCTACAAGAACACTTGATGTTGATGTTGTTTAGAGTCGTGTGATTGGAAAATTTCGTTGAAAGTAGCTTCGGCGAAAGTAGACATAAAATAAAATTGCGCTCTCCTAAAAATAATTATATATAGTTTTATATAATGGAACAAGAAAGATTAGAAAAGGTTTGCAGAAAACTTAACAATTTAAAAAATATATATAGAAGAGAATTGATGAGAGGTAAGCAACTCCAAGTAGAATATGAAGTAGTTCGTGATGATTTTATGGACACCAAAAAAAGGCGGCTGCTGGTTGAAATGGATAATTATGAACGTGGGCTGGCCGGAAACAGAGAAGAGCTTCTTGAACTGAAATACAAAATAGCAAAGTGCAGGAAATTAAAATACTCCATGCTAAAAGATGATATGCAGAGCGATGATGAAGACTACTGCCCGGTTCCGGCTGACTTTGCTTAACGAGTTGCAAATGTTATGTTAATGAGTTGCAACTGTTATGTTATTAAAATGACAACCGGTTTGATTAGTAGTATAATAAGTAGCGGTACCAGCGGAGTTTTCCAGCGCGGCGTGCTTGAGAAAACTAATGAAATATGTTGGTGTTGATTTAGGCGTGTCTTACATTTAGATCTTGGTGTAAATGAGAGTTACGCCTGAGTCCCCCCTGGCATATTTCATTAGTTTTTCTCGTTCCCCGCGATGGGGAACTGTGCTGGTACCGCTACTTATTATACTACTTACATCAGCAAAGGTGAACGGCATACGTGTTAGGTACAATACATACATCAGCAAAGGTGAACGGCATACGTGTTAGGTACAATACATACATCCGCAAAGGTGAACGGCATACGTGTAAGGTACAATACAAACATCAGCAAAGGTGAACGGCATACGTGTTAGGTACAATACATACATCAGCAAAGGGGAATGGCATACGTGTTAGGTACAATTAATACATCAGCAAAGGTGAAGGGCATACGTGTTAGGTATAATGCATACATCCGCAAAGGTGAAGGGCATACGTGTTAGGTACAATTCATACGTGTTATGTACAATACATACGATCACTTTACCACTGTCTACCCTAGGGTTAAAATAATCCGTTCTCAAAGTTTGTTAGTGGCATTTCCTCTGAAACCGCTTGAAGAATTGGCTTTAATTTCACAATAGTAAGAAATTAATTTAATTTACAATACAATGACCGTTTCCAGTGCATGTCCAAAGGGTTATACATTTTATGGCAAACATGTAACAAAACTCAGGTTACTGTTTTTATCGGAACTAAAGATACATACCTGATGATGGTGTTTCTTGAAAAACGATTGAGACAACGACCACACATAGTACTTTCCATGTTGCAAAAGTATTCACTGGTAATTCTGAAATTAGCATACCTGCGTTTACGGTATGCTTAATTTGAAACTGAATAAAATCGTTTGATAAAAAGGCCCGCATGGAAAGTATTAATCCAAAGTATGTCAATGACCTAATTGTGTGTATACGGGTAATGTACCCTAAATCTAACCCGCAAGTGTTGACCATTGCAGTTTGTTTTAAAAGTGCAGTATTTGGTTACCAGCCTTCAGTGAATACGACACTTCCCGTTCGACATTTATCTATTATTGAATGACGCTACCCGGACACAAGTATACCTGAGATAGACCGACACTAAGCAACAAAACTATTTTGTGGCAAATACAAATGATTTTGATAATGTTCACGGGATACATTGCATTCCAGAAGTGTTTATTAAGCATTAATATTGGTTTCTCGATTCAGTAATCTCGTATATTTGATTACTTTAAACCTGCTTGCATTTAATTAATAAAATATATTTATAAGTTTTCATTTTTTTTTCTTATTCTTCCATAGGTTTAAATACAATATTGGTGCGATATAGTCATAAGTTAGTAATATACAAAAACAAATTGATTCATACTGTTTTTATAATTAATTAATGCTATAGTACAAAAAAAACAATAGCCCAGAAAGCCACAATGAAGGTACTCAATGAATTGGCAGAAGCCAGAGCAGAAGATTACTGTTAGATGAAATAGGTTAAACCGTATATTTTGATATAAGGTGCATTCATTGGATGTGGTTAAAATGTACGTGCCACTGTATACGTAATTTGGTAATAAACATGTTGCTGAAATTTTAATTTTGAAGATATTTTGGTGTTAACACAGAAAAGTAGTCATAAAAGGTCAAGAGGAAATGTAGCATTCAAGAACGACAGTCAACCAAAACCACACACGGAAACAAACAACAATTACAAGGATACATAAAAGGTAAGATATCACATCATACACTTAAAATGGTTGGTAATAGGGCTACGGCCTCGGAATGATCAGACAGCACCAATGTAAAGTTCTCCGGCCATGTTTTGTTTCATGAATATGTTTATGTTTATTTAAATCGAAATCAATACACAGCGATAGATATTTACAATTCACACATTGCAATATTCGAGAATAAGATTTAATTTGATGACGTAGAAAACTTTGAACAGGTAAATTAATCCACAGGTAAATGTATTTATCAATTATCTGGCAATAGTTGTGCAGCTATACAATTCAGATTTACCTCATTACCCCGTGCAGTCAAGCAGTGGTAAAAGTAGTATCTACGTCAGGCAAATAATACTTATTTTTACATACAACTTAGTAACGGTTTTCAATATATGTTTCTCTCCGAGACTATCATGAAATGTTCATATGATGTTTAAGAGCTAAATTTGTTGATAATACTACAAAAAGGATGTCCTTGCATCTCTAACTTTAGTAAGCTTTAACAGAGTGCTATAACACTGTCGGGTTGTCTAACTTATAATCATCCAACCAAGTAAACCCATTTCTGGATAGCAATTCTAAAACAGCCAGTTTATTATCACTTAAATATCCGTTCATTGATATATAGGTTATTTAGATATATTAAGTTCAGCTGTTTCTAAACATACAATAAACCGATGGCTGTATGTATGTATGGATGTATGTATGTATGTATGTATGGATGTATGTATGTATGTATGTATGTATGGATGGATGGATGGATGTATGGATGTATGGATCGATAGAAGTATGTATGTAAGTATGGATGGATGGATGGATGGATGGATGGATGGATGGATGGATGGATGGATTTATGGATGGATGGATGGATTGATGGATGGATGGATGGATGGATGGATGGATGGATGGTGTGTAATGTCACTTTTAACACTGTATCAGTCGTATCTCGGCGGTGTCTACTTGTAGCAGTTCACTGGTCAACATTATATAAAGAATATCATGTTAGTGCCAGATCACATCCAGTTTATCAGGTGAGGCTGAGACAATCGAGCTTCATTTTTTTCGTGCCGAACATGATAAACTGGATACGATCATACACTAACATGATATTCTATTTATCATGTTGATCTTTTAAAATCATTTAATTTACCTTTTTTCCATTCCTCCCCCACCCCCCACCCCCATTTTTTCCGTTCAAACATACCTAGACGTCATCAAATATACCCTGACGTCATCAAAAGAGGTGCTGGCGTCATCAAAAGAAGTGCACCTGACGGGATAGAAACCTAACTGCCGTGATAAGGTTTTATCTCAGACACCCTGTTTCTCGGCAGAATTATGCTTATTGACAGGATGAAGTGCTGTCACACTGTAATGCCCTCCGTAGAAACGTGACATGGTACCCCTCCCATTTACATTATACGGATACCGGGCCGACCAGTCCTAGAAGTATCATTTATATGCTAAAGGTCAAGCAAGGGAGCTACTAGTACCATTTGTACGAAGTAGTTGGTATGACCCAATCGGAGATTGAACCCACGACCTCCTGCATACGAGGCCGATGCCCTAACACTATGTCTAGCCGCGGTATAAACCAACGGCAGAACAAAAACCTCCCTCAAATAAAAGCACAAATACGAGGTAATTTATAAAGTATGTGTACATATATTATAAAAAAAAACATGAAATAAAACAAAACCATTTACCAAATGTTAATTTTCTTGATGAATGCATATCCACTTTCTTTCCACACCTGCTTAATAACGTGCAGTTTAAAAACATCCACTAGTATGATAACACATGCATATCCGGCTACAAGTTTGACTGTTTATCATGTTAAAATGAGTGTTATCATCATACATGTATTTGTATCACGATAACAAGAGACCACAAATTAAGGGGCGTAATGGAAAAGAAACGCTTTATCTTCAGTTAATAAAAACAAAGCGTCCTTGTGCGGATGATGTGTTAACTGTCCACGTTAAAGGGAAACATGGCACTCTGAAAACATTAACACTGAATAATTAAATCATTTTTATGGGTCCTAATTTAGTGCATGTTACATCGAATTTGCAATGAAGCCCATTATGATGGTTTTACTCGTATTTAGATTTGCACCCATTATCCTTTTAAATCGCATCCAATCCCTTTAAGGGGACACTCGGCCATCTTTAAGCGTTTTTTTAAGCATTGAAATTAGCGTCTCGGTTTATTTATCGAGTATCATTATGACTTGTATACAATTAAATAAAAAAAAATCAGTTTCCTCTATTTCGTCTTATCCTACCGTAGGTTAAAATATATTAATGGTGCAATATAATCAAAGGTTCATAATATGCAAAAACCATAATATGCAAAAACAATTTGCTTAAAACTGTTCTTATAATTAGTATTATTAATAGAACAAATGCAAATTTTATTATTTAAAATCTCTCGGCGTCAAATTAGTTGTTATACCTAACTCGCATTTGCCACATAAATATATGCCCATTGCAAAGGACTCAAAATCCAGGCCGAACGAGACCAAAGCAAAATCAGATCACTGACATCAGAGTAACCTTATAGTTGGTATAAGAACGACCATAAGTAAAAAGAAGTGATCATAGTCTATACGTAAAATATTAGCTATTTGCATATGCAGTAATGTTAAAAAAATCTTCGAAACTGATGTAACTGACATCATGTTGGTGTTCAGTGAATAACGGCTGTCAGTTGACCATGACTTCATAACTCAAAACGCCCCAGTCATAAACCATAAATTGTATTTTCTAACCATTCATATAGTTTATGTAAACCTAAACGACATGGTTATAACAAAATACCAAACTTATAACATACTAGTTATACTGGGAACCCGATTGATGGATAGATTACTAATAATAATCTTTGCATATTTACATTATACCAAGAATCTTTTCTGGAATTACGTTATAACCGATAACGTTTTGATACACGTTATAACCGATAACGTTTTGGTAGCATGTATTGTCAATAAATACTGAAAACGGGACAACATGGAAGCAGCATACACAAACATGAGATAAAAGTAACAGACTCGGTTTTATTGAGTCTCTTTATGAGAGGTAATGTAAAATGAAACACTTTTCACGCTTCCTAGCACCGGTTTAAGCGATATTCTACATTAAATCCACAAAATTGGGCTTGATGATCCCAAGGGACCAGAAAGTAATAACACTACTGATTTCTAGTCAGGCCGACTTTTTACGGCCGCCACACAGCACTTAACAGACGCTAGTGTGAATGTCAATAAATTCTGAAATGGGGATCCCTTGGAAGCAGCAAACATAAACAAGAGATAAAGGTAGCAGACTCGGTTTTATTGATGTTCGTGAGAGATAATGTAAAGTGCAACACATTTACGCCTCCTAGCATCGGCTTAAGCGATATTCAGTTTAAAACCACAAAGATTGGGCTTGATAATCCCAAAGCAACAGTAATTAATATCACTACTGATTTTTAGTCGGGGCGACTTTCTACGGCCGCCACACATCACTAAACAAACGCTAGAGTGAATGTAAATAAATACTGAAAAGTGGATCCCTTGGAAGTAGCAAAACAAACAAGAGATAAAAGTAGCAGACTAGGTTTTATTGAGTCTGTTCATGAGAGGTAATGCAACAACAAGAGATAAACATAACAGACTTGGTTTTATTGAGTCTGTCCATGAGAGGTAGTGTTAATTACAACAACACCTCTCACGCCTCCTAGCACCGGCATAAGCGATATTCTACTTTAACGCCACACAGATTGGGCTTGATGGTCCCTTTTATTATTATGATGTCGTGTTCTGCCTTTTAGTCATCTTCGTAGATTCAAACGATATAAACTTTAGTAAATATCACTCGGACAGACAGAGAGCTCTTGACAATGGAATATGTCTAAGATACAATTGATTTGAATTGGATTTTATAGTCACAGCAACAGCTTTTAGGTCATACGGTGACTTTCCAGCTTCCACTGGTGGAGGAAGACCCCAGGTGCCCCTCTGGACAATTTTCGTGCACGGGCGGGGACCTGGGTAGAACCACCGACGTTCCGCAAGCCAGTTGTGTAGCTTCCTCACATAAAGATTCCTAGGTTTAAGATATAAACATGCTCAGAACGATTAGCTAAAGGTAAACGCCATTTAATAAAGGTAGTTTGAAAGCATGAGTTTGTTTAATGTAAAGAAAGTAACCCGCCAAATAACGGCAAAATTGCACTAGAAAATCGATTAAATGTATAGGTGTATTTATTTGTTCTCGTAATGTCTATGATTGAATACGCGTAAAATGAATTATGAATTGGTAACTCTTATTTCGACGCTCCATTTTTTGAGTTTGGCCTGGGTGGTTAAAGCCGTTTATAGTGTGTCTATAGAGTTTAGATTCTCAAAGTATGTAAGTTATACGAGTCGGTTGTAGGTTTGGAAACAGTATACCTATATTGATAGCTAATTTAATAATAGGTAATAAAGTAATGAACACCGCTCATGTGCTCATTATCTAGTTCAAGAATCTTTACAACAAACCTATTCGGTCATTTAATATAATTATTTTGATTAATTTGCTTAACTTTCAACAACCAAAGATAATTATTTCGTAAGGTTTGCGTTTTTGTTGAACAGTGTTCGAGGCTAACCCTATCACATAAGCATATCTGGTCTATAAACAAGAAAGCATAATTACTGGCATGACGCGGATCTTATTTTAAAACAAATTAGCGCCATATACGAATGAAGATGTTTCAAATATGTAAACATTAAGTTGATAGTTTGTGAACGTGAACGTGTAAATAGAGCACTGCATGGCTTTATTGTGTGTGTGTGTGTGTGTGCGTGTGTGTGCGTGTGTTTGTGTTTGCACGCGCGCAATATGTCTGGAGTTACTAAAGCTGAACATAATAAAACGACTTTTCTCATGAACTGCTGCGTAGAATTTGACGAAACTTCACAGGAAGAATTCGTTTATAGTCCTCTCTTAGATTCATAGAAATCGTCCCGATCCGTCAACATTACTTAAAATAATAAAACAATCTTTAACGACTTCTTCTCATGAATCAAAGACCCAATAGTTTTAAAATTTGATCAAAACAATTGCCACCGTTACTATAAATAGAAGCATCTTAAAACAACTTCTTCTCGTTGCTGTTTTGTTTTTCCATAAAATACCTTGGTTCATGGGTTCAAATCCCAGTGGGACAGAATTATTTTTTGAAAGTTGTTTCAGTGGTTATGTTAATTATATATTTTAATTATTTATTTTGCTCAAAGGGTCATGACCTCTTTTGCTAGTAGAATGATACAGGCCCTCATGGGTCTCTTTTTTATCATAATCATCATTTTCCCAAGGCAAGTTATTGCTGATACGATAGTACGGAAACATAATGTAATTATACAAATTGATTGGCATTTTGTCTGCAGTTTTATTGCGACTTAGAATGCCGCTAGAGAATGGAAAACTCCATGAAGCGTGTTATATGCGATTTGAAACGTCGGTAGGCAATGGCAAATTTACCATAAAGTGATCAAAAAAAATATATAAAAGTCGAACAGGAAATGTAGCATTCAAAGCCTCGGTCAACCAAAAACAAGCATAGACACATGCACATACAAGGCAAGATATGACATAACAAATATAAAAGGGCTGACAATAGGGCTATCTCTGTGGAAGGGTGAGTAGCCAAGCACCAAACCTCAACCTTATCCTATTGTCATCACAATAAAACGGGAAAGTATAAAAAAAATAAAACAGAATAGAGCAATGCTATTATAGGGTTAACTGTATTGAAATTTTGAATTTTGCGACATTATATCAGTCGTTTAACGGTCGCAAATTTTGTATAATGGCGACGCTTTAATGGAGCCGTTAAACACGATTTGCGACCATTAAACAACTTATATACTGTCGTAAAAGTCAACATTTCAATATCAGTTAACCCGTTTCAATGCATTTCAGTGTTTTGACAGTTTTTCTCACAAATAAGTTTATGTTTTTGCCTCACCGGGGTCAAAATTTGTAAATGGGCGAGATCACATGTTTAGCATATGTTTATATAAGGAAAATCATAAGCGGCTTGCTGGAATAAATTTGCCGACATATTATAATGAATGTTTTTTTAATAAGGAGTACCTTAACGAAGAAAAAATATGTCAGTCGGACTTTCAAAATGGGAGTTGTTACGTAACTTATCCAAAACCTTTAAACTTCTTTTTCCATAGTTCCGCACCTAAGTTATTTTCATTTGTGTGTGCGTGCGTGCGTGCGTGCGTGTGTGTGCGTGCATACGTGCATGCGCGCATTTGCGTGTTTTAGATTTGATCACTAGGTACTGAATTATCCTTTTATTTCCGAAGGTTAAAATAATGGCTCCACCACAGGGATCACAATATGTATACAGAGATTTAACCAGTTGAGCATTATTGACAATTTTCTTTTAATTGTACTAAACTATCAAATGTGTGTATTTTGCCGCCTAGGGTTTCGAAGTTTGTATTTAGAGATGTTACATGTTTTAACATAGTTTTATAAATAAAAAAAAACATACATTAGCAGCACCTTCTCTCAAACCGCTGAACCCATTTTGCGCAATTTTTTTACAGATTATTTGTCTCCTCGGGGGGCCCTGGTCCGGGGTTCCAAAGTTTGTTAATAGATATTTTCCATGTTTCAAATAGATTCAAATAGATTTTGTATAGAGAAAACACGTCAGCAGTTGTGTTTATAAAAACAGCTAGTCTTTAAACATAAGCTAATTTCACATGTTTTCCAATTATATATAACTAGATACGCGTGAGCAAGAGGTTCTCAACATTTCAGGGGTAGTAACTCTTGTGAAGTTTTAAAAACTGGGACCACACGCCGCTGGACATGGAATAATGGCAGTAAATTTGGCATGTCCACCGCCATATCTTCGGGATGGTTAAATTGATGGCACTTTTGATTTTATGAATATTGAGTTCTGGTCAACAAGGGGCAAGTGAACGTGAACGTCTCAATCAAACCGAGACTGCAATATTTCGTGTTTTTCGTGCTCGGCCGTTTCCAAAGGTCCACTTTCATACTCTTTTATAATTGTTAATTAAGCCTATTGAGAAAAGCTTGAAACACAGCCATCTCTGAAATCAGAATGCAATCACAGTCACAGTTCTCATATTTGACCTTATTGTCCTCAATCAAATGTGTTTAATTGTTTATCAAGGAGTTCAAATTTGACCCCGTCCTAGGAGTTACAATTTGTCACTGGAACATCTTTAAAACATATATTTGTCTCTAAATCTACAAGTGCTAAAGTTTTAATATTTTGCATGTAACATTTGCTGATATTCCTCTGCTAAGTTTGTTGAAATGCTGACCCTGAAGTAAAATTTAACCCAAACCAAGAGTCATATCTTTTATATAGACCCTCTTTTTCTGAAACCCCAAGAGCTTAGACGCTGATATATTGCATATACTAAAAGCTTATCGTCCTCTTACAAGTTGGTTTAAATAATAACTTTGCCCTGTTTTCCTGGTGTTTGTTTTCCTTCTTTTACGTGTATAAGGGAGCACTTAACACATGTTCACTGAAACCTAGAGGCAAACATCTTGTCAGATGGTGAGCCTAGAAGCAGAGCTTTCACATTATCTTTGAGCTGCTTCTGCATCATAAAGAATTGTGGCCGGAACCACTAAACTTGTATCCCCAGCAGCACGAAAAGAGACGGCTTTCATTAAAAGCTAGAAGACGTAACCAGAGGCTCGTATTACAATATAAAATGACGTCTAAATGTCACATTATCTTTGAGCTGTTTCTGTATCATAAAGAATTGTGGCCGGAACCAATACATTTGTATCCCTAGCTGCAAGAAAGACATGGTATTCATTAAAAGCTAGAAGACGTAACCAGAGGTTCGTATGACTTCTAATTTAAGCTTGTCGTCTCGTGTTCTAGATAACGTTGAAGAGGCTTCGTTAATAACAATGTTCGCAACGCTGAGACTAAATACTATCTCACATTTATACACAGATGTACGCCAATTACTTTCTTCCAGCTACAAACCGAGATGGCGACTACTCTCCGAATCGGTGAAACATTCCGTGTCCGACTCATTCAGTGATTTGATATCAAGAAAAGATAGTAATATTTCCACTATACCACAGTAATACTTTACCCAGCATCTCCACTCACGTCTTTGTAATCATTGCAGCAGTTTAAAATCAGCATCTTTTTCTTTTCTTTTCTTTTTTTTTTAAATTTTCGAAATCCCTCTCTGTGCATGTTGTCTTAATGCACTTTCCACTATTTTTCTCAAAAAAAAATCATAATGAATAACGAGTAACATATATATATATCTTCCGTAAAGAGACATTTTGAGTGCATATAGTTATAAATAACGGACGTTACAAAATATTTAATTAGTGAACAATAAAGCATGTATCATTACGGAAATATAAAGAACTGCACAAAGTAAACTGATAGTATAATAGCAAAAAAAATAAAATAATAATAATGGTGAAATGATATCAAGCAAGCAGCAGAAGCTAATCATGTTTATATCATTATGCTGGTAAAAGGCAATATGTACTGAACAGTTTAATGTCTGTTCACTTAGGTTTCGATGTCATTCAATGCGTGTTTTGGGCTGACTGTGATCCTCGAATGCAGCACTTTCTGTTCGACTTGTATATTAAAGCTACAGACCCTGTATTAACTACATTAAAGCTACAGACCCTGTATTATCTACGATAAAGCTACAAACCAGGTATTATCTACATTAAAGCTACAGACCCTGTATTAACTACATTAAAGCTACATATCCTGTATTATCTACATTAAATCTCCAGACCCTGTATTATTTTCATTAACGCTACATACTCTGTATTATCTACATTCAAGCTACATACCCAGTATTATCAACATTAAAGCTAGATAATCTGTATTATTTACTTTAAAGCTACAGACCCTGTGTTATCTACATTCAAGTTACATACCCTGTATTATCTACATTAAAGCTAGATATCCGGTATTATCTATATTGAAGCTACAGACCCTGTATTATCAACATTAAAGCTACAGACCCTGTATTATATACATTAAAGTTACAGACCATGTATTATCTACATTAAAATTACAGACCTTGTATTATATACATTCAACCTACAGACCCTGTATTATCTACATTAAAGCTATAGACCCTCTATTATCTACATTCAACCTACAGACCTATATTATCTACATTCAACCTACAGATTCTGTATTATCTACATTAAAGCTACATAACCTGTATTATCTACATTAAGCTTCAAATCCTTTATTATCCACATTCAAGCTACATACCCTGTATTATCTACATTAAAGCTAGATACCCTGTATTATCTACTTTAAAGCTACAGACCCTGTATTATCTACATTCAAGCTACATACTCTGTATTATCTACATTAAAGCTAGAGACCCTGTAGTATCAACATTAAAGCTAGAGACCCTGTATTATCTACATAAAAGCTACAAACCCTGTATTATCTACATTAAAGCTACACACCCTGTATTATCTACATTAAAGCTAGAGATCCTGTATTATCTACATTTAAGCTAGATATCCTGTATTAGCTACATTAAAGCTGCAAACCCTGTAGTATCTGTATTAAGGCTACATACCCTGTATTATCTACATTTAAGCTAGATACCCTTTATTATCTTCATTAAAGCTACAGACCGTGTATTATCAACATTAAAGCAACACACCCTATGTTATCTACATTCAAGCTACGTAACCTGTATTATCTACATTAAAGCTAGAGATCCTGTATTATCTACATAAAAGCTACAGACCCTGTATTATCTACATTAAAGCTACATACCCTGTATTATCTACATTAAAGCTACAAACTCTGTATTATCTATATTAAAGCTACATACCCTGTATTATCTACATTAAATCTTTAGACCCTATATTATCTACAATCAAGCTACATACCCTGTGTTATCTATATTAAAGCTAAAGACCCTGTAGTATCTACATTCAAGCTACATACCCTATGTTATCTTTATTAAAGCTACATAACCGATATTATCTACATTCAATTTACATACCCGGTGTTATCTATATTAAAGCTACAGACCCTGTAGTATCTACATTCAAGCTACATACCATGCATTATCTACATTAAAGCCAGAGACCCTGCATTATCTAATTTAAAGCTACAGACCCTGTATTATCTACATTCAAGCAACATACCATGTATTATATACATTAAAAGAAAATACCCTGTATTATTAGCTACAGACCCTGTGTTATCTGCCTTAAAACGACAGACCGTGTATTATCTACATGAAAACGACAGACCCTGTGTTTCAATCGTTTTCTTCTTTGTAGTCGTGTCTTTTTTTGTAACTCCATGTTCACCAGCTGATGGCGAAATGGGGGTATTTAAGCGATCACATCTTTACGCAGGACATCATTTACTTTATAGACATCGAGCAGTGCATATTGTATCTGTCAACAGGTAGCATTTTGATTTACAAGAAAAATATGTTTGCCTCTTTCGTGACTCGAACACAACCTTCTAATTTACAGTCCAGCGTATTACCACTGAGCTATGGCGACTTATTGAGAACATTGTATATTAAGTAACATATATTATGATGCAAAATAACTTAGCATATTTGAATGATCCTCAAGATGTATCGGTATTATACTCCATCATCGTACATGTGTAAATAGCATTGCCTGGTGTAATACTATTTATTATCAATTTAACTAAGATTCCATCTCTAAACTTTAAGCTCGATTTTTTATTTAGCGGATAATAAGTTTGTGCGCGTGTGCGTGCTACGGTTATTACGTAATGACTATTTAGTGTTGTAAATGCACCTACATACCAACAAGATTTCGTGGTGTAGTGGTAAAAACGTCATGATACAAATAAACATGCAAGGTCCCTGGTTCAAATCTCCTTCCTGGCACCTCTTTTTTTGAACGATATTCGGAAGCGGTATATTATCGATGTTACCTGTACGAAGGTTAGACAAAATGTGACGTTTTACGCATCGATTTATGACGGTACCGACCCCCTTTTCGTACGCCGGATTCCGACCCATATTAGCCAGTATTCCGTACGCCGGGTTGTGGTACGCCGTACGTCGACATCGCAGTTTTTCATACGCGTACGCCGTATTTTTCTCAAAAAATATTTTTTTCCATCCAAAAAATAAAAAAAAATGCTAATTTATGTCTCAGATTGCTGGAAATGCCATTTCAGAGCACCTAGGTTTAACATTTTTCCAGGGGGCATGCCCCCGTACCCCCCTGCTGGCCCTCGGGCTCGGCCGATGCGCTGCCTGGCATGGTTCAAATAGTATTCCAGATGCCAACCCTCTGTTAGGGAGTATTCCAGATGCCATGCCCAAAAAAAGCCTCTACTCCAGATGCCGAAGGGGCGGGGGGGGGGGGGGGTGGGGTGGGGGGGGGGGGGGTTGGTACCCTAATTTATGGTTTATATACCGACTGTTTGGCCATTGGTCAAATTGAAACTACTTCACCCGTGACTTATTCATATTCATCAGTTAGTATCAGTTTAAGTATAGAATTGTAGCTTTAACTGTATAAAACATATTGCCTGTCGGTAAACATGGTAAATGTAAATAAGAGTGGCTCTTATAACGATTAAAAATGTAAATACAACAATCTCTATCCTTTGTACATGTGAATGTAATACATATGTTTTTGTAAGTCTATAGTTGTAGTTATAGTTGTGTTCCTGGAATAAAATGAATCTGTCAACAAGAAATGAATTTACTTTGTTTGTCGTTGGTTGCATTTGTACAAAACGATCATTTCATTTCATGTTTAATTATTAAAATTTTAAACGTTTATTATGTTTGTCAAATAAATACATTTGAAAGTTATACAGGTTTTAAAGAAACTTGTGAGACTAATAAAACAAAAGAAGTGCGATACCCTACCCTAGGGCATTACACTACTTAATATGTTGTTTCCTCGCTTATAACGCAACGCAGAGCAAAGTTACACCTATGTACTCGATTCCCAAAATTCACAAACAACCTCATCAATCCCGTTGTATAATGCCTGCACCTATACAAACATCTTCATTTGTTAACGGATTGGCTTACTGCTGTTAAATATCACGTGAAACACTATCGTGCTTAATCATATGAAAACTCTGGGATTAATTTATTTTGGTCAATTAAAAATTCAGGAGACATTCTTGAAATAATTTTCAGTAAGCGTCACATTTCGTCTTAAAGTACTTATGACTTTCCTTACAACCTTATCACACATCCTTATCACACATCCATATCACACATCCTTATCACCATCCTTATCACACATCCTTATCACACATCCTTATCAAAGAAAGTCTTATTGCTCATCTTCATATAACTACATTTTGGTCTGTAATAATACTAAAGCATTTTTACTAACGACAGTTATGTGGACTTGCCAAGACTTTTGTGAAGCACTTATATTCATATTGTGTAATGTCTTTGTTATATAGAGAACTGCTGTTTCATACAGACAAATTGTTGGTATCCCAAATGTTACGCAATGTGCACGTCTTGTCGTAGATTTGTTTTTTATATTGCTTTGAAAGAGACTCCATGTTGAGTCTTTCACTAGATACTCAGGCAGATGTCCTAAAGCCTTAAATAACACCGCCCGGTATCTGGATGATATATTAAACACTGACAACCCCATTCGTTGCTACTTTCGTTAACATTATCTGTTATAAAACACTTCAACACAAAAATGATAATATTTCTGAAACCGCGATTTTTTTTATCGATTTACATCTCTCGAGTGGGAGAAATAATGACGAACATATATGACAAGAGAGGTGATTTTGTGTTAAGTTCTTAATTAAACCAACTTTAGATGGGACTGTTGCCCAGCAACTTGTTATGGGGTATATGTTTCTCAAAGTAATTGTTTTTCTAGAGCTTGCAGACGAGTTCATGACTTCAATATTCGTAACATTTTTATAACTTCTGTTTGAGGGTAACTGTTGCCATAACTTAGAAAAACCTTCGCAAAATTGTATTATTGTAACCCTGATCTATACTTTTAAAACATAAAACTTTAGGGTAATATAACAACTCTTCTGTGACTATTATAACCTGAGTTCTATAGTGATATGATTTATTTTCAAACTTCTAAAGATCCCTGGTTATGATCATTTTCATACTCTTCGATCCTATCATTTTACGTTTGTATGTTTAGTGGTGACCCATTTACGGGTTTTCATTACGCTTTCCCCTTACAATGTGTGATGACCTGATATAGTGTAGATCCTAGGATGACGTCTACCTAAATGCAGAAAGATATGGCAACGTTTGGTGCCCGCGTTTTTTTTTCAGTATTGTTTTGCAGTGCTTCTCTTTTTGTTATGACTTCTGCTAACTCATTCAGTACTTGCTTTGTGGCTTTCTAGACTTTTTGTTTTTTAGATTCATAAAGCCTGATCATACATGTGTTTCACTTATATAGCCTATTAATGCTGCTTTGTTTGGTAGAAGATAGCATGTCGGGGATTGCTTTATGTACGTTTAAATAGGATGGCAATATGGTAAGAGTGGGATTTGGTGTATCATAGAACCTGGATTTCTTGCAACTGACCATTCCAAGACGGTTTATATTGTTGGTGTCGCATACGTTGTAACTATTTACCTTTGTAATTTATTTGTTAAGGAAAAGTTATAAGTCCAACAGGAAGAGAAGCATTCACAGAACACAGTCACTCCAGCAAGTATTACAAAGCAAATGTGATTCATGTACATCACAAACACATTCAATAAAAAAGCACATCACACATTTATAAGGGTTGACAACAGGGGTACCGCCTCTGAACGGTCAGTGCAAAAGAGACACCCAAGGAGTTTAAACCGGCTCATGGATGCACCACACCTCACTCTTACCCTGTCATCATCCCTTAACAACAGGACTGTTTTGGTTAACTGTGATTTGTGAATGTTATATTTCCTGTTCGATTTTATACCCATTTGAATGTGTACTTTATTCAGTTGCCTTTAAATGTACTTTACGAACTTAGGTTTTAAGATAAAACATACATAAACATTATGCCAAAATAGGGATGGAAAATTATCTTCAAGTTAGCTAATTCAGCCACAAAACGCCAAAGTAAAACTACATACAATATTGCTGAATTAATTAGGGATATACGTTTTATTTTGGATTTGGCTTCAAAATAAAAAAAAAGTCATGTGTGTTTACATCTAAATTTCATTGTATGATTACATGTTAACTTTGTATTAAACTACCTTTTATGTGATTCACACATACAGCTAGAAGCTACATAGCATAATGTGAATTTCCTTGAAATCTTTTAGGAGGACAATGGGTTGCATTCCTCAACATGCAGCAACAATCACGTTTGTTTATGCGTCCTTTTAGTAAAGATCTTTGAGAACATATATTGTATATACGCGAGGCTTTATGTTTGAGACAAAAGAAAAGCATTTCAGTTAAGCTAGCTGTCATTTCAGTGGTTAAACTTTAATATGTTTGCAGTCGGAATAAAAAAGTAAATTCTAAAAACGTATATCAGTCTTTTTCCGAATAGCTCTGAACATGTTAAATGCCAGTAATTCAAAGAGGACGTAATTCAGGCTATTTGATGATAGCGTTAGTTGTCTCAGGTAGAATGAACATGAACAAACATAAGGACATAGACAATCTACATTTAAGTTATTTAACCCCTAAACCTAAATGGGTAATCTAAGATGTGTAATGGTGACTTTACCTATTCAATGTCCTGTTCATGGGGACGACAATAGGGTGAGAGTGAGGTTTGGTGCACCTTAGAACCTGGTTTAAAACCGCAGCGGCTTTTTTTTGCCACTGACCGTTCCAATGCGGTAGCCCGATTGTCAACCCTTCTGTGTGTCTGATGTCTTATCTTGCCCTTTATTCATTTTTAAAGTTGTTATGTTTATGTGTGTGTTTGTGGTTGACGATCGTCTTTGAATGCTAATTGTCCCGTTCGATTTTTAGATCTACTTTTTCAGTTGTGTAGTATCGCTCCCTTAAAGGTGTATTCTCCTGTTGCTCTGGTTTCTGTCAGGTCTTTGAGAAATTGCTTTGAGGTTTTCTGGGTATTTTTATATTTATGTAAGCATAGTCGTTGTTGTGGTTTACGTTGATTGCCTACTAATGCTGCTAGTTTGTTACAGTTGTCGAAATGCTGCAAATCCGTAATTGGAGGCTGTCATCTCTGTATACACGGAAATATAGAACTTACAAAGGAATAAGCAACCACTCTTACTTTGAAATAAATTCCTTTAAATTATTTCAAATGCACAGAGGACTACGTTTCAGTAAATTAAATGGAAACACCCGAATAGTATCCCTAAAGATGGACGACACAGCAGTTGGAGTCAGCAAGAAAACCATCGCAATGTTCATCGTCTTCATATCGACCCCAACCCATCTTGCCAACCACACCCCTTCAATCTGCCCCCTCCCGCTCTACCACCATTAAACAACTGTCCATGGAACATTAAACTATTAGTAATAATGAACAGTACGGATCAAACAAGTAGGTATACATGTTGAAAGGAAATGCAGCTTTAACAGAGCACAGTAAAGCAAACAGGCATTAATGCAAAC